>CM073760.1:67855489-68214887 GCA_037127475.1 Arma custos | reverse complement strand
CACATCAAATATTCATTTTACAATAGGATCAAATTTGTTTAATTTGAATTTAACGGCTCATCGATTGGTTATAAATAATATTAATTGCAAAAAATTTAATATTAATATAGCATGAAGTTTAATTATAGTTTATGGGCTCCCCTAGATTGTTGAACCATACTCCCTCCTGTTGAAACGAAAGTTTCGCAGGCCCCTTGTACACATTTAATTGTATGGGTTTATAAAACCCATATGAAAAAAAGTATTACAATGAAAACAAAGTACAGTTACAACATAATTAATTAACTAATGAAAATAATTTATGATTTTGCTCCTAATGACAAATTAAAAGTAATTAATTTATTTAGAACATAAGAATGATTATAAAAAATAAGTTAATACATATTTAGACAAAACATTTAAAAAACAACAGAATGGTATTGAAAGAACAATGAAAGAAGAAAAATCGGATAACATATGTATTACTGTTTCTAAAACAATGCATGTAAACAATGAAATTGAAAATTAATTAAAACGCATCTTTCATCCATCAAATTACAAGTTTTGAAACTGAAGAACTATTTCCTATTTTTCGGGAATTGTATATGAGGTCATTAAATATAGGGGATTTGAAGGGTTAATGATTAGTGGAGTGAATCATAGAATAAGGTAGAGAGTTCCACAGGGATGAGGATCGGATTAGAAAAGATCAGACATAAACTGTTATTGGATTGGGCCTTGTATTATCTGATGGTCGAGAACGTTTATTACAGGATTGAACCGAGGTTTTGAATCGAAGGAGATTGGAAATGTACGATAGCCTGGTATGGAAAGGATGATTGGAAGTAGTTACGAATGTAGGAAGAGTAAAGCCATTTGAAATCTTAATATCTGGCAATAGGGGTATTTTTCGAGGTCACTAAGACGGAGCATACAAAGCAATTAGATTAACAGTCTTAAAAGATCACTAATGGGATAGACCCTCATAGATAGTGAAATACTATAATAGTATATAATATAGTATAATACCCAGATAGTCTTGAGTATGTGGGATATGGGTCTTTCCCCGTCCATTTCCTTCTAGTAACAAGGATAAATGTGAAGAAATATATCAGAATTAGTAAGTATTAATCCTTTTAGGAAGTGATCCCGTTAGGCTAGCATTAAGAATTGCATTTATTTTAATCTTCTCACTAGGTACTCTAGTGTTTTATTGCTTACTCCAAGCCAATTGGAATTGAATTTTATTTAAAAAAATTATAATTCCAGAAAATATTTAAGTTTTAAATGACATTGGATAATTGAACGATTGATGTTGAAGAATTAGGTATTATTTCACTAAATTATAAGAAACAAGCCCTATCTTATAAATTAAAAAAAAAATTACATTCTCGTTTAAGATGAAAAGGGCAACTCCGAATTTCAATTCTTGTCTATTTTTTAAAATATTTTCCACTAATTAAGCAATGCCTAAAGCTCCTGAGGTTCAGGTGGCTCAGAACCGGATTAAAACCATGATAAATCAGAAGGCATATTGTCGTGTTTGACAAAATTGCTTGATTAAGCTAGCGAAATATATGAAAAAATCAATTTTTAAAATTTCGGTAGTATCCACATTTAATTCAGAACGCCTCATTTATTTCAGATTAATTCAAAGTTTCTTTCTTTTATTTTTATTACTACATACATTTTTGATGACATTTACATGAAGCGTTGGCAAACTATTTTACCTAAGTCAGGTAATAAGTCATTAACGCCAACATGAAACCAAGTTATGGCAATTCTACTATCAATTCTATTATGTTTATCGATTTCAATGATAAATATTCGTTCACAATAAAAACATACGACATAGATAAACAGACTCACAGAAAACTACTTCAATATTTTCAATAAAAACTACATAGACTTATCACAAAAGTACCATTCTATGTCGATGACAAAACTTTGCCTACTGACTTAAAAATACCAACGATGTATGGCCAATCTGGTGATTGTCTATTGTTTGTATTTTTTAGGTGTGGGTACAAATTTAAAGTGAAAGAATGTATGTTAATATTGAATTCTATATGAAAAACAAATTCATTCATTGGAGTAAACTATATAAATCGCATTTACACGGACTTTCATTATAGTTTATTAGTTGCAATTAAGCAAAGACTTCCCTTGAAAGAGGCTCGGAAGTTTCTGAAGAAAGGTATGCGGAGCCTGACCAATTGTGCAGAGGAAGGCACGGCCCATTGTCCGCTAAAACAATGGTTAATTGTCGGCCTTAATGAATGCCCATGATTGAGGGGACTCCAAACACCTCCCCCCGCATTATTTTCAGTTGCAATCCATTCATTAATTGTGGAACCTTAACTTCAAAAGTTTAGCAGCAAGTTGTAGGAGTTCTTTTCCACTTGGAAGGATTCTTTGCACATTCTTTCCAAATGAATCAAAGAGTATATATTTCTGGCAAAATTTCGGATACTACGGTTTTTTAAGGTTTTCGCCGTATCCAATCCGACCAAAATTAATTGGACTTTTGGACTTTTTTGTTGGAAATTCGAATTGATTTGAAACCTTATAATAACGTTTACAGACCAGCAAGGGGCCTTTTTAAAGGGAGAATGCCGTACTTCGGATATGAATTTGATATGAGACACCGTGCCAGTGCGTTATCAAATACTCGTTAAAGATCCCTATATTAATTATACGTGGATAGCAAAAATTTAGGAACCCCACTAAAGCATTCATAGCAGCAAAAAGTAACGTTAAACGAATAAGCAAATTACTTTGAAAAAGGTATTTTTGTGTTCTCAAAATTGTTATCTCATGTACGCTAATGATCGCTATTTTGATGTTTTTAATTATCCATGATTAATATTAATCTATAATCTAACCTATTCACTGAAGCTTTCTGCTGCGTAAGTAAGTTGTGAGCTGAAATCATCGTGTGTCGTGATTGTTATGTCCTCATAAGGGTATTAACAGTAATGAATACACTCATGATTAACTGTAATCTATTAGGAACATATTTGAACGTACAGAGAATCATAATAATACATATTATCATATGACTAAAAAGGAAAAGCATATCCTTTCTCCAAAGAGATACACATTAGTCTCCCCCACATAATAAAAACATAGAAATAAATATAAACATAAAACAAGAACATCTAAGTTTGAGTAGTTAGTAATCACTCCATCACATAATCACGGAAACGTTCGGGCATTCTGGTAGGCCTAGAAGATCTGCGCAGGACTGTTTCTGGAGGGATCGCATTGGGTACATCCGCAGTTCGCTCTTGAGGGAACGGTTGTGGAGCTTGAAGTTCTGATGACGGTATCTGAGGATCTGGAATGTCATGGAAACGTTCGGGCATTCTGGTAGGCCTAGAAGATCTGCGCAGAACTGGTTCTGGAGGGATCGCATTGGGTACATCCGCAGTTCGCTCTTGAGAGCACGGTTGTGGAGCTTGAAGTTCTGATGACGGTATCCGAGGATCTGGAATTTGTAGCAGGTAATCTGGGAATCTCATATAAGGAAACTTCAGGATTGAATGTGACAGTTTTCCTCGGTACAAGTGTCAGACGTAATTGATCAATGTGACGTTTCAGTGTTCTCCTCGATTTATCTAGAACGACTATGTAGTGCCGTTTTCCTAACTTTTTCAATATCTGGCCAAACTCCCAAATGTATTTATTGTTGAGGAAGTAACGCACTTGGACTCTCTCCCCCACTTGAAAAACTCTAACACCACATGGAGCTTTTGAAGTTTTGTGCTTGAAAGGGAAAACTGCATCCTGTTCTTGTTCAACACGTTCTCTAAGTGCATATGGCACGTCTCGCTCTTTCGTGAAAACAGGTCTTGCATCCTTTCGTAATTGCAATTTAATTTGAATATTCGGAGCACATCCTATTTTCTCCTCAAACGCATTAGGAAATTCTTTTGCAACGATTTGCTTCATAGGTTCTCTGGTTGAGTCAAGGTCCTTCAACTCAATCCCCAGGCCTCGAATCCATAATCTACCAAGTAAAGCTGCATGCCCCGTTGGAACGATGTAAAGATCTCCTTCAATTTCTTTATTTTTGTAGCTAACTTTAACTTTGACCATACCTTTTGGACTAACAATGTTACCAGAATAAGAACAGAATTCTGTGTTAGTTGGTTTTAATGTATTATTCAAATTTAATTTATTGAATTCGTCTTCTGGTAGGAGGGTGTAACGAACTCCGGAATCCACCTCGAACTGCTGAAGCTTTGTATTAATGCAAACGGTGACCATATACTTATCTAAATCGGGAGCTATTTCAAATAAGTCTAAGATTTTAGAAGACTCACCACAGTGCTGTAAATTATTTATACCATAGCGCAATTCAGATGGAGAATCATGGCAAACAGCTAAAAGTGAATTCGCTGAGCTGGATCTATCGCGCTGATGATTTTTCCTGAGGCTGGTTATGCAGACTTTTGCGACATGGCCCACTCTTGCACACTTTTCACAGTAGACGTCTTGCCGTTGTACTCTGCAATCTGAAACTCGATGATTCGGTTTCCCACACCGAAAACACAGGCCTTCCAAACCTAAGGCACGGTAGTTAGGGCGACTTCTACTGGGAGGAGAAGGAGAGCGCCGTCCAGATCGAAGAGGTGACGCCTTTGAATGAGTAGGACTACGATTGGAGTAGTGACTTCTTGCAGAGCTACCAGATCGATGACGAGAAATGTCTCTGTGCCTAGGACTTGATATTGTGTACGTGTCATCACAAAAAGTTTCAGTGGGATTCGTGATCTGAGAGCATGATAAGGCCTTACTTTCAATCCGTGAAGCCTCCAAAGCTAAAGCCTTTGAAAGAATGACGTCAAATTCCTTTTCACTAAACTGGAATAATTGTTCGCGAATACAATTTTCACGTATCCCTCTTATAAATTGGGCTCTCAGAAAAACATTACTAATCAATACACTCTTTTTACATGCACATTTTACTGAGAACTGACATTCTGACAAATTACCTCTTAGAGCAGCTACGAATTCTGTAATCGATTTGTCTCCCTGATGTATATTTAAAAAATAATGTTGAGCAACAACAGGACTTTTCTTTGGACTTAATAACTGAGAAAACAGTTCAGTTAAAGTAGTGTAATCACATGACTTGATTAACTTCTCCGGGCCAAGATAGGCAGCCAATTCATTGTAATATTTTGACCCAATGCTAGTACTTAAAAGTTGTGCTTTCTTTTCGTCATCATGGATATTTTTCATTGTTAAACAATTTTCAAATCTTTCTAAATAGTATGAAAACTTTTCTTTTGATGCATCAAAGTTTTCAAAGAGGTGCATATTTGAAAAATTTGTCTTACCTGAGAGGTTAACAATAAGTTGTTCTATCATGTTCTTTTGTTGTTGGTTAAACGCATCCAAAAGGGTTTTAAACTGAGAAGCATCCATATTTATAAAGTAAGAATTACACTATTTCGAAAAGATCTTTAAGTTGAGCAAATTGGAAATTGAAAATTGAAGGTTAATTAAAGCACTGGAACACGAAATTTGAATGAATTAAGTTCTAAACTTTTTCACCTCGTCGCCAACTGTTATGTCCTCATAAGGGTATTAAAAGTAATGAATACACTCATGATTAACTGTAATCTATTAGGAACATATTTGATCGTACAGAGAATCATAATAATATTATGAGAATCATAATAATATTATGATATTTATAATATTATATTAATAATAATATACATATTATCATATGACTAAAAAGGAAAAGCATATCCTTTCTCCAAAGAGATACACAATAGTGATGTATTCATTCATACTGGTTCTTACGTTGGAACCGGCCTTACAAAAAACGTGTGAATTTTTCCTTATATATTTTTTCTCAATTATGTGCCATTGGGTTTAAGAAATATTGCAAATATCGTAGATACAAATGCAAAGTATTGAAAGTGAAGAACCCAATCTTCCAGGAGGGTGATAATACTGTTTCATGTTTCATGCAAAATCAGTTCATATCGTCAAACGTATTTTACCCATAATAGTTAGAGCTAAAAATAAAGATAATGGTCGATTTTAATTACACAGTTAGATTTAAGCCAATTAATGGTGAAAATGTTCTAAGTCACATAAATAATGCATCTCAAAAAGTTCTCTTGCATCTTCTCTAGATGTTAATAACTATGAAATAGTTCAGTTATATCTCATTGGGTCCTTTTTTTTTTTTCACTTGATTGCGTTAGGAGCTAGTCTGGACCAATCTGAATTTCTCGCAGAGACTTTATGTATAAACTCCTTCTTTTCTTCATAGATACAACTACTGCAGTCCTTTTATGATTAATAAATATTTTAATTATAAAGAAATTTGTAGAAATGACTATTCAGAGACTAAAAATCTTGAAAATCGACACTTTTCTCACACTCGCTATTTTTAGGTCACTATTAATTATTATGGTATATATGTATATGTATATGTATAGGTATATATGTACATTACATGCAGTTGCGTTGCATATATATATATATATATATATATATAGTTTTTAGCAGGCAGACTTTTTTCGTCCATTTTCAGTCCAGGAACAGTTGTTGACTTTTTCCCTTGGTTTCGAGAACCTAGCTTATTTACAATGGTAATTATTAAAAAAAAAAAGAACAAATTCAACCTACTAGGACTTGCAGATAACTGAATAATAGAGCTGTTGTTCCAGGGGATAAGCAAATTCAAATTTTATTTTTTACTTTTAAAGTCTTCACATATTATAAAAATATGTAATTAAATGTTAGCAAATGGTAATCACGCATTCAAAGCCTGATAAATTTAACAAATTAATCATTGAAAAAAATATGTTGTGGATATAAAGTGTACAGGCATTCACAAAACATTTTAAATAGAACTATAAAATAAAAATGGATACAAATTGACAAGCGTATAAAACATCAATTGATACAATAATTCTTTCCCAAGTTTTGAAATGTAAAACATTTTCATACCATCAGTGAGTCGTATCAGTATGCAGTTGTTTTTTTTCTTCTCTTTACATTCACATCCACACCTGTCAAATAATTTGTAGTTCGTTCGTATGTGTCAGTATTTAGAGTATTATTATTGACAAAAGAGTGCTTTTCTGTGCTGATAAGGCTCAGTACTTTTGATTGGAAATTAGGAAATTTAAGAGTAAACTTTTTGCAAATGATCCTCAAGTCAAAAACGCATTTTCAAACTTTCATCGAAAGAATTGTTGTGGGATTGAAAATATTATAGCAAGTTTGGAATACATATAGAAAATGAGTGTAAATATTTTGATTTACCAAGTTGTTTTGCTAAATTTTCTTTGAAAACGGATATTTCATTTGAAACATTCTATTATAAATAAACAGGTGGAAGAGATTAATATTAAGTAATTTGTATTCATTGGGAAAAATATAAAATTTATTAATTGATTGTTTATTCTACTTGTTTTTAGGGGAAAATATGGGTTGAAATATTGGATCAAACAGTAACTATACAGACATAATTACATAGAAGGTGATCCAAGTCGAAAGAGACGGAGCGGGGCCTTGGAGCTGTCAATTGTAGAAGCGGACAACTTTAATCGATTTAGGAACAAAGTTAGATTAGTTGTGACAAACAGTTCTGATGGAGACCCAAGCCGAGTATTTTTAGCAGTTGATGTATTGTTAGCTTCATATCCTTTGGCTTTTGCCAACGTCTTATAACTTTGTACGCTCTAATTTTGTCCTTATTTTCGATCTTATATCTCTGGTCAGTCTTTGTGGGAAATATTAAAAGAATTGTGCCTTTTGGACTAAAACAGGTATAGACATCCGACAATGAACTGCTGACTACTCAACCAACAATCAATTTTCATTTGTTATCTATTTATTTATTTAGAATTTATATTACAATCGAAAAAATAACAAAAAAAACGAGCCTCTAAATTCCTTGAAAACAGTCAATTCAGACATCATTAGGACATGCACGAAAAAAAATACACAAATGAAGAAGGAATGCACAGAATATTTTTTTCGTGTATGTCCTGATGGTGACTAAATTAGTGAAGCATTGACTGTTTAGTTAGTTTCCCGCATTTTAGAGACTTAACGTTTTTTTGTTTTGTTTTTTGGTAGCACATTCAATTTAATGTCTCTAGTTGCGTTTTTGCTCATTATAGTTTTTATAATTTGGAATGTAAGTTTGAAAGATTCTACGTGTTACCGTATCCTATATGTTTACGGATATCTGTGTATGTTTTGAAATGCTTTTAATATAACTATAATGAAATTAAAGTACAAATTAATATTATTATGTAATTTTTGGTCTTTTTAGAATAACAAAAATAAAAACTTGACAATCAGGATTAGTTTGGCTTATAATAGTACAGATCCAGCAAGTTGTAAAACTACAAAAGCAAATATAATAGTAGCATACTTGTATAACACTGTTAGATCAATGCAAGAAAAAATAATGATGCTATTAAGAATATTGTGTAAGATGTCATTTAATGTATACTTATATTGTCATACTTATTTGTTTCTCGGACAAAGATAGTGCAGGGAGGTGATTTGTTCAAACGCACACTAAACCCCCCTCAACTAAAGCTACGCATTTTTAGGGGCGCGGTGAGCCCTTAGAGAGTCTGCATATCCTAAAAGGTCTATCGGTAGCTGTTAACAGATAACCGATCTGCTACAGTGGATTTGAACCTTCAGCATTTTATGTTAACTTAACAAAGATCCAATGGTACTAGAGCCACCGATGATACTAAATCTAATAAAAACTTAAATCTGAATGTTCAACATCATTTATACTATTTTTAAATTAGTACTTGTTATTTTCTATAAGTCACAACGAAATGTATGAAGAATAATGTTATGAATAAAACTAAATTCTGGATAAATAATTTTAGCTCGCTTTCTTTATCGAAGGCAGAAGATGCGAAGGTTGCACAAACATTGAAGTTTTGATTTACAATTGTATAAATAAAAATATTTAAATATTATTTAGAAGTTTGGAATTTATAATGACTCACACCCCTAAAGATATTGATTTTAATTTATTTCTTCTTCTTCTTCTTTGGCGCTACAACCCTGGGTGGGTTTTGGCCTCCTCAATGAGCCGCCGCCATTCGGCTCTATCTTGTGCGACCGCCTTCCAGTTCCTGATCCCAAGTAGGCTTTGAGCATCAGCTGCCACACCATCGGCCCACCTCAGCCTGGGCCTTCCAGCTCTTCGGGTTCGATGTAGTGTCTCCTCAAGTACCCTCCTCGGGATTTCTTGTTCATTCATTCTGGTCAAATGGCCTGCCCAACCAAGTCTTCCTAACTTCACAAACTCAACCACATCCGGTTCACCATAAATGTCATATAGCTCCTTGTTCTTCCTTATTCTCCATTCAGACGCATCCCTGACTGGTCCAATAATACGACGTAGAACTTTCCTTTCAAAGATCATCAGATCCCTTTAGTCGTGCTTGGAAATGGTCCAGGTCTGCGAGGCATAAGTTAATACAGGCCGGACAAGAGTCTTATAAATAATCATCTTGGTTTGACTGCTAATGAACCTACTGCGAAAGATCTTGAGAAGGCCAAAATAGCATCTGTTGGCTGCAGTGAGGCGCTTCTTAATCTCACCAGCCATATCATTTCCTGAAGCAACAAGTGATCCCAGGTAGGTAAATTCCTGAACCTGCTGGAATTTGTAGGATCCCACTACTAAAGGACTGTTATCACCAGCTCCGGTGTACATGTACTGGGACTTAGTCTGGTTAATTGAAAGTCCCATAGATGACGCTGCCCTGATGAGGTTTGTGGTGGCTTCGACTAAAGCTGATCTGGACCTGGCTACTATATCTAGGTCATCGGCAAAACCAAGAACCTGCACTTGTCGGGAAAATATCGTTGCTTGAGTTTGGATTCCTGAATCCCGTACTACTAGTAAGGGCTAAATTGCTAAATTGGCCTAGTGCTAAATTAAAGAGTTTAGAATTTATTTATTTATTAGAAGAATTTACTTAAATTCCATTACTATATTTCTGCTATTGGCAGATCATTTTGTAATTTCAAATACTTATATGATTCGCTAAACAAACTACAATTCTGTAATATTATAGATGTATTTGTAAACCTCTCCCTCTCTAGAATTCCAAGAAGGTTATGTATCAATATTTGCTTTAATTATGCCTAAGGGGATTGAAGTTATATATCAATTTTAACGCTTTATCAAGATATGTAGCTTCATATAACGCGAATTAATTAAACTTTAGTAAATTTGCATTTAATTTTCATACCTGACGACTAAAACGGCCGAGATACGAGCCTTAGAAAGCCGGTAATTTCTGCTTTGTCCCCGCCGTTATTTCAAGACTTAATCTAAATTGCTGAGGATGGCCAGGCTGCTACTCAAACTCCCTAGGTCTCAATTAAAAACTTTTTTAATTACTTCGTTTAGTGTTGGAAGACATTGCGTCACTTGCAAGTTGTCATTCTATTTAATATTTCTTTGTTTTTTGATAATAAATATTAATTTTTTTTAATTTTCATTAACTTTACTTGGGATATACTTAAGTGAAGATATGTCAGCAATTAAACACTTTTTGACTCTAGCATTGCAAAGCACCGTACGTTTGTCGGTATATTTTTATCTAATGGAATTCTTGAATTTACCACGATTTAAAACATAAATAAAATAATCAACATGTAAAAAAAAAATGGAAAAAAACATAAAAACTTAAATGTTATTTAATAAATAAACACCATTAAACGACGGCGCTTGGTTATCAAATCGCTCTTGCATTTACTTAATTTGGTCTACTCTTAGCCTAGTGTTTTAAAAACTATTAAAAGTAAAAGCTTTCATAAATCAAAATGACAAATATTATAGCATTATTTATGTCAAATATTTTAATAAACATCCCAATATTACTACCTAAAATATTACAATACCGTACATTACTAGAGGGTATATGAGCAAACACTTTAATACCAAAATTGGGCATATTTCGTTGTTTTTAAAATACCACGGAAGAAGTTTAATAAAAAAATAAGTGATTCATAGAAAAGTTAAAGTTAATTAATTTTTAAATAAAATCAGTGCAAATATTTTATTTTTTAGTAAATTTTACAGACTACTGTTTTTAAAAATTAACTATATCTCCGTCTCTCTCTCCTTTCCCAGTTCCCTTCTTTCACATCTTGCTGTTTTATGTCTGGGTAAAGTGAAATGAAGTCAGGACGATTTTGTCGACAAAAATTAGTAAATCTTATATAAAAAAAAATAATAATAAACAAATTTTAACCCTAAAGATTTAAATTAACCAAGTTGTGTTTAAAGTAAATTTTTATTTATAAATATTATAAATTTATTAAAGTAAATTTGAAATAGTTGTGGCAAAGTTTCAGTAAAATATTGCATTCCTGAATGGTATGTCTGTACAATACTTTTTGTAATAGTTTTACAAAAGTGGATATAACGAGCTTTTATGAAAGTAATTAATTATCAGAAAGCTAAATTACATATTTCCAAAATAATTATGTTGAATTATGGTAAGAATGATTTCTATCATAAAATATATTGCTAAAATTAGACAAAAACAGATAAAAGTTATTAAAAAAATAACTAATAACGGAAGCTATTCTCACTACCTTAAACTCCATTATCTTAAAATAGATTATCTGTAACTGGAGCCATAGTTAAAACAATAAATTAATAATAATAATGTCATGTCGAGGAATATGGCTTATGATGATTATTCCATCAGAAGTCATTACATCCACTTTATAAAAATATTTTAGATATTCTTTAAGGAAAGCATTTTTTAAAACTAAAAATGTTGCTTTACAACAAATATTTCATATTTGTTGAAACATGCCCTATAAGGGAGATATAGTAAGTTTATAAAAACAATAATGAGCAAAATAAACTAAAAATAAATATCTAAAAACAAAATAAACAAAAACTCAAATTCAAAACCTAAAAGCGAAGTAACGAATAGCAGGATTCGGGAGCTACAACTAACCAAAAGCCGAATCGACTAGAAGGGATAAGAAGCTTTTCCTAAATAGGGTTTTCATTCTAAGGAGGAGCTTTCCCGCCCATCGGAAAACGCGAGGAGCTTTCTGGATTATATTCAAGAAAACTTGGCAGGGGATGTGATGGATGTTTGGGCTACCCCTATCTTTAAAAAATTACTGAACTGAATGGTTTATTTGATATCACGTCTAAGTAGATTAATACCAGTGTACTTATGACTTATATGACTTGTAAAATAATTGTTATCTTATTTATAGGTAATTTACTCTTAGCAAGTATAATCCATAATACAAATAAATGAATACACATATCTATAATACTTCCTATGCCTTATCCGTTTCAGTCGTTGGCTGTTAACATGGTGACATTAATTTTAATGGCACAGAAGTTTTGAAATTGGGGGTTGTAGTTGCAAAACTCACATTCTCCACTTTTCATAACTTTCGGTAAAACGATTTTAAACCGATACTGTTATAAATATAAGATATAAATGACTCGTTTATCTCACATATTTACAACAGAATCGGTTTTCATTGTTTATTCCGAATGTTAGGTGAAAAGTGAAAAAATGAATGTTAGTTTAAGTCAGCAATTATGTTCTCCATGATCTGTTGTAGAAATTTGTTATGTAAGTAATGTAAACGCCAAATTACATAATTACACGGAAATAAATTAATACAAGAATCTCTTTTTACAAACACCTTTCACAAAATTCTTCACTTTTTATTTAAATTAGTATTTCTAAAACTTTGTTTCTACTGATTATTGTATGGAATAGCATTTTTTTTATTCCAGTGCTTAACTTTTTATTTTTTTAACTCATATGGAACTTTCAAATAACTCTATTGAAAAATAAGGTTTTTTGAGTTATGACAAAAACACCATGTTTCGTCAGGACAGGCCGTTATTATTATTACTTGAGATCTATACTAAGTTTTTAATTAATGTATTTTTTATGCACCAAGTGTAAACCTTAAAATGCCATTACGTCTTTCTGCTTCTGGTTCTAATTGTTTTTCATTTATACTTTTACCAAGAAATTAATTACTTCTCGGTGTAATAGTATCCTAATAGTAGTTGGTTACAAATAAATAACGATTTGGTTATAGTTACGTTATTATTTTTTTTGTGTTTTTTTAAATTATATTTTTCATCAGCAATCCTCCCCCCTGGTGTGGGGACAGGCGATCTGGTAGATGAACTGTACCAAACTTCTTGTCGGCCTCCCCGACATGAGACCCTTCTTGAGGTAGGGAACGAGGATTCCGTCGGAGAGGAACCCAGTACCGGCGATGTCCAAGTGCAGGAAGTCAACGCCCGGAGGCACGAATTGCTGTAATAAATACAACTCCCGAAATAAATCATTTATTAAAATCAATTCTAATCTAAGAGTATTTTTAAATTAATAACAGGTACATTATAATGAATTCGTAATTTTTAAGCAAATACGTGATTTCAATATTTATCATTTATTGAAAATTAATAATAAGGATTTATATAAAAAAAGAGTTTTTCAATCAAATATCCCTCATATGTTTTGCTTAATTACTCCTTTCCAATCCCACACTCCAAAATATTAAGATTAATAATATTAGATATACAATATTAAATATTGTGATGTTCTGTGCATTTTTATAATTTCTAAGTTTTATTGCATCTGGTTATTTTAATAATTATTAAAATTTTTATATTATTTTTTTTAAATACTCATTTCTTTTATGTTATTTGTTCGTCTTATTATTATTTCTTCTTGCTATTCACCCAGTACTCCCCGTCACAGTTGTCGCCCGTGCTTCCTCGTTTCCACGTCATCTGACATTCCTTCCTTTTCACAACATCCGTTATTTTGGAACATTTGGAATGTATACACTGTTATACTGTGGCCTGTATTCACCTTGGCCTTTAATTGGGTCAAGAATTTTCCTTTAAGATTGTTCTTTTTTTGTTCTTCAATTTTTCTACCAGGCCTTTCTTATTCATAGTTAGGCATTCTGTAGCATATAAGACCTCTGGTCATAGAATAGTGCAATAATGCCTGAGTTTTGCATTAAATGACATTGACCTTTTGTTGTAAATAGCCTTTGTGAGTTGGTACATCATTTCCATTTTATTTAAGTGCAAAGAAAAGGCTTCTTTCACTTCTTTTCACCAACATTTGGGTCTATCTACTCACCAAGATATTTAAACTTTCTTCATTTCCCACTGTCCACTCTTCATTCATTATTATTATTACATTAATATTCTTACCGGAATATTATTTTTATCATCATTGTTATTGTTTTTCTTTTTCTCGGCTTCTTCCAGAGAATGCTCCTATTCGGACCTTAGTTGTGGGTGAGACTAGAAAAATTAAATTGCAATGTTCATTTCTTTTCTTACAATACTCGCAGTTCCGAGCAACACTGCATTCTGCAGTTGTTCCTGAATATTACAATTTAGGTCCAATTTTTCCATGCTGTTCATTTCATGATTTCCGGAATCAGACCATTTGTGGATATGACTGACAGCAAAACTTTTGTTTTATCAAGTTTAAATAAGTGCTTCAGTGCCTCTGCTAAATCCTGATATTTTCTAGTTTTGTTGGCAACCACCTTATTGTTGATATAAATCCTGTTATTTTAGGATGATGGTTTACTTTTTTTTGTATTTTGTTTCTTCCCATTCATTTATGTTTAACAAAATGTATATCTTATTTATTAATTCGTAATAAAGATCTGCGATATGATTCAAAACTGGTTTCTAATTAATTACTTTTTATGATTTTATTTTTACCTCCACTCAGTCCATTTTCTCATATATAAAGTTCATGAATATATTAATAAGTATGTGAAGATATGACTACATAATATCTAATTAATTAAAATTTAGTAAAGAACATCCTACAAAATTACTTATAACAATACTTACAAGAAGAAAGGCAGCAGCCAAGCATGTTTCTCCTTCGTTAGCTCTACCAACGTTACACACGTCAACTCCAGACACTTCTGTTAACAAGTATACAAAAATAAGCCTACGGTAGAGAAAGAAACAAAATATATATGAAGAAATATATAAAATGAAGAAATAAAATATATTGCATATAAATCATTAAATATTCCTTTTGTATTAATTAAAAACACTAAACCATTCTTCTTCATTGGTTCTATCAAACAGGTTGATCCCTTATACGCCATTTTAAAAATAAACAGAAATAATGTACCTTCTTAAATAAAATATTAATCCTTCTGTTACTGGAATTTTTAATATATTATGACGATTTTCTAGTTCGTTAATGAATTTACTTATGCATTCGGAAATTTCAAAATTAACTTGTCTTGTGATGAAAGTTAGTTAAGGCTAATTAAAAATTTTTATATGCTACTTAAATTTAAAATTACATGATTTAATTGAAATTTATTTATAAATGTAACTTATTTTTTTAGATATTATAGCGGCCGAACCATTAATCTTCCCCTATTTCTTACACTTTTTAAAAAAAATTGAGGTCGGAATATATCTAAAACCATACTTCCACTCAGTAAAATCTGTAATATTATTTATTTTTATTCCATTCCAAAGATATTGGTAAAAAAAAAAAAAAAGCAACAGTTCTTTAAATATAAATATAAAGAAAACAAACAATTCCGTTACAAATTTCCATTTCGAACCAAGATATTTCTGGTTTCATCATCTCTCTTCCTTTTGAAGCCCTTTCCTGTTTTTTATTTTACGATATACCATTACTCCAAGGAGTTCTTCGATTATAACCAGATTTATTTCTTTATATCTGCTATCGTAAGCTTATGTCTAGAAAACCAAATCCCAATCAGTAAAAGCTGTTAGAAAACGTGAAGCTTTATATTACGGGTTATTAAGAATTATTTGCCTGCCAAATTATAAGTAATAATTGGCAAATACTACTTGCTAAATATTTTTGCATTCAAAAGGGAAATTTCAGAAATGAGGGAGTTGTACAGGGCTTTCAGAAAAGCAAAATTCGGTGGTCATAAATAATGACAATTAGGAAAGAAAAAAAGGACTTGAAATAGATAGTCGTTTTAAAAAATCTCCAACATATGTGGAACCGGGTTGGTTTGGATCGATTGCCATAAAAAAATGTCCAAAAATGTGAGCAGTGATGATTTAAAAAGTCCATTTCTAACTAATTATATTTAAAATGTTTTATAATTATTGGTCAATTGTTTTGATTTTTAAATATTTTCATTTTAAAGAGAAAATATAGGCGCTCGGCCGGGATTCGAACCCGGAGGACATGGGATCGGATAAGAGAAAAGATTTCCAAAATCCGAAGAAAAGAAATCCAGGTTCGAATCCCAGCCGAGGGCCTATCTTTTTTCTTTAAAATAATTATATTTAAATTTTAAGACATTGTTCAATAGATGATTCACCGGGATGATGATAGTCTTTCAAATTTTATAATTTACTAATTCTACCATGTATTTTTATTTTCTTCAGTGGCTCTACAGCTCTGTAGGTACTTGGCATTTATCAATGCGTCTCCAATCTTTCACAATAGCTGCAACAATATCACAAAATATCGACAGTAAATTTTATCCTAAATAATTATCGATAGACCGCATAAATGTTGCTTATTTATAGGCAGAAACACACTAGATATGTTTTAATTACACGTTATTTCTCGCTGGCATCAGAGTACCGGATAGCAATTGTACCAATACGAGAGCATATAATAAATGTTTAGGTACCAATATAATCACTAACAGTCGTGTGTTCGGTGAATGTTAGACTCTGTACTATTTCCGAGGCAGCCGTTGTGCAGGGAAGTGATATGGCTGAGAAGACGCTTAACAATTAGGACTTTTTTAGCAACTAAGGGATATAAAGATTGGGTGTGCTCCCGGAGGATTCGCAAATCCCATAGGGTCGACCCACGGCTGTTAACAGAATAATTTATTTATTTATCTACCACAACAGGTTTCGAACCTAAAAATAAGTAAAAATGTTCCTCTAATTACAATTTCGCATTATTTAACCATTTGAAAACTTGGCAAGTTTACTTCAGGTAGATTTGCATTGTCAATCTCAATGAAGTGAATTAATTATCACTTCATTATAATATATATTGTATGAATTTATGATAGATAAATAGGTACCAATAAACCTAGTGATTACTGACAGATAACACTGAACAACAATGAATTTGTTTCGGGCTTAAAAATACCCAGTTATTATGTATTTTCACCCCCTGAGTTCAAAAATCACCTCGAAAATGACCAATTAGCTCTGGTTTTCAAGACACCGTAACATGTCATTTTTTAATGCTCAGCTTTCAATTTGTCGAGAAATTCAGTTTTTGGATGTTGGTACGCCTGTTAACTGACAAAACCAACAGTTGTATAGCTATTTTGAGGTTATATACGTGATTTCGTGGAGAGGATGGCTGAAAAATAAAAAACGATCTATGCCTTTTGCTGTGCCCATGGTTTGGCGGGAGCCTACAAACCATATAAATGACTGCTATTTCTGCTTGACTCCACCAATAAAGTCGGGATTATCAACAAAGAAAAAAATAACAGTTCAATTCCCAAATATTCCTTCGGCTACTCGACCAATTCTACATTCAGATGGTTTACCAATACCTACCCCACCCCTCAGTTATGAACTTGAAGTGGAAAATGAAGATAGTGCAAAAGAACTCAGCCAGCCTAGCACATCTCACGACCCTGATTTTAAGGAAACAAATGATAAACCGCACAGACTGAGTCAAGCGGAATTGAGTGATCTCATTCGAGACCTTGATTTGTCAAAGGATAAGGCAGAACTTCTAGGCTCAAGATTACAGCAGTGGAATCTTCTCCAGCATGATGTCAGGGTATCACAGTATAGACAGCGTTCGAAGGATCTCCTTCCTTTTTTTGAAAAGAAAAACAACCTTGTAGTATGCAGCAACGTTAATGGCTTGATGAAATCTTTGAATTTGAACCATGATCCTACTGAATGGAGGCTATTCATAGATTCGTCGAAGCTTAGTTTGAAAGCTGTATTACTTCACAACGGTAACCGTCTTCCTTCTATTCCTGTTGGACATGCAGTTCACATGAAAGAGACTTATGAAAACATGAAAGCCCTCCTCCACTCAATCAAATATGCTGAACACAAGTGGAAAATCTGTGGTGATATAAAGGTCATCGCTATACTAAATACTGCTGCTTTTTATGTATGTGGGACAGTAGGGATAGGAAATCACATTACATTCAAACAGACTGGCCTGCAAGAAATCTTGGCCCTAGTGAAAAGAATGTTGTTGCCCTGCCTCTCGTCGACCCGAAAGATATATTTCTTCCACCACTACATATAAAGCTCGGTTTGATGAAAAACTTTGTCAAAGGCATGAACAAAGAAGGAGAGGCCTTTAGATATTTGAGGGAAAAATTTGCTTTCCTAAGTGATGCAAAAGTTAAGGAAGGTGTTTTTGTTGGGCCACAAATTCGGGAGCTTCTGAAGGATCCTGCGTTTGACAGAGTTTTGGAGAGGAAAGAAAAGGAAGCTTGGAATGCGTTCAAGGGAGTTGTTAAAGGTTTTTTGGGGAACAAAAGAGAAGATGACTATGTTCAGTTGGTGAGGATACTTCTACAAGAATATCATAAACTTGGATGCAACATGTCTCTCAAAATTCATTTCCTCCACTCTCATCTGGTGCGGTCAGTGATGAACACGGTGAGAGATTCCATCAGGATATTTCTGTAATGGAACAAAGATATAAGGGCCGTTGGAATGAATCAATGCTTGCAGATTACTGTTGGTGCGTGTGTAGGGATGCTCCAGAACTCACCTACAAAAGACAGGCCAAAAGAAAAATGAAATCCACATGATGGTAATAATATCCAACCTGCCAAGTATTCTGCCATTAATTTTCAACTCCAAATTAATTTATAATGTTGATAAACTTATGGTTTAAAATTTACTGATTTGCCTCAATTTGTTAACGTTATATATTTTGACCCAAAGTGTATCACAGAAACTAGAGCTAATAAAATGTTTTCATTGTCATTTTCGTTTTTTTCAACCCAAAATTAGTAAGATTTGACTCATGAAGTGAAGGAAACAGTACAAAAATATTTTTTTGTTGGACAGTGTAATTGATTATACCAGTAATAACCCATTAAATAATCTCAATACGAATTATATAGAGTTAAGCTGTTTGTGGTTTGTTATAACTGTACTGAATAAAGTTTCAACTGTATCCTCAGAATAACCCAATACACACAACATTAAAACTCAAAGGATGAAGAAGGTACCATTATAACATATATTTCAGAATATAAACGAAAATCACAATATAAAAAGAAACTTCCCTTAAGCTGAAATACAGAGTGAGGGTTGAAAAGAGATTTTTTCGGCAAGAAGATGTCTGCTTCTATTCTCAAAAAATATTGCTATAGAAATAAATTAAAAAACATCTATTGAATATACCCATCATTAAAGAGACAACTTTATCTCGGTCCAGTGAATAGTTTTATTTCGTTATCAGAGTTTGAATAGCGATCGTTGTTTTAACGCCTCTGATTTTTGTCTTTATTCAAGACTTCATTTTATACTTGAATAAAAGTAAGCTTTCATCAAATAGAATCATAAATATTGAAAACGTTTATTTAAAATTATTTATAATATTTGAAATAATGTGAATATAAAAATTATTCTTTATCAAGTTAATATTCTGCTAAAAATCTATTGAACAAAATAATGCGAAATAAACATATATTTTTCTACACATCTGCCCACCACCTAATCATTAAACATATACTCACATATCAACAGCCTCGGTGAATAAGTGGTTAAGTCGGATTTTGTCCAGAGACAGTTAACTCTTTTCAGATAACGGGAATCGTATCATTCTCGTAGTTTTGGGCTTTGAATGGAGTTTTAATATATAAACAATAACTCTTTTTCAAGCCAAAGCCTTACTTAGGCCCTTATTCACTACGAAAATAACTCTATTCCACAATTAATTAATTAAGTACAAGAAACTCATTTTTGAAACAATTAGACTTAACTACTTATTCAACGGGGCTGTATAAATATGTTCCTGCACTACACCGCTATAGGGGTTTCGAGGGTTAACGTGTTTCTTTCTATTTTATTATAACTCATTTCGGGTTTGAGCTCGTTGAAACTATCTATTAAATAATATTTTATTTTATTTTATTGATAGATGTTATAACTTTTTAAATATTTTATCTGAAAAGAAAACATATGACCAGAACTGTGACTGGAACCCGGGTCTCCCACGTATCCGTCGCGGTACCTAGCCACCTCAGCCATCCTAGTTCGCTTCTCGGTAAGTCACATCCCTTCTTTTCACTGATCCTATATCTCCGAGTTCTCGCAATTTGCGATGTATACACGGGGAGAATGTTAATTAAACATTACTTTTATTTTGGATCTTGTTGACTTACGTCATTAAATATTATTATAATTTATTTTCTTTTACTTTATTGTTAGATATGATTTTTTAAATAGTTTATTTGAAAAGACCATGACCGGTCATACCACGACGGATACATGGAAGACCCGGGTCTAATCTAAGTAATTCGAGCCCCGTCCTGGTCATATCTTTTCTTTTAAAACAAAATCTTTAAATTTAATACGAAATTTAACAATCTCAGTCTTTGTTATTTTTTGTTTGATCTAAAACAATTGTTTTCCCTTAATACGTTTGGTTGCATCGTTTATGGCGTTTTATGTTTTAATAAAAACAAAATTTCGAGACTAATAGGCTATTATTTGGTCCGAAAAAACCTACCAATAAAGTGCTGTAGTGTATGTTATCTAAGGTATATCAGTTCTCAAATGAATATATCATATAAAATATATGTAAAAATAAAATCGAAGACAGTCAGTCAATAGTCACATTCAGCATTGGATATACTCAAAAGTATTACTATAATAAAAAAATTAAAAAACCTTTAAAATTTAAATATGAAATAATATGAATAAATGAGGCGTTCAGAAGCAAAAGATAACATCGAAATTTCAAAAATTTATTTCTTCACGTTTTTCGCTAGTTTAGTCAAGAAATTATGTCCTAACAATTCTGCCGCCTTATTTTTCATGGTTTCGGTTAGGTTCTGAACCTGAAGTTTCGGGAGTATAAAGCCTTATTTGACTAAACTAGATACAAATGTTAAAAAGTCGATCTTTAAAATTTGGAGTTATCCTATTTTGATCCCGAATGCCTTAGATTCTGAGATGACAAGGAGGCCAAATAGTATCTATCTGGAGTTACCTTAGTTACCTGTGACCTGGCGGGTGTAGTAGTTCCAAAATGGTAACCTCCAGAACCGATCTCCAGTCTCCGTTCCAGCGCTCTTCAGTTCCATCCAAACCTCGTCGGACGTAGAGAACGCTGCGGTAGCCCCCTGCCCTAGACCCCTGTTCACTTGTTCTGGAAAAGGATGTAGCCCTTTAGATTTCATTGAAATTATATCTGTTAATATAATATGTTAATGTTACCTTACCGAATCAATCTAAGTAATTATACTGTAGTAAAAAAGTGATATTGGTTTACTTTAACAATAACCCAAAAATAGACAGCTCCGGTGAATAATTGGTTAAGTCGAAAATAGTCCAGAATGAGTTAATTGTATTGAGGTAATTGGAATCACGTCATTCTCCAGTTGTATATGTGTCGAGCTCAGTCTTTCTTTAGAAATAATGTTGTTGCTTTTGTTATATCTCAAAGACTACGATAATGGTATGGTTCCTCTTCCCTCAATGAAATTAACTCATTTTAGGCTAAATTAGACTTAAACACTTGCCTCCTAAAGTAATTCAGGACATATTGAAAAGATAAGAACAACAAGGGGAATTTCTTTGAGATATCTTTTAGAGCATTTGTAAGCAAATGTGAAAATACTTCTGAACCATATTTTCATTAATACCTTATTTCGCTGCGGACCCGAGCCAGTTCTGACGAGTTATTTTTGAGATATATTGAGTTCCAAATATAATATTGCGTATGCGAAGTATAATGGGTTTGTGTATGAGAAAAAAATTGATGTAATCGACTAAGTTGATGTGGTATCATCTAGT
This sequence comes from Arma custos, assembly GCA_037127475.1. NCBI lineage: Eukaryota > Metazoa > Arthropoda > Insecta > Hemiptera > Pentatomidae > Arma > Arma custos. The sequence goes on along the minus strand of CM073760.1, from coordinate 68,192,836 downwards.
TGTGATGGCATTGCTAGCCAAGGCAAATTAATTTAGATTCGAATTTTAAAAAAGTACAAAATTTGATTCATTTAAAAAGGAAAAGTAATCAAATATTCTACAAACTTTGGACTTGCAGAGCGGTTCACATGCGATCAGACCCTGTTCTGACTAAAAAAATAAAATCAAACAGTGAAGTAGTTCACTGTTTGATTTTATTTTTTTAAACGTTACTTTTGTACTATAAATGATAATACGGTGAGAGTTCTGAATTTTGCCTTTCCAAGTATAACTGGGACAGGTATCTGTAATAACACAAACTCTGGACCGCCATTTTACGCACCTTTCGCAAGACGGCATAAATAAGGATTTTTATTTAAAAGAATTATAAGGGTTCGAAGAACGAAGAACGTTTATATTACTAATATTATTAAATATATAAATAATACAGTAAATTTTAATGTGTCCAATAAAGGGCCGATGACATTATACGATCAGCCGGTCGTATAACAGTAATTACTAAGAGAAGATAGGCGTTCGGTGATTAAGGACGGTTTTAGCCGCCATTAAACGTGTTTATTTACATGTCCCAGTTTAGTGGAGCAGGGGGTGGTGTTAGCCTCTCTATTATCTACTTAACTGCTCGACTTGATCGCTCATCCTCAGCGCATTCACACATCAATTTCAATTACTTAGCCAAAGTGATAAGAATTCCTGAACTACAATTCTCAGGATTATTATGTTAACATACAGGGTGTCCCAAATTTAAATGGAAAATCTTCAGGAACTTATAGAGGACCGAAAAACTAAGACAAAAAGTCCTTTAGAGATTTGCTCGTTTTTGCTTCGTTTTAGAGAAAATCGCAAACAAAGAAAAAAACAAAAATGTTACAGGCAGCGATTCTCACCTTTCAAAGTTCGTCAGGCTAGGCAGTGAGATATGTAAACACTTAATCCTTTACATTATTTTATGTTTATGTTTTCCTTTACATTATTTTATTTGTTTAAATTTTGGCTTCCTTCTAGGATTATAATTCCTAAATCAGTCTTCAGTCAGTTACTCAGATATTTTTGTGTGAATAGCATCAACCACAATGCCGCATACATATTCTAATGTTGAATACGCTGATATGATTTTTGTGTATGGTTTCTGTAACGGTAATCCTTTAGAAGCGGTGCGGGAGTATGCGCGCCGATTTCAAAATAGAAGAGTACCTAATCGACGAATCTTTTCGTTAACTTTTAATAGACTACGAGAGACTGGGTCATACTTAATCCGTAATGAAGGCGACCAATTCCAGGCAGCAGTAACAGCAGATTATCGGAGAAGAAGTTGTGTCCAACGCCACTTCGATGACAATCCTGACACTAGCATCCGAAGAGCATCTGCTGCATTAACAATATCGCGGCAAGCAATGTGGCGAACTTTGAAAGGTGATAATCGCTACCCATACCATCTTCAAAAAGTTCAGAATTTATTACCTCAAGATTATGTCAAGAGATTGAATTTTAGTAACTGGTTTCTTGAAAAAAATCGCGATGATAATTTATCTCCATTAAAAATTATATGGACCGATTATAGAGACCGATTTACAAGAGGAGGAATTGTTAATCAAAGAAATTATCATGTATGGGCTCTTGAAAATCCCAGCGCTATTAGAGAGAATAGGTTTCAGCATGAGTTTGCTATTAACGTTTGGCTTGGAATTTGGAACGGATTACTGGTGGGACCATATTTTTTACCTGGAAGATTGAATGGTATCAATGTGGTGATCTGTATGTATTATTATTAAATTATTAAAGATTTATTGTGAACTTTTAGCTTATAAGAAGTATTATAGATTTAAGCTTTGACAATTGTACCATTGACCTGCAATGTTTTTAATGTTAGTTCTACGTGTGTTTATTATATAACGACTTGCCATTGGTCGGACGATGTCTAGGAGAGGGGAGATTGTAAATTTGGGCCTATTACAGAGTTTTATAATCCAACACTCTCATCTCAGATGCCAGCTAGGCAGGTGCCCTACTGAACTCTCTCTCCAGGCTTGTATCAGACATAATTATTTGTTGTATCAGATATTATTACTTGATTTATGAATCTATTATTTGCATGTGTATATATATACTTTATATGAGAAATATATTTTACTTTGGGTCCCTAAATTTTTGTTTTTGACTAATTGCTTCTCCTACTTCGATCCACGAACATTTAGAGCCCATTTTATATATATCAGGGAGAAGGGTCAAAACAATTGGTAGCAGAGCGTGGTTCTGGAAAAATTAATTCATGTGGTGTTTAAATATTAAATAAATTGTGGTGATTAAAATTTGTGAAAATTAATTTTTGTGGGTAATATTTTGAATATTAATAAAATGGAAGGACTTTTTAAAAAATTCGACGAGATCCAGCAGGAAAATACGGAATTAAAAAATGAGCTAGCTGCTTTAAAAAAATTCATTCATTCGTTCACAACGAAATTTGAAGATATGGAAGGGAAATTTAATAAATTAGTTGAACCCCAAATCGGCGGTGATGAATCTTGTGACTCGGGCTTAAATAATATTAATATAACAGAGAGAGAGGATAATAATAAAAATAATGATTTTGTAGAAAACGATACAAGCCTGTTAAACACCACTATAAAATCGCCCAATAATTTAAATAAAGTTAAATTTAACGGAGAGAATTGCCCGACAAATATTAGGTTGAATGATAAAGATAAACTTAGCCCGCTTAATCCTAAAAGTAATCTTATAAGAGTCTATACTAAGTATCAGCTAAATGCGTCAAAACATAAACCTAAGTTTTACGAGTCCCGACGACGAAATAAAAATCAGTCTAATAAATATAAAAGAAGCGGCATTTATGAAAAAAATATTAATAATTATAAATATTATAAAATTAAAAGAAATTATAATAATAAGTATAATCATCGATTCGGACTAACTACGATTAATAGTCACAAATCTAACAATGGGCGTAATAATAAAAATTATATTAAAGGGCATAATTATAAAAATTATAACTACGGGCGTAATAATAGAAACCATAACTACGGGCGTAATATAAAAAATAATCGTAATTATAATATGGGACATAAAAATAATCACTATAATAATAAGAAGGGACGTCTGAAAAATACTTATAATAATAGGAACCCTTTTAAGGAAAAAATTTATAAATTTTTGGCTGACATAAAGTCTAAAGCGGCGCCCCCTCTCAACTAAAATTAAAAATGCCCAATAAACTAATCACGGCGATCCCAACGGCTTTAAATAATTAATCTACGTCTAGGTATGTAAAAAACTCGAACTTAAAATTAAGAAAATTTTAAAAAATGTAAGAAAATTAAATTAATGTTCAATGGGACTATAAATATAAATATATTAATAATAAGAATTTTTTTTGTCGTCGATTATAAAAGAATTTAATTAATGTTTAAAGGGACTATAAATATAATAATAATAATGAAATTTATCGTCGTTTATGAAAAATATAATTAATGTTATAAGGGACTATAAAATTATTAATAATAATAATTAAAAATAATTATCGTCGTTAACTATTCATAATGATTAAAATTTATATGGGACTAATATTGAAAAAAAAATATCGTCGTGTAATTATTGATAAAGATTTTGAAAAATAATTGATATTTGAAAGGGACTATAATAATAATGAAAAATAAAATATCGTCGTGTAATTATTGATGAAAAATTTTGAAAAATAATTAATATTTATAAGGGACTATATTAATAAATAAATAAACATTTTTTGTCGTCGTGAATTATAAATAATAATTAAGTTTTATATGGGACGGTATTAATAATAGAAATATAAAAAACTTTGTCGTCGTTTAGCTATTGAGAAAAATATTGAAAATTAATTAATATTTAAATGGGACTATATTAATATTAATAAAAAAAAAAAAAATATAAAGTGTCGTCGTTATATGTTGATAATAAAAATTTTGTGTCGTCGTTAAATATTATGAGAATTGTTGTATTACTTCGGATTAATAATAATCATTGTGATGAATTGTATTATAAATACTCGGTCCCCATTTCAGTCCCAAGATTGATCACCGACGACGTTTTCTAATTGATTACAGACCATTGAGTCTAATTGAATTTGATATTAAAGTATATGTGTCCCTATGTGTCCCGATTTGAGTCCCAATTAAGGTCCCGAATTAAAGGTCCCAAATTTGAGTGTTATTTTGAATTTGCCCGTAGGTCCCAAAACTTAGGTCCCAATTTGAGTGTTATTTTGAATTTGCCCATGGTGTCCCAATTATAGAAAATTAATGATTGATGGAAATATATATATATATACATATGATTTTTTTTTTTTTTTTTGACTTGAGAAAAAATTAAGGAAATGAATAGTGAATTTAAATAAGTAAATTTAGAGTAATTAAAAGAGTCTCATACAAGCCTGTTGTCCTTGTGTATCCTAATGTAGCACTGAGAGAGCAAATATATTGTAAGATAAAGGATGTTGTTACTTTAGTGAAAGTGATTATATCTCTAGAGAGAGATAAGAGATAATCTCGAACTTGGCCCACTACAACTAACTATTGTTGTTTTGTATCAGTATTCTATGAAGTAAACATTGTAATAGAGTTGAAATATCTTGGTTTTGAAATTGATTCTGTTTGTTTAAGTTTCAGATTTTTTTTAATATATATATATATGGATATATATGATGTTGTAAGAAGATAATGATACAAGATGAGAGATACTTTATTTTGGTTTGATTTCAGAGAAGTATTTTATAAATTTTTATTTTTTGTAACCTTGATTTATTTTATGGATTATCTCTATATATAATGGATTGAAAGATATAATATGTTATCTTGTATGTATATGTTGTATGAAAGGAATTTATGGTTTATGTTTGTAAAATGTTGTAAATTTGTTATGGGCAACGAAGAAAACAAAAATAATAATGGCCAAGTTTCTTCGAAATATTTTATTTGAATATGTTATGGTTATGTAATATATGATATTATTAGTATGAACTTATGAATTATGATTATGTTTGGTATAGAAACATTTTAATTAATTGATTGAGAAATGATATGATTATTGACCATTTGATTATATTTGGTATAGGAAAAGGTTTAATTAATCTAATGATATTATGATTATGTACAAATTAATTGATTAATATTATAATTATGATGATTATGTACAATGTAATCAAAGATGTTGACAGGCATCTTGTGTTATCAAATGACAGAAATTATCCAAGTTTAATTTACAGATAGACCAGATTGTTGATCGTGCGCGACCACGGTAAACTAAATTTTGATTCTCGATCTTCTATCATCGATCCAGAGAGAATCCAGAGATCTTGCAGGAACGTCTCAAGAAAAGAAACTACGAGCCAGAAAACGTCGAGACTGGACTTCAGGGACCAACACTTCACATCAAGAAGACACAAGTATTTGTAAATTATTTAGTTTTTGTATAAATTCAATAATTAATATGGGGAAAGTTGAATAAGTTTTATTTTTACTAATTGATAAATGTAGAAAATTGTAAAAAAAATTTTTTAAGATGTTGAGTGAAAATTAATATGAGAATCATTAAAAACAAAAAAAAGAAAGTGAAAATAAATAAAACTGAAGTTTTTTTCACATGTATTTAAGTTGATTTTCGGCTTTGCCAAAAGCAAGATCAACTTATATAGATGTTTTTTTGTTTCAGTAGTAAAAAAAATATATATAATAAAGTAAAACATTAATTAATAATGAATTAAAAGGGACTGAATTATTTTTGAAGTTGAATTGTGTATAATTGAATTGAATTTATGGATATTAGGAATTTAGAATGAATTGAATTGTCTAAGAATATTGTTAAATTTTAGTAATTGGATACTTTATTTTGTAGAGAGTTGAAAATTTTGGAAATTTTTTTTGAAAAGTGAATTGAATATTATGAATATTTTGAATTTGAAATTGTTTGAGTATTGGTATATTAAGTATATATTACAGAGAAATCTTGAATTGTAAAGAAAAATTTTGATGATGGATTTTAATTCAGTAATTAATTCATACGCGTCTTCGTGTTAAAATGTGCAAGTGGTCTCTAGATTTAAGATAATTTTAGTATTATTAATTTAGAATAATTTGTGTTTGTATTGGGTGATATGTATATATAAATCCAATAATAATTATTAATCACCACATATTACACCCCACACTTCTATTTTATGGGCAGAAATTTTGATGGTTAGTTTCCATAATTAAGGGTCCCACATTTTACTCCGATGTGCTTTTTCCTGTAATTTGATGATTAATTTGACCTTGGGTCCCTTCTGTGGCGTGGAAAGGATTTGTGGAGTATTTGTGTCCTTCCTATAAATGGCACGGGCTAACTGAATGAATGGCAGACCCATTCATGAGGTTAATCCTGTTGGCCTGATCCTGTCGGAAGATGGTCCTGGTCTGGGCATCGGGTGGCCATTTTCCATACCCTTCCTGGGGTAGGCGTGCGGCACGACTCCACCCTTTTCCACCCTCGACATTGACACACATGGACGACTTGATAAAAGATTTTATGTTGAGATGATATATATATACATATTTTTGGTGTGTGTGTCTACCATAGATATAGCACTTCTAGCATATAGACAAGGCAATTTGCACATCGAGTTTTGGTAACTGCCCAAGTTATCTTTGTTTTCATCGCATATGTTCTATCAAAAATTGAAGTCATCAATTTTTTTTTTCTCAAGAGGGGGGGTAATGTGGTGATCTGTATGTATTATTATTAAATTATTAAAGATTTATTGTGAACTTTTAGCTTATAAGAAGTATTATAGATTTAAGCTTTGACAATTGTACCATTGACCTGCAATGTTTTTAATGTTAGTTCTACGTGTGTTTATTATATAACGACTTGCCATTGGTCGGACGATGTCTAGGAGAGGGGAGATTGTAAATTTGGGCCTATTACAGAGTTTTATAATCCAACACTCTCATCTCAGATGCCAGCTAGGCAGGTGCCCTACTGAACTCTCTCTCCAGGCTTGTATCAGACATAATTATTTGTTGTATCAGATATTATTACTTGATTTATGAATCTATTATTTGCATGTGTATATATATACTTTATATGAGAAATATATTTTACTTTGGGTCCCTAAATTTTTGTTTTTGACTAATTGCTTCTCCTACTTCGATCCACGAACATTTAGAGCCCATTTTATATATATCAGGGAGAAGGGTCAAAACATCACATTTACACATTTTTTGGAGAACGACTTTTCTAATTATTTAGATGACATTCCCTTACAACAGCGTATTGAAAAGTGGTTCTAACTCGATGGATGTCCTGCTCATTATAGCAGAGTTGCTCGAGCTTGGCTGGATATAAATTATCCACAACGATGGCTTGGATGTGGAGGAGTAGTACCTTGGCCAGCCAGATCACCTGATATGACACCCATGGATTTATTCGTATGGAGAACCTTGAAGCAGAAAATTTATTTGGTGTCAATCAACTCAAGAGAGCAATTAAGAGACCGAATCATAGATGCAGTGCACCAAATATCATCAGAACAATGTATAGCTGCAATTTATCAAGTGAGTGCTAGATGTAATGCTTGCATTGGTGCAAGAGGACAACATTTTGAGCAATATTTACATTAAAAAGAACATAACATAAATATGAATGTAAATAAATAAGTATAAAAATGAAAACTTGTTTTGTTTCTTTTTTTGCGATTTTCTCTAAAACTAAGCAAAAACCAGCAAATCTCTAGAGGACTTTTTGTCTTAGTTTTTTGGTCCCCTATAAGTTCCTGAAGTTTTGCCATTTAAATTCGGGACACACGAAATGTAATATGCAAAAATGGAGTGTGCAGAACATGTGTTTTATAACCCGAATGAAGGTCATTTATGAACAAAAACCAGTGAAGGGGGAAATGTATGTGAGTACATAAAATATACAATTTATATAATATACAAGCAGTACATCATATAGTAATTAAAAAATATATATATTCTACACTGAATTGCAACGTCCTCGCGTATCCTAATATCTTATATATATTGTTACGGCCACAGAGAGAAAGACGGGCGGATTAACGTCTTAAGCCTGTCGGCGGGAGAGGTTATGATTGGATTAGAACCTTCTAGAAGACACTAGTACGGCCCCTATCCCATTCTGTCTAGAACATTGGATCCTGCACTGTATATACCGAGCCGTTGCCTCTGGAGTCAGTCAGTAATAAACCGGCCAGTGTAATAAGTGTATCAGTGAACTGTAGAAGTCTTGAGAGTATAAAAAACCGTTTCTGTTTATTACTGTGTGTCAGTTTGTTATATTTGGAAAATCTTACGGTCGGTGGATTTTAATTTGTGAGTGTTAATTTTTAGTTATAAGCTCTAGCGTAATTTTATTGTATTTGTACAAATTAATGTAAATAGCTAAGCAGGTTATCATTAGCTTCAATTAATCAGTATTGAATAATGGATTTTGATGTTAGTCTTCTTTTTTTTAAAGAATGTATACATTAGGAAATTATAGCATCCCAGCTCATGAATTTATTTGTTGTTTTAAATTTACCATTTCTCTTTAGTTGCTTAGTATTTTGTCATGATTCTTACTTTCTATTTATTTCATTTAGTATTATTGGCGCTTACTTTATGATTACTTATATACTTTATGATTTGTATTATGTAGATTTTTGGTCAGATACATATTACGTTTCTTTTTCTGTCCATGTTTGTTATTATTAAGAGATTTAGTCCCAGAATAAAGTTATTTTTCTATTCTATTCTATTCTTTATTTATAATATATTAAGTAATAAAATAATTAATATATTAAGTAATATATTTATCTTATATATGAGGTTGAAATTCAGTGAGGAATATTTAAAAAAAATACTATGCAATGTAAGGTTTGAAGGGCTTGAAGTGAGAATCATATCTGCCACATTGTTAGTGAAATTAATGTCTACGTCGTACAAAACTTTTTTTTTTATAGTTCTTAATTGGGTAAGTTTTTTATAATAATAAATCTCTTTTGATAAGTGGCATTATCTCATGTAATGTGCTCATAATAACATATTTAAGAGTTGTTTATTTTTATTAACTATTATTTTGATAGTGATTATTTTGATGTGATAGTGTTTCGTTCGAATCCCGGCCAAAACAAATCTCTTCTCTTCAAAACAAAAATATTTATTAAAGAATTATGTTGTGTATGAAATTAAAGATTCGTAAGACATCATCATTTATTTCACCTGAGTGGCTTCCTGGCATATTCTTATTTCAACCCATTCAAGTCGTACATTTAAAAGATTTAAACACTCGTTCACGCACACATATATTTCATGTTCTTGAGATGAAATTGATAAATTTCATTTATTTTGTATGATTCAAATAATATACTACAAATAATAATATATTATTTTTAATTATATTAATAAAATGTATAGCTGTTCAAGAAAAATTCATATCAATTTATAACCATTGTAAATAATAATATATTTAAACAAGGCAAATAATAATTAAATTTAAATAACGTGGCAGGGCTTAATTCTGCTTTATAATTACAAAACACAATATATAGTCCTCATATCGCTCTATTATTTCTAAAATCCCATTAGTCAATAACCTATATTTTCTGAAAAAATGGGAAAAACTACAAGTGAACATGGAATAACATCAGGGCACACACAAGTGTCTTTTGGCAGTCAAGCTCTGCAACTAAGGTTGATTCAGATTTGGTGACTGATAAAGAGATATTTACTTATTTCTTTCAAGGGAATAACTCACCATAAAAAAGCACCGATTTTGAGTTGTATCAATTAAAAATTATAGTGCGATATATCAATTTATCCCAATATTATTAACAATCATCATATTTTTCTTGATTTTTTATTATTAGCTAAAAACTTCAATAAACGCTAGTCATTTTTAATAATTTATGCATTTATGTAAGAGAGCATGGTGCATATGGGATTTTCGATCATGATAAACTCAGTTCTTGCAGTTGAGAGGTATGTTTTTATGAAGCAGTATAGTTTTCACTAGTTTAATTTATCTAACTTGTCATCTTTACGCGTAAAATTTATTGATGCCTCTTATCATTATACCTGTGAGAGAGGCTACGGTGACTACGAGGCAAGGCATGTTGACCTGGGAGTAGTAGAGCGGGTCTGCGAGGACAACCCTACCCTCGTTGCCAGTGTTGGTGAGCCGGATGGTCTTCTTGTTGAGGCCCACCAGGACGTCCCCGGGCCTCGTTGCAGAACCTCCTATCATGTTCTCCATCAGGGGGATAAAGGCTGTTGGCAAGGTGCTAGTGGTAATTTAGCTGTAGTCTTAATAAAACAAGTAAATATAATAAATGATACATAATAAGGATAGAGGAAAGAAGAAAAACTACCCAGTAGTAGTATTCAAATGAAAAATTCAACTGTGATGGTCAAGAGATCGTCTTCTTTTCAGAAGCCTCGGAGGATTATCGGTAATCGAAGCTTGTCATGATAATACTTAACATCAGGATAGGGCAGAATCAGCAACAAATCCATTCGTAATTAAGTTGGAAACATTGAGCATTTTACGAAGTATTTTGGATTGTAAGGATTGATACGAGTGGAATTCGATGGTTTACTGGAACCTCCAAAGCTCTAATCCATAAGTCCAAATAGGTTTTATAATAGTGAAGTAATGATAATAGTGGTAGTATAATGGTGAAGAGTCTTCTGTTATTAATTAAGAGCTTAGAGTGTGTCTAATAATTATTCAAATAGCCTGGGAACGGCGAGCAGTTTCCTGTTGTTTCAATCTAGTATAAGAAATCCAACTTAAACTTGAAATCCGTCGGTTTCCAAAGGAGTAAGTAAGTAAATTGCTGACTAGCTGCGGTCTACCAATTTTGGCATCTTTATGCGTAAAAATGACGACACCAGTAATGTTTCTAGGATATAATTCGTGATCTGTATAATTCTAAGAGAACTTTATACAGTCCGAACAAGAAAATTTAACGAAGGCACAGTCTATACAGACTAAACAGGATGAGTATGGTTCCTAGAGTAACTAGAAACGATTATAAATTCAGGTATCTTTTAGTGAAATAAAAGGTAATAATAAATGACCCATAAATCCTAGAAGATGAGAATTCGATTCCTATCATCTATAATTGTTCAATAAAGTTATCATATTTTGTTAGCATTCTTTAGCTGATTAATCAAAATGTACCCCATAACTTTTCGAACAGTGTGTGGACAATGCCTGGACTGAATATTAGTGTTTTGAAACGTAAAAAATAAATTAATATTGATTAGAGAAATTATACAAATGTCATTTGATACATATTGTATTTGTGATCATCTTTTGAAAACTTCCTCTCAGTGATTCGCATGGAAGCATAGAGAAACCACCCTTTGAAGGCACCTCTGGCGCGTTTGATCTCTCTGCACTAAATCCCTGCTCCAAAGCTGTTTTAGTCTCCATGTCGGATTCTGTGGTAATGTTTCTTTCAGTCAAGTTTGTACTAATAAGTTTGGGTGCCCAGCAAGTGATTGTGTCCGTCTTTAAGTAATAGTTCATTAGTTATGTAAATGAGGCCATGAGTAATATAACGAACGATTTTGACTGAAAGATTTGAATGTTCTATGAGCGAGATTTCTCGCATGAGCCCCACACACATAACTCGGTTTAAGTGTTAATAATTTTGTTAGCGATAGTTTGTTTGTTCAACGATTATTCAAAGTTTGGTTTATATTAGTCATATGTTATTTCCACGTCAATCTTCTGTCCATTATAAGGTCCAAGTATTTTTTAGAAACATATCCCTCAATAATGACTGAATACAAAGCTCACTCAAAATGGTGATTATTTTAGATGAAAGAGGCAATGGCACCTATTAGTGTTCATACAGATACAATTACTTCTTAAAGCAATTACAATTCCTAGACAACTTCCGAGAGTAGGAACAAGACTATCTAACGAGAGCAGACTGGCCCCTCCACCCACTATATTTGCATATCTCGGTTGTTTGCAGTGTTGTAGCCCTGAGGAATACCAACATGTTGTCTGGCAGTACCAGTGTATGATTAAGGGCATCGTTCCCTTTTAGTACCTCTTGTTATTGTTATGATGGAGAGTGGAGATGCGCAATAAAGCTAATAGCCAGGAATGTCTGCAGTATCTTGTATAAAGGAAGCGAGGTTCGGTTTTTCCTTTATTCTACTTTCTAAACTATCCAAGAAAGAGGAAAGACGTATTTGCCTAGCTTATAGTAAAATGATAATAATAGATATACTTAAACAACATTAAAGATATATCGAATATTATGACGAAACTCGGCACATAGATATTAGTAACGATGCGCGTAAAACGTTAAATATTGTAATTTACTTCATCACTTTATTCTTATGTAGTCCTTATATCGGGACACAGAAATGGGAAATTTCTGCTATATTCAACGTAACGCGAAACATGCGACATGCAATTGTATCAATTTTGGAAAGTAAAATAGATATAATTCAGGAAACAATCTTCAGATAAATATAAAAATCCTTTACCACTACAAACCAGAAAAGAAGAAGGGTCTTGAATTGAGTACAAGTGGGAGATGTTAATGAAAACGGGTGCGTAAGTGATTTTTTCGGAGATCTCGCTCAACTACGTTGATTTATTTCATTATCTGATTATTACGCAAATAATAAAACATAAATGTGACACAAAAACTTATAAAGTGTCTGGGGATCATTAATTTGTGCTATTAATTTTTTTGTAGCTTCGTAATTTTTCGCTTATATTAACAATTATCAAGTCAAGTTGTAAATAGTATAAATTAAATATCCTCAAAAAAAAAATAATAATAATAATTTTCCTGAAATAAGGTTGGAAGACCAGTGCTCTTGAAACGCATGGATTACATTATTTTTCCCTAATCTTCTAGTGTTTCTTTTTATTGAGTTACATCTGTAAATAATTTTAACAATTTCCTATTAAGGGAACTCGGATTCTGTGAATGACGTTACACGAGATCGGTGACAAATGACCTTTTTAAGGTTCCTCCGAATGACTTCCTAGATTCTAAAAATATATTTTTCTACCTCCTGAAAGATTTGATGTTTCTGTACTTATGAGATCATTATTGAAATATCATTATCTGTCAGCCCTGAAAATTCGAGAAGAATGAATGTATGTTATTTTCAGTATTTAACCTTTGTATTCGACTTATAAGAAAAAAAGAATCCCCCCGGAGTGTTTTTATATTCCTAGATAATTAAAATTTTTAAAAATCTGCTTGATCACGGTAAGAAGTCTAAGACTTCAGTGACGATTTTCGTAAAATTCGTTATAATAATGTGGATCCATGTTATTCATTTTTAAATTCGTGAAATTACTGCTTGAAAATTTTTTTCGGGTTATTAACCCAAAGAATTTTAAATTTTATCCATTAAAAAACTTTATACATTTGTTGCAATGGCTATCTTAGCAAACTAATCAGAAAACTGACTATATAGAGTGAGATAATGAGATTTTCATAGAATGTAAATGTAAACAATTAAATCATTAAATACCTCTTACGTTGATGGGCAATGCCAGTTGAGCCACACTTCTCATGGCCGCACAGATAACAGCAGCACCTGACATATCGCCTCGGTATTTTGACATGCCTGAAAAGATTTATAAAATTAAATAGTACACTTAATAATAAATTGTGTGTTCGATTAATTGAAACTCATCTTATTGTGTACTATATAACTCTAGTTAATACCTTTGCATTGTTTCAAGCAAACTGCTCCTGTATCGAACGTCACTCCTTTACCTATTGAAAATTAGACGAATGATATTATTAAATGTTAATATACCAATAACTAGAATGTAGAAAATAAATAATTATAACATTTAATTATAAACATGTATTTACATACGTATCTGTTAACTAAAAATTAAATCAGTATTTTGACAAGGAAGTCAGAAGTAATAATGTTTGAAAAAATATTACAGCTACCACGAGTTCGGCCATACCACCTCATGAAAATCATCTGGGGAAGAAATATTTAACACTTACATTGTATTATGCAAAGCAATTGCTCGCTATGGGGGATGAAATATTTGAGAAATGAAATATTAGGAGACTTCAGCAGATGAAACATACACTTCACGATTTGAAACAACCGTTTATATTTAATCTAAAAATAAAAAAAGGAGCGTTGAAGAATGAGTGGTACCTAAGAAGAAATAAAATACGGCAATAATAACGATTAACGTACTAAATTTTTAGACTGGGTGATTTTAGTCATGTTATCCTTTAAGGATAACAACGGAAACCGGGAACCAAAAAAGGAGGAAAGAAGGTTGTTGGCAATGGACTTCTGGGGACGTTGTTGTTCCATTTGCAGAATCCAACACGTCCATAACAATGAGGTAACTGGTAGAGCTGAAAAAACTATCCTTTAAACAATGGAGACAAAACGACTGAAATGGTATGGCCACTAATTCGGAATGTTGAAGGAACGATAGCGTAAAACTTCTTGTCTTTGACCATCGCCCGACAGAAAGTGCGCCCCAAGAAGAGGTGGTTGCAGGATGTGGAGGAGTACATGGGAGCAAGGGGACTTCGAGAAGGAGATTGGCTCTACCGAGATCTTTGGCAAAGAATGAAAAACAACTAAGTTGTAAAAAAATCTTTAAGTAAGTACTAATTTAGATTTTGATTATTTTTTCCCTTGGACTAAACATAATGAATAGTACAAACTAAACCACTCACCAATCAGGACGATTGGCTTGTCCCTTGGATTGGCCCCACAATAGGCGACCTCGAGCACGAGAGGCTGCTCACAAGATCCGCTCGAGAGGTTGAGCAGCGTGAACATGTTCTTCGTCTCGATCCATGACCGGTCGTGGACCTCGACTTGAATTCCGCAAGAGCACAGTTTTTCGATGCAAGCCTGTAAAGAGATAAGTAATAATTTTCCTTCCGACTGCATCGAAGCAATGGTTTCATTTTATAAAGTACTAATAAATAATAAAAATAATGTTATCCTATATTAATTTTATCTGACTCAAGAACATTGGGACTAGAGCTAATTTTGGAATGGCTAAAGAATTCATGGAGAGGATAACCTACTCCCATCATATCTCTGTTGCTATATTTGAACTCTGTAACCTTGATCATTTGACTTATAAAAATCTGCAAAATTAGGTAAGGAGATTTTTACGCTAAATAGGGAAGACAGAGAGAGTGGTCTAGGAAGGATGTCCAAAAAGTACAGTTACAAAGAATGTGAAAGACTTGGGAATTTTCAATCCGTTACGAAATGTCGCAGCAGCCTCCGTTCGCTTCACCTAAAGCAGGTTTGAGATTTCACAGTCATCCGGTTCCTTACTTTAGGTACTGATTCCGGGGTGAGTATCCATTGCCAACTCGTTGAAACCTACGGAGGCTAGCTAATCACTCGGAAGTATGTTACCGAGTGGATTAGGTTATTGAAAGAAGGAGGTACTGACGCTCATGGCAAAGAAATGAGTGGGAGAACGTCAGTCATCGCAGGAGAGCTAGTGCAGCAGGTTGAACGAAATAACGATCGTCCTGTTACACTTGAATCCTTTAAAGAAAATTTCTCACAGCTCTGACGAAGTCTCTCGGGTGAAATCGTTACTGAAGGACTTGGTCATGGTATCGAGTATGTAAGAGGAGTGCCAAAAATGTTTAATAAGAACATTGTTAAAATCGCGTTTTGGCTGCACCCGAAATGTAGGGAGAATTTTTTCTTGACTAAATTATGGCTGGGAACGAATCGTCAAATCGTCAAACGAGTCAAAATGGCAGTGTCTACAGTGGTGCTATACCTATTCAACATCAACCAAACAATTCATCAAAGGATAAGTCCAATTTTCAGGGAATAAGATCATGGCATCTTTCTTTGGGGGCTGAAAAGGGGTATCGTTGTTCGATGTCATGCCCTATTCAACCACTTCAATACTGCAGTATACTGTAAGACAACAAAACGAATAGCAAATACTCCGGCTCACTCAGGAGCTGCACCTCTCATTGGGTGGGATACTGTAACTCAACTATACTACTCTCCGAACCTGGTTCCCTTGGATTATCTATATTGTAAATAAATTGAAAGACTTTGGGGGGGGGGGCAACGAATTGGAAATGACCAGGAGGTTCAAAATTCTATCGAATTTGGTCACAGCCATTCATCCATGAAGTAGAGGAAACTACCTAACTTAATAACAATTAGCAGGTAAGACGCTATTTCTAGATAATGATGTAATGATGAGCCCTTAGAGGACCCTTCGGAGATGACGGAATTACCTGGGCAAAGAGATTAGGAGTCAACAGGTTCCCGGGAGACTCCTCCAGCCTTCTCGCCCAGTTCTGGCAATCCGCTTTGATCGTTCCTCTTTGCCAACCATCACTGTTGAAAACTGTTGTTAAGTCAAAATACTTCAGAATCGATAAAAAAGAAATATTATATTAACAATTAGAACTAAAAAATTAATTATTAAATATAAATTAATAAAAACACGTATCAGTTACAACTTCGACAATTCAGACAGAAATAACCAAACTGTACTTGATTGGGGAGGAAGGATGAAACAGATATATTTTTGACCATAATAGTAAAACAATACAAGTTTTAGAGTCGTTTCATATGAAATATCCGAATTAATAAAATATATTTATCATTTCTAAAATGTAAAATGAAATCAGTAGACCTCTCTTGTTTCATGATGAGCTATTTTTAATCCTATATTTTAATAATATTTTCTATCGCAACAAACGAAAGAACATTTTTTAATATGCCATCAAATGTGACCATGACTATGGAGTTGACGGCCCCATTGCCCAATCATCTAACTGCAATTAGCCACTGATCCTCCAGGTTGGGGGAAACCCATTACAGGGGGTACAGCCTAGTCACACTTTTTCCCGAGGTGACATAAATATTCAGGAGACCATTTGTCCCGAGGATACGGGGCCTCCATTGCTGGCCTCCAATAACCGGCATGGTAGAAAATACTACTCAAAGTAAACAAAATAACCTCGACGCTAGAAATTGCATAAGAGGAAGCAAAAGAAGAAGAATTAAGTCCATCGATGCACGTGATTTACGTGCTATTTTTTTATGAGTTTTAACTTTGGATACTCGCAGTCCAAACTGCAAGAAACATTAACATCGCTTTCGCTGTAGTAACGATATTTGCCGTTGCATATTTTGTGTAACAAAAAATATATTATAGTTACTAAAAATAAATTCATCAATTACTACTATTACTATACAGCACTAATAGGTTTTATTATGAGTTTAAACTTGGACACTTGGCATTCAAGCTGCAAAAAACATTAACACCGCGTTTGGTGAAGGGGTTGTAACGAACGGACTATTCGTTGTAAGTTTTCTGCCACAGCCAAACCATTAATATTGAATTCAATCGTAAACTGTATGATATTTGGTTATATTACCTCACTAATGTGGATATTTAAAAAAAAAAAAAAATATACAAAATATATACGTTTTTGTAAATAAAATAAAACGTTTATTTACAGCTAACCACTAAATAGCATTAGCTACTAATAAATTCGATTTTATATAAGCAGAAATCTTATATTTGGAAAACGTGGTAAAAAAAAAATTATCGAGCCCAGCCGTATAAATTTAAAAAGTTATAAAACTGAAATTTTGTTATCAAATTTGTGGACATCTGTGCATATGAATCAAAGTCCCCTGCCGCATCTGCGGGATTTCATGCGGTTTTTACCAATAGATAGAGTGATTCATGAGGAACGTTTAGGGATATAACGATAATTGTTCGAAGTGTTGGAAAAAGTCAAGCCGCCTGGAAGCTGTCATCGAAGGCGCTGCCTAATTCCTTTGACATATAACAAAATTCATGGTGGAATATATAGTATCTCTTTTGTAGATTTAAGTCCGCGATGGCTAAAATCTATCTTTTAAGGATAGCTTACTATATTATATCATGTCTTATAAAATCTTGGTTACATACCATGCAGTAATTGGAAATCTATTTAGAGGGATCCACATAAATATTTCAGTTATCTTAAGCATCGTGCACATTATTATAATATTGTACACCATATAATTTAAATAAGTATCTTAGGAGTTATCGAAAAAAATAATTGAAAATAAATTCCTATGTAAAGAAATATTTTATTTTGTTTTTATGTTTATTATAATAGAATGCTTTAAAACACTTCGTGTAGAGTAAAAATTGTGTTCCATTTAAATTTAATTCACATATTCGATACATCAAATTGATGTGATTCTATGACAGACAACACATGTAGGCTTATGTCTCGTATTACCCGAGCGAAGCGGGGCGGGTCGCTAGTACAAAATAATTTAAAAATATAATAACAGTATAAATATAATAACTTGATCAATTATTAAAGATGAATTTAACACAGTTATTGTTATTTTGAATTATTATTTATTACAGTTGATAAAACAAATTGTAATAGCATAATAATATTTTTACTCATGGACGACTATCTGATAGATTTTTTTGTTCATAACTTGTAAAGATGGAAGCGCTTTAGTATGGATAGTATTGGAAAGAAATTCAATGCACTGGCTGGATATGGCGTGGCAGGTGTAAAACTCTGTTCCGTAGTAAAAAAAAAATAAAAACTTTCCCCTCCACTTTGCTTTAAGCATAGGGGCTTCCGTATAGAACTTAAAATACGTTTCTAATTTATGTAAAATGTGTTCTCGATTTATTTTTACATATTATTTATCCATAAATCAGGGTACATTATTATAACATAATACTAAAACGTATTTGAAGGAGTTAATAAATTAAGGCGTATAGGAGCCACCAGAATGCTTCCTTAATACTTGGCTTAAATCACCTTTCATGTTCATCGTTTCGTACTCAGACTAATAACCACTCCTTAGGTACAATTACCCAACTGTTTTTCATTCCAGATATTTAATGCGTATTTTTGAACCTATATCTTATTGTTGACGAGCGATCAATGCATCACTGAACTTCAATTGAGGATTTATTACAATTTACATCTATTGAGGATTTATATCTGTTAAAAATAAGTTTTTGTTGCTCCTTATGTGACTTTTACTTTAAAATTTCATTTTAGTATTTTGTATTTTTTTTTCAATTTGTGTTACTTTATATTTTTGGGTGTGTCGTAGATTATCTCCAAGAACCTCCCATTCAACTAATTTCTAGGAATTGTGTGAATAAAATTTCTGTGTATGAAAGTCTAGGTTATTACATTGTAGACATTTTCTAATGTTAACCAATACGATTATTGATCGTTTCTAGCTAAAATATTTAACATTTTTTTAAATTATGTCATAATCGTTCATAATCTCTCAGTCAGTATGATGATTGGACTTAAGTTTTTCTTTAATTTTATTTTGTGTTTACATGTTCTATCTATCTAACGGCGCTATGGATCTTGGCCTCATCCGTGATCCTCCTCCATTCCGACCTCTCCTCGGCTGCCCTACTCCATCTGCCGACAACGTCCGAAGGTTCTCCTCCACATCCTGCAGCCAACGAAATCTAGGCCCCCCCTTCTGCTACTCCTTCCACCAGGGTGTCCTTCCATCTTCATTTTTGGTAATCTGCTTCTTTCCATTCTTTGTACGTGCCCCAGCCATCATATCCTGGCACTCTTAATCGTGGCAACGATATCTGGTGTACCGTACAGATTTCTTAGTTCCTCGTCTGTCATCATCCGCCAGCGATCTCCATCTTTTCTAGGGCCAAAGATCTTTCTGAGGATTTTTCTTTCCCACGTGTTTAAAAGCCTTTCAGCGTTGCGTGTCAGTGTCCAGGACTCACTTCCATATATAACCACCGTTTGAAGGACAGTACGATACACTCTTATTTTGAGAGCTCTGGGTATATTTCGGTCTCGAAATATTTTCATTAGACATTTGAATACCTAGACATTTGAAAATGAAAATTGTACATGTTCACAAATGTTAAAAGTTGTCTCTGAAAAAAATGAGAAATTGAAGGGGTGAAATGAGAATATATTATTATAGGGTTTATGTTAAAATATTAATTCATAGGTAGAATTTTTTTTAAACTGTAACAGTTTCTCAACAGATTTTAAATAATTAAACTCATACTACGATTTCTTTTTTACTTTTTTTTATTAATCAATTGATTAATTTACATTGAGGCCGTTAATTGAAATATTTACAAGTTATTTAAGGAGAATTGAATGGAGTCATTATATAACTCTAATACAAATAAAAACATTTTGGGCTTAATCAAAATATATGATCGGTAAAATGTTTTTTTCACAAAACTATTAACTTGTTCAGTTTGAACTCTCATCCTATCACATTTTACAATCTGAGTGTATATTATTTTAAAAAGCTCTGAAAATTTTAAAGTTAATAGTAATTCAAAAATAATGGATTCTTGATTGTTCAAGTATACGTTGGGAGTATGACCTTAAAAGGTGCAATACATTTATGTCGAAAGTAGTTTTTTGTAACTTGACAAAAACATCCTGAAAAAACTGATAGAAAGTTCCACTGGAAACAAATTATCTGTTTTTCTTTTTTAACATTTTTATCTCGTCGTCGTAGATCGATCTCCCGAACTCGACAGTGTCTACGGTAGTAAAGGATCTGTTGGCCCGATTCCAGACTTTTTCCGACCATTTGAGCACAAGTCGCCTTTTGAGGTAGAAAAAGAAAGATTATCAGAGAAAAATTATTTAGCTTCGTTTTCTTAATAATAAAAAGTTAATGGATCGAGATAATGCAATATTTAACTTAACCTATTTCGACCTTGAATAGGAATTTATCTTTAGCTTAGAACAACATATGATCCATCTCCGGCCGCTGGCAGACTAAATAAAAGCCTTACCAGTCCAGAATTCGAACTAGGATTTTCGGTAAGGCAACTCAGTGCTCTAGCACTGAGCCACTCCGTTTCCAATAATACATGTTCCTATTAACATGCACACATATCGTTCCTTCAAAAGACAAAGCTAAACATTCAGTGTATTGGTTGAAGTTTTTTAATTTAGGAACGACATATCTGATATTGCATTTCCATATATTGTTTTTAATAAAGTCATGTTTTGGGTTGTATCATGTTTGAAATTAAAGCTTTATGGGAATAATGGCATTATTCAAAATAAAACAATATAATACAAGCATTACAATAGGATAGTTTTGATTTACCAATGCCCAAATTATAGTTATTTTTATTTATAGAGAACTTTCAAATACCTCTATTGAAAAATTAGGTTTTTTAACATTTTTCTTTTGAAAGAGCAAGAAAAATTATTATAAACAATACCTCGTTGAGTTTATTGGAGGACTAATTTATGTTAGCAGTAAATTCATGCATAAAATAATTAAATATAGATATTACATCTCACTTTAATATACATATATTATTATTAGGAAGAGATAATTTGTAAGACGAAGAAGATGACAAGGAATTTATGTAGTGCGAAAAAATAAAGGAGTTAAATAACTAACTAAATAATATAAGACCTTTAATATATAATAATAGTATATAATATAACCTACTAAATAATATAAGACTTTACAGTATTAATGAAAAACTATGCAAAGGTGTTTAATTTATTAAAATAGTTCAGTTTCCACAGTTCCATAGTTCCATCCAGATTCACTAGTTTCCAAGATGTCGATTCAAAGGCAAAATATCAAATTTACAAAAACAAAAAAAAAAATACATTTTCGTTGTCGATGACGGCGATTGCTTTTAGATTAGATAATTGATATAAAATTCATATTGATCGTAAAACGACATAGGTTTGTTGATGCGCACTGATTTTAAATGAACCTCGAAACATTTTTTCGCTATCTTGAAAAGTGGTGATTTTTACTTATTTTTTTTTTCATTAGTATCGATATATAAGCGAATAATGATGTTCAATAACCTTTTATTGTTTAAAGGAGAACGGAGATAGTTGGGGGGTGCAGTAAAAAAAAAAACACTAAATAAGTACTAGACTTATATTTAGTACGTGCCGACGTTTCGACCTACAGTGGTCATCTTCAGGGCGATTTGGGGAGAAAAGCCGTAGGGTGTACCGGCTAACTAATTGTTAGCCTAATAAATAAGTAATACTTTATTGTTTAAATTCGATCTTTAAAGACGAATTGGACATAATCTCTTGTGAGGGATTAACTATTATAAACTAGTATTATTCTCTACAATCGATTAATACTCCTAATTACTATGTAAATATTAATAAAAAGACAATACTATATAAATGTTATACACGTCTGATGAGTTCAAGAGTTCTAGAACAGTCATCGGTTGTACAGGTGTAGTCGACTTAAGGTCTTGGTACCTCCAGGTTGCCAACGTAGCTCCCTCAGCAGCTGCTTCTGCGTTGGTGAACATTTCAACATAAATCTTGTTTATGCCCTGCGGTAGAATAAAAATGTATTTAATAATAAATAAGTATTATTCCTGTGAGTCTTCAAGTTTTTATGCTTTACTTCCACCAACGAGTGATGAAGTTATTGAATACTGATGTGTTGGATAGAATGTTATTTTTTATATCTCTTTTAACCCATTCGAAACCTCCGATGCTATAAGACGGCCTGCACACCGTATGTGCAATAACAGCATTGTACAATTATCAGTTATTCTGAGTAAACTAGTTTAGTTAACTAGTTGGTTAACTAGATTTTTCTTGAACTAATGAAATCTGTAAAGTATAGGAAAAAAAATTGGTTCTACTTTTGTTTTTTTCATTATTCAACTTATTTTTTTTTACTTTTTAAAAATTTTCTTCAGATTATATTCTGTTATTTATTATTATTAGCAAAATAACGATTTTATATGATCTCATTTTTTTTTAAATACATTTTTGAAACACATGGTGTTCAATCCGCTCCTCCCAATAAAAATTTGCCAAGGACCTAGCTGCACACCTGGTGTGCTATGTATGATCTTATGTATGTGAATTCACTTACGAATTAGGTGATTTCCATACTAAACATGTTTGTTTAAAAAAAAATGAACAATATAAGGGGGAAAAACGTCGCTCCTAGCGTGTTTGAAATAAATCGTCCTCTGGAATGGGTTAATTAACTTATAGATTAATTAATTAAATTCGTTTTTAATGCAAGAACCGATGTCTACTCACCACGATTGCAAATATTTCCAAGCCAAATTTCGGAATATTAATTTATGGTTTTCGACCACTGGAAGTAATTGTTCGAATTGGTATTATTAGAGTTAATGAAGAACGGTTCAGATGTAATTTAAATTCTCTGATTCTTTTAACAGCCATAAGTCGAACCTATTGTATCTGCAGACCCTCCTCAGGCACATCCGGCTCAATAAATAATATATTAGACATCCTTTTAAGATAACATACACTTTACAAAAATTTATAATTTGTCTCCAAACTTCTAATTTTAATGTTTGATTATTAATTACATAGTGTTTCCAAAAAGATAATTAACGAGGTATTAAAAAATATAAAAATGTGTGCTGTAACAATAAATTAGTGACCTGAATTTCATCAGGGATGACATGTTGAGAGCAGAACAGATGTATTACATTTCAAAAAATATAGATAAAGTAATAAAAATAAAGTAAAAGCCAAATCATTCCAGAAATTAAAATATGTAATTTTATATTAGGATTAAATATTTTAAAAATAAGTTTAGTCACAATCTCGATGTTCATGGACTTCTTGACTATTCGATTTTTTAAATAATTACCACACAAAACTATTTTAAGTGATAATGATTGAATTCTCATACAAGACTGAAAAGACAAGAAATCGCTCGACGTTCTCACCTACTTCAACATTTACTAAAAAAACGTTCTAAGTTCCCAATTAATTACAAAAGACTCATTTTCATGGCAGTTATCAGACCTATTTGGGCATAGGGAGTAGAACTTTGGGGCTCTACTAAACCATACAATTCATCTCGTATCCATCCTTACAATTCAAAATCCTCAATGCTCCTTATTATGTCACAAACAAACTCATCCATCATGATCTTAATATCCCATTGCTGATTTGGCCCAATGATACTTATTACCCCAGATACTTATCCTTCATGACAAGCTCCATACACACGTGAATCCGCTAGTCTCTCAACTTGCTTCCCATACTATTCCTGATAACCCTCCGGGGCGTCTGAAAAGAAGATGGCCTCGAGACCTTCTACTATAGAACTTTTTTGGAGTGCTACCGATGGTTAGTTTCTCCACAAGGGTTTTTTGTTTTCATATGATTTGTTCATATCAACAAATTTACTTGATGTAATATTATTACAGTTGTAAATATCAATAAATTAAAATCTAAAAAGAAATGATAGTGATACTTTTTAAAGGCATAATTATAGGGTTTTGAAATTAGTTAATACAATATTAAATATTAATTCTGTAATTAAGTTAATTTTTAGTTTAATACCCAGCCTGGGCCTTTGTATATTATAAACGGCGGTGGTGTTTAAGCCCACACCTTAGTGGTCCCTCTTGATAACTGTGAGTTATGGACCACCGCGTGACGAACATTATTCACAATGACGTTACTCATCGTGTGCCCAAGATTAAAACTTTATGAACGGGCTCTATAAATATCGCCCTCTTCCCATTAATTTTACCAAAAAAAAAAAGAAAAGGGAAAAGAATAAATGGTATCTTTAAATTTTGGAAGGGGTTTTAGGAGAGGGTTGACGGCGGAAATTACGGCTTGAATTGATTTAGTATAGACAAGAAGAGAGAAAAAGAAACTAAAATTCTCCGTAGTAAGGAGAAGGGGCAAAAGAAGGGTTGGTTTTTCGATTATATCTCTAAAAAAATATAGCGTTCCAGAAATCCAATTTCTATTATGAATTTGTTTCCGAATCACTTTTTTCTACACTGCAATATAAGAGTTCTTATTTATTGAGAAACGATATATTATAGAACGTCAGACACTATCATGAATGTAAGAATTAAATTCTTGGTTCGCATTACGAGGATGGAATTACAAAACGAATATTTAAACATGTAAACTATATAAGAAATGGAGAAAAGTCGATCCAAGGAATTAAAAAAAGATGTGGCAGAAATTCGCTTAACTGCTGATTTGGTGCATGATCAAACAACTTTCAGAAGTCAGATGCTTAGCTTTGAGAGTTTTCAAGAATAGGAGAAGTGAAGAGATTAGAAACCAGCACTTAAGCAGAGGAGAGAAGGAAAGATCACAGTGAAAGGAAAAAGAAAGAAGTGCGATATTGGGTAAATAAAATTACTTCAAACGGTCATAGATAGCTAAAATTGAGAAGAAGAAAGGAGTGATATGATCTAAGACCCTAGTACGATGCCTGGATTTATATTTTTATTATTTATTCCTTTAGGAACCGTGAATTGACCCTTCGGTTCGGTGATCCTCCTGGAGTTCACCCAGCCTGTGTAAAGTTGGTAACCTTAATTGGAAGAATAACCTGGTATTGTAGGATAACACCGGCTAAGTCACCGGCCTTGCACAACCGTTGGCTTAGTGCGATACTCACCATTTATAGAGCACAATAGACTTCATGAGTTGTTGTAAAACTAGTTTTCTTCGGACATCTGCTTGAAATAGAGGTATTGCTTGTATTCTATCTTCATTTATTGCTAAAAATTTCAAGAATGACCGTTGCTACAGAATTGTGTACAGATTAATCATGTCGCATCCATCTTATCTCTACCCTGAGCCTTATTAATGGTAGCAGCTGAGTATCCATTATAACGTATTATATCGAACAATTACTCTTCATATAATTACCAAGATAGCAGACTCAATCTCTCTTACCGTCTCTTGCAGAGCTAGTGCTCCGGAAGCCGCCGCTATCCGTATGTTCTCCTTGCACTGGTCCATGTACTCCTCCTCGATGATCCCGACACCTTCTGCGCCAAGGCCGGCTACAGCGACTGAGTAGTAGTCCCCTTTCAGGTTGCTGAAAACCTGAGCATTGCCCAGCTTGACCATATGGCTCCTATTAAACGAAAATTCGATTTATAGCGAATGCTTAAACTAAATGTAATAAAGTAAAAGTAATATTGCGATTATGAGGATGATGTTCACATTAAGATACATTGTTAAGGGAAGAAATCTCGTTGGTGATCGAGGTGTTGCAACCCAATCAGTTCCCAAGTAGTTTTTGCAATCTTTGCAGATTTGTGAAACGGAATTGTCGGCCTTTGTAAAAATATTCACTCTCGATCGAAAGAAATTTGTGGAATGGTTCAATTAGGGTGCATCAGCGTACAGAATAGGATTAAGCTAGCGGGATTCAACCTTTATAAAATCCAAATTTTCCAACAGATCATAGTTTGAAGAATAGTATTCCAGGTGATCTGACCGGAAGAAAGATGAACTTTGAATGTAGGAATCCTTTATTTTCTATATTATTGGTGTAGCCAGGTATCAGTTTAAATTGAAAATCGATTATTATACCTACCCATTAGGTAAAAAAAAATCATTTTTTTCTCTTATTTTTTTGTAACGTCTCGATCACTAACCAGATCTGATTGTGATTCCTATTTTAGATGTAGTTTTTATTGTTATGAGTGTCATTATGATTATTGTTATAGGCAGGAGTTCCATGTATCATTAGTTTAAATATTGTAGTGTTTTTGCGATTTGATGATGTTTTGGGTTCGATTCATTCCCGTTTTCCAAATATGCCCTTGACTGCACCTTCTTTCCCACCCAGTCCTTTTCAAGTGTACACGAGGTCTGAAAGAGGAGAAACAGGCAACATAAAGATCGTTCATTAATTAAAAAAATAATATTTTAGTTCTTACACTCAATTAATGAGATTGATTGATTATATTTCATGATTTGATGGAGTGTAAAGCGAATTTCAGAATGATAAATTTACATTTACTACACCCTGAATATTTATTCCATCATTTAGACATCAGTCGATCTTTAAATATTAATCGTCATAGATAGATTTTTATCAGGATTATACAAACGAAGGTCATCATGGATCATAATTTGTTTATTTTTTAAGGGAATAAGCACATATTTTCGCTTAGATGTAAATTTCTGTAAGATAAGATTTTTTTTTGCTTATGTTGATAATGCATTTTTATTTATACTTGAAATTATTGTTTTAATAGTATTTATGTATTTGTAATAATTATGTTGTTTTATACATGCAGCCAACTATCAACATGGCAATAAGGTTTGGCAACGTCTACAATCCGATCAGAAAAATTATTAAACCTGTTATCTTAATATCGTTTTATGAAGTAGATCATTCAATTATGATGACAGAATATTCAATAACATTGAGAGATTTTTGTTTTTACTCGCACCTTTAAAGAAGAAAGATGATGATGTTGAATATAAAAATTTATGATTCGTTTCGGACGTAACTGTACTTATGGAATTGTGTGCACATCCCTAAACTAGAGTTAATAAAATTTTTATTCACTACGGCTTAAATTTGAATATACCTAAGCGCTCATGAAATTCGCGTATAAACCCAAAATATTCAAGTGTTAGAAAGGTGGTGGACAGTGAGGCAATAATACAACTACAAAAACGGGATGCCTCTTTCCTCCCATTTTATGCCAAATACCTTTACTCCAAGTTGGGTTGATGTAATAAAATATTTTATCACTCAAAAAGAAATAAAATCGTAAAAGACGAAAATAACATTCAGTACTATCCATGATATCCCACTGCCGAAAACCCTATCCTAAAAATGTTATGGTTTTCTTTACCTTTTGGTTAGCTAATTTGTGTATACTTTGTCTATGTATACATTTATATATAGACGTAATAAACAGAAGTTCCTTATTTAAACATTTTTATATACACAGAATAAACAGCAGTTAAATAATATACATGTATATATACATGTAGGTTAAGTTTGGGGTAGCGGAGTGCCTCAGTGATAGAGTTGCTATGCCGAAAATCCTGGTTCAAATCCCGCTGCAGGCAAGACTTTTATTCAATCTTTTTGTAGCCGGAACTGGATCATATAGGATCTAGGACCCTTCTGGAGCTCACCCAGGCTCTATAAAATGTTATAGGTGTAGAAAATCTGGTAGTCGAGCGTGATCCAGGTCGTCACCTCCTTGTAGAACCGTTGTCCATGAAACAGTACAGTCTCTACCATGTACTGAACCACAGACCCGTTCATGTGTTGTAGTGGTACAGGTTTTTATTTTTAAGATAAGATCCGGAAAACACTAATAACTGACTAACTAACTAACTGACTTTTACCCTACCTTTTATATATAAAATAACATATATATATATATATAAGTTAGAATAAGATTGCACTAATAACATAAAAAGAAAGGGGTTTTGGGCAGAATAACGGCACGCACTTGAATATCAACTGACTTTATTTCTCTATTACAGCTCTATATATAGTCTATAGGATGTATTATAAACTAAGAATAACAAAACTTCCTAAACTCCTGTCGATATTTACTAAGCCTAAGTGTCTATTTACACCAGTTAACTTATAAATATATATATATATATATATATATATATATATATATATATATATATATATATATATATATATATATATATATATAATAAACACTCCGCTACCCCAATCTTAACCTATGTGTAGGATTAGAATGAGATTGTGGGGCGATCAACTGCGGGGTTATTACGCCCTTGCTTTTGAAACCTATTTGTATATATAACTGCTGTTTATTCTGTGTATATAGAAATGTTTAAACAAGGGTCAGCTATTTATTCTGTCTATATGTAAATGCTTAAATAAGGGACTTCTGTTTATTACGTCGATATATATAAATAAACATGGGCTTCTACACATAAGTGCTTTTTTTGAGACTGGAAATTTATATGTTCATTTATGAAAATATGAAATCATATTTATAACCGTATTATGAATCATATTGAATAGAAGTTTATTGTAGGGTCTGGAGACCTCCTTGTGTTCAGTCGAGCTCAGTGTAGTAGTTACATAAGATTGGGGAATAAACCAGGTGGTTGAATGTGATCGCGACCGAATAATTGCCCTGAACAGCCATTGCCTTGGAAACCCAATATCCTTCAATTTGGTAGTGGTACAGGTCCATTTCTCATAATATTAAAAACAAATAAAAAAACGATTATGCATTTAAATAATAATTTCAAGTTTTATGCTAATGGATTTCGATAAAAAAAAATTAAAATTCATAAATTATTTGGAATGAGGGGGCTGTTGATAGGTCTTAGGCTGGTATTATTCAAAATATAATTGATATTCCTTTCTTTTCTCTGTATGTAAGGTCTAATCCCGGAGAGTTCCATTTAAAATTAGTTGAGAAATGCCATTCATGTAAAACATTATTTTATAATCGTCTAGGCGTTGGCTTTGTAACATATTTAAATTTAATGAACTCTTAGAGGAATTATATATAATGGATGGAAATCTTGGCAGTTTCTGCCATCCGCGGGCAGAACTAAAAATAAGAACAGGCTTTTCATTGTCAAGGTCCCAGACGTTGCGACCTCCGATCTCTGCGGCAGCGATGTCACATCAGTTGCAACCATAATTTTTTTTTCATAAAATGTCACTGTCATTACCTGATTTTTTTTCTTGAGAGTGAAGGACATTTTTCCTTTGAACTATGAAGGCTCGTGGAATTAAAAAAATATCCGAATCCTCCGAAATGTTTTTGGCTTATCTTGCTGTTTATAAATTACATTTATGTAGGTACATTAGTGTAATTGCATTGGATTTTATATTAAGTATCTGTTATTAACCATTTACATCTTATCATACGATTTATGAAGATTTATTTTGTTTGAAGTACTTCAGACTCCACTTAAAATTTTACTATATTATAATATTTGCTGTGATATCATTTACTTATAATAGATGTTTTCCTCGCAATGTTTATAATAATTGAAAGAATGGAAATGCTATAAGACAAATTAGATATGTTTTTAGTCTTAATTTTTACTTTGCGTAAATAAAGTTTCATTTTGTTATTGATTTCAGTGCCATATTGAATGATTTATACTTATATATAAACATTCCATATGCTGATATATATATATATATATATATATATATATATATATATATATATATATATATCATACCGGCATCCCAAAATCAATCAGAATATTTAAAATATATTTAACACTAAAAACATAGCAATGTATATATATATATATATATATATATATATATATATATATATATATACACACACACCAGTACATATACCACCACCAGTATACATGTACACACCACAGCAATTATCTTGGTATATGTTAAAGTCTATACTGTTTTAGGAGAATGGTTGTGGAGGCAGGTGATCCGAGATCAAGTCCCTCTTCCAGATTTTTTCCTATTAAGAGTAGAGAGGTCTTATAGAGTTCGGGTGAGTCTTAGGAGTGTCTTTAGCTCCCGCAGATTCCATCAGTGTTAACAGATTAAATAATATAATATAACTTTATATAAGAAATATGGATCTGATTATATAAGGAACCTTTTAACAACTAAATGTAATGTAAATTTTCTTAGATATTTTAGTAGTAATTTGGATAAAGATATTTTCCTGGAATCAGATTAATTTAGATATTTAATGTATTAAAATTTAATATAAAATGACTGAGAAACTATAAATTATATTTAATATTTACCCTTTGAGTAGCTGAGACAGCATTCCTCCTGACTCCTGTTCATCGTAACGCTTGGCTGCTTCAGTTAAGAGAAGTTGTCCAGGACTGCATCCATCGTAGGCCCCAATGACCAAACCTTTCTGTAGGATATTAAAAAGTTTTTAATCGACGAAAGTCAGAAAGAAAGATACTCCATGGGATGTCACTTCACCTACTCTTACCACTCCTTTACGAATTCTACCTCCTATTCCTACTTGGTAGCCTGAGGAGTATGTACCTTGGAAGGCCCTTTCCATAAATATTGTTATGTAGTCGAAGTTGAAGACATAATAAGCGAGATAAGATGGAAGCTAGGCCTATAATGTTCTACAGCCGTTAAGTGATCCATCATTAATACTCAGATCAGCTACAATCACTCCACCATCCTTAACACAGTGGGTGGGTGATAAAGACGCCGTTAACAGTTGTAAAAGTTTATTGTTGTATTTTGACCCGGATAGGAGTGTGGTGCCGGATTTCCCATAGTGATCTTCCATGATCATATAATACTAATAAAAAAATAAAGAACATGAACCAAATAAAATCATGGGTACTCATGGGACCCAACTTAAATTGCTATATATTTAGTAATAATTATTGTCGTGCTAATATCCGATTATGTATACCTGATCTTTTTTTTTGTTGCAGTAAGTAATAATATTATATCCGTACTCCGTAAATAAAGGACACTTTGCTACATTTTTTTAATTGTTCGGGAGAGTCAATTTTCCATAACTTTGAACTATTGAAATTTAAAAAAAATGAGGCAGGAAATTTGATTAATTATGAACTTTGTAAATATAGTTCCCTATATACCTGTATTGTTATTCTGAAGGGACGTACCAGAATAAATAAAGAATTTATTATTATTATTATAGTATCTAAATAGATATGGAGGTCTCAGATCTTGTATTTCAGTATTTAATGTAGAATGTAACTAAAGTTTAAGAAAATCGTATAATAAAGTTTCAGTATAAAAGCAGGAATTACCGACTTAAATAAATAAAATACTTCTTGAGATAAGAAAACTCAGCGATAATCGATTACATAAATAACAACAATGCCCTACAAGGAAATCTTAAATTTAATTTATATAAACGTTTATGAGCAACTATCATATCTATTACTCTATTTGTTTAAACATCCCTTGCAATTATAATTTTGTTTCGGAATTGTTTATTTTAAAAATACTCCACCATAATCTTTAATTTAACCTTATGTATTTATTTTTATAAATTATTGTTTACAAATTAATCGCATTATGTTTAAACAATGTTTCTCTAATTGTTTTTATATATTGTAGGAGATTTGATAGTTTTAAAAATCATTGCGCCTTTGAAAATAATATTACACAATTTTTCACTAATGCTAAAAGAGATACATACGTTAGTTCTATATAATTTGGCAAACGATTTTCAGATATTGTTATTTGTCTAATTCAAAATGATGTACTTACGTTTTCATAATTGCCACCACAAGCCGCTGCAATCGTGCGTTGAGAAAAAATAGGAGTCATATAGATTTTTTTCAGCATAACTGTATCTTTATTATTGTCAATTTTCACTTATCCAAAAGTGGTTTAAAATACCCAAAATCAACTTGAATAATTAAATGATATTTAGTCAAATGGATTACCGCCAATTTATCACACTAATTTTAGTACTTTAGATAATAATATTTACAATCTCATAAAATAATTTTCCACTAACCTATTCCTACCATCATATGAGTTTTTACATGTGGTCAGAGAGACATCTGTGTCATGGCTTCAGGCATGACTGACCTTTCAAGCTTGATATTTTTCCTAAAACTGACGATGTCTACTGCTGGAAATAACACGGTTTTCTCATTTTTTTTTAAAGGCTGATGAAATGCTCTTCCAAGTTTTTACTCTGTTATTACTGCATGATAACATGTGAATTTTATTAGTGTTACGAGCTACTGGGTATTAAAATGAATTAAACAATTCCTTAATTAAAGATACTAATCTTTATTAACAAAACTGATAAGAAGGATACAATTAAACTATTAACAATTAAATTATTAAACTAATATAAATTTATAATGACAATATTCTAAATATTATAATCTAGGCCTAACTCCTATTTAATTATTACAATAATATAAGATATTACTAATTCTAGATAGCTTAACTAGTTACAATAGTTTCTATGAATATTATAAAATTACACTACAATTTATAACTAATAATTAACACTTACAGTTCACTAGTCCACCGACCGTAAGATTCTTCAAGTATCACAAAATGACACACAGTAACAAACAGAAACAGTTTATTACACTCGCGAGACTGTCACAGTTCACTGATACACTTATTACACAGGCCGGTTCAACACTGACTAGCTTATCACACTGACACTCACTTATCACAGATCTTGCGTGGTCTACTCTCAGGCTAAGACTGACTGACTCGAGGTGAGGGAAGTCTTTTTATAGGCAAGGCCCAACATTCTAGAACACGAAGGGGCCAGAAAATTCTGGAATCTTCTTAATCCTTTGCCGACAAAAGGAGACGATTTAGAACGGTCCAAATCCTATTTTAACTCCTCCCGCCGACGGATTTAAGCCGCTAATCCTCTTGCTTCCGTCTTCCTGCCGGCGCCCGTAACACTGCCCCCTCCTTAAAAGTGCTCTGCCCCAGAGCAAGTCCGGAGGAATCGGGCATTTATGAGCTTCTACTGATGGGGACGCACTTTCTTTCCAGGGGTTGAACGAGCACACCAATATGGCAACTCCTGAGTTGGCGAATGTCTGTTCGATCATGTCCCTGACAATCTTCCACTCCAAGCCGTCGTATCCACAGCCCAACTTCGGAATAGCGAGCTTAGTGACACGCAGTCTCAGAAGCTTACTCCGAAGGTCGTCGAAGCTTAGCCGCAGTGCGTCATATGTCGGCTTCTGATCAGTGGCACGCTTGGTAACCAAGTAAAACAGGTGTGGTTCTTCGTGCGGCTGGTGGAGTGCCTTCCCGACACTTGGTCCTTGGCGTTCCAGCTCCTCAGTTCCGCCGAACTTCTTCCTGAAGACCGTTGCAATCCCTCGAGAAGTCCTCAGATCTTCGGCAACGTAATGGGCCAGAGAATACTCCACTGGTAACGAGAAGATATCCCTGTAGATTATCTGAATTACTCCACGGGTCCCTGGTACTTTAGTATGAGCAACTGAGTTATTTATCTTGACGTTGTTTAGGTACCTGACCTGCTGGTCTTCTTTCGGGCCGTGGTCTCCTTTGTACGGGGCCAGTCTATTGAAATGGACTACCTTGGGTTTTCCTTTAGGCTGCTTCCTGATCCTATATACGACGTCGTTGATCCTCTTGACGATCTCAAACGGGCCGTCCCAGGAGTTCTGCAGTTTAGGTGAGTAGCCTCGCCTTCTTCGAGGATCATGTAGCCAGACCAAGTCTCCAGGTTGGTAGCCACCTTTCTCAGCCCTGATGTCGTAGCGCTCCTTCATTCTGTCACTTGCCCCCTGGATGTTTGTGCGAACCTTCTCGTGGATATTATCCATTCGCTTCCGTAGATCCGAGACGTACTCCTCTCCGGCAATTTCCTCATTAGGCTTGAAACCGAATTTCAGATCACAAGGCAACCGAAGTTCTCTGCCGAATACCACATTTGCGGGAGTCTGCCCCGTTGCCTCACTGACTGAACTGCGGTAAGCCAGCAGGAACAGGTGAAGATACTGGTCCCAGTCTCGCTGATGGTCGGAGACCACTTTAGACAAATATCGACCCATAGTCCTGTTCATGCGCTCCACCATGCCATCGGATTGAGGGTGAAGAGGTGTCATCCTGGTCTTCCGTATTCCCAATGCTTCGCACACCCCAGAGAAGACTGCAGACTCGAAGTTTCGTCCCTGGTAAGAGTGAAGTTCCATGGGTACTCCAAACCTACTGACGAGCTGCTTCACCAGTACGTCCGCAACCGTGACTGCCTCCTGATTCGGAAGGGCGTAAGCTTCCACCCACTTGGAAAAGTAGTCCATGGCCACGAGAATATACCGGTTACCTTCATCCGTCACAGGGAAAGGGCCAGCGATGTCAATTGCTATCCTCTCAAACGGTGCTCCCACGTTGTACTTCCTCATTGGGGCCTTCTTTCTTCTTATAGGTCCGTTAGAAGCCGCACAAGTCGCACAACGCCTGCACCAGTCTAACACATCGTCCTTAAGGTTTGCCCAGTAAAAGCGTTCACGTACCTTTTCCAATGTACGGTGAACTCCAAGGTGGCTGCCAGATACTCTGTCATGAAGTTCCCTGATTACTTCGGGCACTTTACTCTTTGGAACGATGAGCTGAAGTCTGCGCTGATCTCCTTCCGTGTTCTCCAATTCCCGTTTCAGCAGCCCGTTGTCCACTAGAATGGAGTCCCATTGGACCCAGTAAGTCTTTACATTCTTCGACATTGGAGCAACATCCTCCCAGGTTGGTCTTCCTTGCCCTGATAGTTTCCACTGCTTCATTTGTTTCAAGTCCGGGTCCCCGTCCTGCTCCTTTGACACCTCTGCATCCTGCCAACTGTCCATGACCACCATTGTCCTCAACACTGCTGCCTGCTTCTCTTCTTGTCGAGAAAAATGCCCGCAGTCTTCGCCACAAGGCCTCCTTGAGAGCGCATCCGCATTTCTGTGACTCGTTCCAGCACGATGAGCAGATTCAAAGTCATATTCTTGAAGGCGCTCTATCCACCTCGCCACTTGTCCTTCTGGTGACTGGTGACTCGTAGCAGCCACATTAGAGCCGCGTGGTCCGTTCTCAGGAGGAATCTTCAGCCGTATAGATATTTGTGAAAATGCTCTATAGATTTCACCACTGCCAGAAGCTCCTTCCTTGTGACACAGTAGTTGCGTTCCGGAGCTGAGAGCGCTTTACTGAAATATCCAATGACCCTTTCTTCTCCATCTTGGAGCTGAGAGAGGACGCTCCCAATAGCGGTGTTGCTGGCGTCTGTGTCAAGTATAAACTTGCCCTTGGGACGGAGATAGCTCAGAATAGGAGCACTACTCAACTTCTTCTTCAACTCCTCAAAGGATGCCTGACATTCGTGATCCCAAAGGAAAGTCCGTTTTTCCTCGGTGAGCCTGGTAAGAGGTTTTGCAATGTTTGCAAATCCTTTCACGTACCTCCTGTAGTAGGTGCAGAGGCCGAGAAAACTTCTTACTTGGTGCTTATCTCGAGGTACTGGCCAGTCGGTGATCGCTGCAATCTTCTCTGGGTCGACGGCAACTCCGTTGCCCGACACAACATGCCCCAGATAGTTGACTTGCCTTAGGAAGAGATGACACTTCTTCGGGTTCAATTTAAGGTTCGCTGCACGCAGTCGTTCGAAGACCTTCTCCAGGTTCTTCAGATGGTGAGCGAAGAACTTTCCCAGCACAATAATGTCATCTAAGTATATCAGGCAAATTTCCCAAGAGAGACCTCTTAACACGCTTTCCATCAGCCTCTCAAATGTTGCAGGAGCATTGCAAAGCCCGAATGGCATTACCGTAAATTGCCAGAGTCCAGTCCCAATCGAGAACGCTGTCTTCTCTTTATCTTCAGGTTTCAATCCAACTTGCCAATATCCACTGCGGAGATCCAAGGTAGAGAAAAGTTCACACCCCTCCAGGGTGTCCAGCGTATCATCAATCCTGGGGAGCGGATAACTGTCTTTCTTGGTGACGTTGTTCAGAAGGCGGTAGTCTACGCAGAATCTCGTTGTGCCGTCCTTCTTCTTCACCAATACAACAGGAGACATCCAGGGGCTACTCGAAGGCTCAATGACACCATCAGTCGCCATCTCCTTGATGGTCTTCTCGGCGTCCTCCCGTTTGGCTAACGGCAGCCTCCGCGGGACCTGTCGGATGGGCTTAGCATCCCCGGTGTCAATCCTATCCTGGACGATATCCGTTCTACCCCGTGGCCCTGGGCTGATCTCGAAAACGTCCTGCCATCGGATAATCATCTTCTTCACTTCCTCGCTCTGTTCAGGTGAGAGGTCCTGGCATGATTCGTCCACAAATCCTGTTAGTTCTTCCGGCAGTCCTCGCAGCTCGGTGGGATGACCTAGCAGCTGACGAACCACTGAGGTAGCGGTTTACATTCCCCTACCGGTGTTCCTTTGTTACTGGGAAGCTATTCAGGTTCATTAGCCGAATCGGAGTGGTACGTCCGACCTTGATGAGAGACCTTGCAACCATTACGCCGCATCCGATCTCCTGTTCTTCTTGCCTCCCAGGTTCAAGTAGCATACATTGACCCTCAGGTAGACGTCCTTCGATCGTCCCATGCGTTATGATTTGACTCCGTGCAGGTAAAGTGGTGTCTTCTAGTAGGCGCACTCGTGCGTAGATGTCCTTTCCCTTCCGAAGGATGACTTCGTCTCCCATCGTCATCACACCTCTCGCCATATCCAGCTTGATTCCGTATGCGATCATCAAGTCCGTTCCCAATATGACATCTTCATCAATATTAGCCATGAGAGCGCGGTGCTTCAGATGTTGATCCCCGATGATGAAATAGGCAACTGTCTTCCCGTAGACCTTGGCTGGCTCTCCTGTGGCAGTCCGTAATGTCCAAATCGTTGGCAATATCTTCTCAGCAAGAACTGTCTTTGAGCTCAAGATTGTCTTGGTTGCCTCGGTATCCAGTAGCAGACTTCGCAGCTGCCCGTTCACCTTCCCATCAACGTAGAAGCTGTTCGTTCTGCTCCCTAATGACGCAACTCTATTGGTCTTCCTGGGGCCTCTGACGTAACGGGCTGATAGTTGTTCCTTCCCATTAACTCTACTTCATTCCTGTGGCTTTTCTTGCTTCTTGGATGGACACTTGCTTCTAGGGTGTCCAAGTTGGCCGCAGCTCCAACAGCGTATTTCTTTCTTACGGGTCCTGAGAGCCTCCAAAACCTTTGTCACTATGTCTTCGACGCTAGGGGCCACAGTAGGCTCCGCTTCAGCTGCTCGAACTCGCGCATGGCCCCGTACTGACTGCCTGACAGCCTCGAACTCCATGGCCTCAGATAATGCGTCTCCCAAAGTCTTTGGCCGGGCGAGCTGCACTGCCTGTTGCGCCTCGGGGTCCCGAAGTCCATCCAGGAATTTGTCGACAGCCAGGCTCTCGTAGACATCATCGGTGACCGATGGGTAAGCATTCCTCACCAGCCGTGCAATGTCTGCTTCAAATTCCTGTAGCGTTTCGTTGCTCTTCTGGATCCTGCTTCTCAGCTGTGAGCGATATAGCTGGTCCATGTGGCGGTGGCCGAAACGCATCTCCAGTCTTCTAACCAGTTCCCCGTAGTTAGACCGCTCTGTCATGGGCATCCCTTGCAGTACTCCCAAGGCGTCTCCACGCAAGGCCAGGCACAACGCTGAAGCTTGGGTCTCTTTTGACCACCCGTGGATTGAAGCCGCCGTCTCGAAGAGAGTCATGTAGTCCTCCCACGGCATCTTTCCGTCGAATACTGGAATAGTGTTGTGCTTTGGTGGCGTCCCAGCATTGGCGGGCGTAATGGTGCTATGAAGACTGCCGTCGGAGGAACGGTCGGTGTCGTTCGTCGGTGGGTTGCTCTTACGTCCCTCGAGAGCTTCTACTCTTAGCCTAAGTTCGATATCGATGGAACTCAATTTTTCTCCTAACCTAGATTCTACATTAGCTACCTTATCATTAACATTGGCTAACTTATTATCTACATTTTCCATTAACTTAGCCTCTAATGTGCCTAACTTAGACTCTAATGTATCCAATAAATCACTTTTTACAGAACCTAATCCATTCTGTACATTACCTAGCTTATTTTCTACATTGCTTAGCTCATTTTTAACAGTACCTAATTCATTACCTAGCTCATTTTTAACATTGCTTAATTCATTACCTAACTTATTTTCTACATTGCTTAACTCATTTTGAAAAGTTGCAGACAACTTGCTTAAATCAGTTTCAAACAGAACTTCATCTGGATTTTCCCCTAAATCTACAAAAAATTGACGCAAGCGCTGTTGCAACACACTTTTAGTTCCGGATGAATCCAGATCACGCTCCTCCAACTCCCGTTTCAAATCCGCAACTTTTAAATCAATTAATTTAACACTTTTAGAAGCCATTCTTCATACAGTAGCCCAATAATTACAAAATACAAGACCAAATGCAAAATAATAGCAATTACACAATGACCCCACACCTGACACCAATTTGTTACGGGCTACTGGGTATTAAAATGAATTAAACAATTCCTTAATTAAAGATACTAATATTTATTAACAAAACTGATAAGAAGGATACAATTAAACTATTAACAATTAAATTATTAAACTAATATAAATTTATAATGACAATATTCTAAATATTATAATCTAGGCCTAACTCCTATTTTATTATTACAATAATATAAGATATTACTAATTCTAGATAGCTTAACTAGTTACAATAGTTTCTATGAATATTATAAAATTACACTACAATTTATAACTAATAATTAACACTTACAGTTCACTAGTCCACCGATCGTAAGATTCTTCAAGTATCACAAACTGACACACAGTAACAAACAGAAACAGTTTATTACACTCGCGAGACTGTCACAGTTCACTTATTACACTGGCCGGTTCAACACTGACTAGCTTATCACACTGACACTCACTTATCACAGATCTTGCGTGGTCTACTCTCAGGCTAAGACTGACTGACTCGAGGTGAGGGAAGTCTTTTTATAGGCAAGGCCCAACATTCTAGAACACGAAGGGGCCAGAAAATTCTGGAATCTTCTTAATACTTTGCCGACAAAAGGAGACGATCTAGAACGGTCCAAATCCTTTTTTAACTTCTCCCGCCGACGGATTTAAGCCGCTAATCCTCTTGCTTCCGTCTTCCTGCCGGCGCCCGTAACAATAGTGTTATTGGTTAGGAAATACAAGAAGAATAAATAAATAACCTGTAATAGTTTTATTGCTAGTATTATTCCGACTCCAGTCTATAAAAGGTTATTATAATTAATAATAATAACCGCTAATGGATAACTATTTTTTACACTTAGCACAATTGTCTTAAGATTAATATTTATAAACCATTTGCTACTTTCACAAGATAACAACATTGAACTAGAAACGAAGAAGTACATCAAATAATAACAACCAGCACTAACTTAATCTAACAAAAAATTAGATATAATGAACAAATAACACAAGGGAACAAATTTTTATTAATTTTTTGTTGCATGGAGTTTTAGGCCTGTTGTTTACTAATTAGAGGTTGGTGATTACAAATCTAGCCTCAGTTTTTCTCCAGCACCTTTTGTTTTTGGCAAACAGCTGATAGACATATATTTGTACTAGTCACATTCAAACTTCAATTCAACTGAGTTGTTTAGTGAAAAAGTTTGTGCTCTTGTGTTAAATAACAATGTCCAAGTTAAGAAATATCTGTAGAAACGATCCAAACTATTTCTGTAACATTTGTGGTGAATATACATTCAAAAATTGTAGGCTAAGTGTGTCAGAGTTTTTAACACAGGTATATTTTGATTACTTTGGATTCGCTTTGGACATCCGTGACAAGTACTGGATCCCTCATATGGTATGTAAAACATGTGTTGAGTCTATGAGATTATGGGCAAATAAGAAAAGACCCCATTTTAAGTATCAAACACCAATGATTTGGCGGGAACCTAATAATCATCAAGATGATTGTTATTTTTGTGTGATTGATATTAATGGAATTAATAAAAATAACCGGTCGAAATGGTCTTATCCAAACTTGTTATCTGTTACTCGACCAGTCTTGTTCTCTGGCGATGCACCAGTACCCCAAGCTTCTTCATCTGTACAAAATGATCATGATATAGAAAAACAAAACTATTCTTCAAGTGATGAAAGTCGGACAAGTGATTCTTACCCTGATTTTACTTCTGAGCCCCAGCTCTTTAATCAGGAAGACCTCAATGCATTAATCAGAGATCTTGGTCTTTCTAAAAAGACATCGGAGATTCTAGCTTCTCGATTAAAGCAAAGAAATCTTTTAAACCCAGAAACAAGAAT
The DNA here is from genome assembly GCA_037127475.1 of Arma custos. Lineage (NCBI taxonomy): Eukaryota > Metazoa > Arthropoda > Insecta > Hemiptera > Pentatomidae > Arma > Arma custos. The sequence goes on along the minus strand of CM073760.1, from coordinate 68,152,185 downwards.
TTCATACTATCGTAACCGAGAGGCAGAATTGCTGTCATTCTTTTCTAAAGATGACGACTTTGCTTTTTGTTCAGATGTTCCTGGTTTATTGAAAGCAATGGGAGTACAGAAGTATGATCCAAATGAATGGCGTTTATTTATTGACTCCTCTAAACGTAGCCTGAAATGTGTACTTATGCATAACGGCAATAAGCTGGGTTCGATACCGATTGCACATTCAACTACAGTCAAAGAAGAATATGCTACTGTAGCTTCTGTAATGGATAGAATCAAATACAACGAACAAAAGTGGTTGATAAGTGTTGATCTAAAAATGGTGAATTTTCTTCTTGGACAACAAGGTGGATATACAAAATATCCATGTTTTATTTGTTTATGGGACAGCAGAGCTAGGTCTGAGCACTGGATTAGAAAAGATTGGCCTTCCAGGCAATCTATGGTTCCGGGACAACTGAATGTAATAAATGAGCCCCTTGTGCCCACGGATCGAATAATACTGCCACCTTTGCATATCAAACTAGGGCTCATGAAACAATTTGTCAAAGCTTTGAACAAGGGTGGTGATTGCTATAAATACATCTCTAAGAAGTTCTTTAATTTGAGCCAAGAAAAAATTAAAAATGGAATTTTTGATGGTCCCCAAATAAGAAGGTTGATAAAGGATGAAAACTTTATTAGTTACATGACTGATATTGAAAAAAATGCCTGGAATGAATTCGTTTGGACTGCTCAAAATTTTCTGGGAAACAAAAAGGAAGAAAGCTATGCGGAGCATATTGAACTAATGTTGTTACACTTCCAGCAGCTTGGTTGTAATATGAGCATCAAAGTACACTTCCTCCACAGCCATTTGGACAGTTTCCCTGAAAATCTTGGTGATCTGAGTGAAGAACAAGGGGAACGGTTCCATCAGGACATTCGAACTATGGAGGAACGTTACCAAGGTCACTGGAATGCTCACATGATGGCGGACTATTGTTGGAGCATTAAAAACAGCCCCCGTGAACCGAATCAAGCTAGAAAATCTTACAAAAGAAAATTTTTTGATATGTAGTGGTCATTTTTTTAATAGTTTTCTTAATAAAAAATATTTTCATCTTAAAAAAGAGTTTATAATTATAACCCCAAAATTAAAGCTGATACAAACAAACTGACTTCAGATCTTAAATCAGCACCTCGAGGAAGTAGAATATTAGTCAAAATATTTCATGCAACAAAAATGTTGTTCCCTTGTGTAATATATAAAAAAATAAACATTAATTAATTACAAATATTAGTAATAATCAAACTATCTTGTTCCAACAGTTTCAACCACAATTGACAATTGTACAATAAAAATATGTTTAATGATATTTCTTATATTTACTTATTTATTTTTGTATTGCTACTAGGAATATTAGTCGTTTTTAAAATTTAATATTCAAATTATCGTTGTGATTCAGTTTTCACAATTTTTTTTTTAAATTTATTAATTGATATTTACAACTGTATTACACTAATATAACACGTAAATAGGATAAGTGATACATTATGACATGATAATGACAAGTAGAGAAACTACCCACTGGTAGTACTCAAATCAAAGTTCAAATAAGAAGGTAACGTGGACATCTTCTTTTCAGACGCCTCGGTGGATTATCGGGAATTGAAGAGGAAGCTAGGTTTGAAACTAGAGGGTTTGCGTGGTAATGAAGTTTTTTATGAAAGGATAGAGACCGGGTTCGGGCCAAATCAGTAACAAAAGGGCATTATGGTCACTTTATTCTTAACAAAACAAGGAGCATTGAGGATTTTATAAAGGATTTAGGATTGTATGGATAGGATACGAGAGAAATTCTATGGCTTAGTTTAGCCCCAAAGCTCTACCCCGTATGTCCAAATAGGTCGTATGATGGTCATGTAGATGAATCTTTTGTAGTTGATTGTCAGCTTAGAGCGTTTTTCTAGTAAGTGTTGAAGTAGCCTGAAACGTCGAGCGGTTTCTTGTCTTTTCAGTCTTGTATGACGATAACAGGTTAATCGTGTGTCGAGGTGCAACCCTTTGTTATACAGTCACAAGTGTGATATTATTGAAGGATACTGAAGGGCAGGAAGTCATTGGTTTACCATGTTAGGTAAAAGTGATTTGATGCGATTTTTGAGAATTTATTTTAATCCTCCAGTTTTGACACCATTCTTCAAGATCAGTGATATGGGATTGGAGGCCTTTGGGATGCAAAAACTAGATTGGTGTTGGCTGATAATACACATGTATCATCAGCATACGTGTTACGGTTAGTATTAGGATGAGTTGGGATGTCATCTGTATAAACTATATAAAGGATTGGGCCAAGGATACTAGCTTGAGGATTTTTCACAATTAAAATAGATTTATGTGTATATAATATATATATATATATATATAAATATATATATATATATATATATATATATATATATATATATATATATATCTTTTTTTTTTTTACTGTACATTTTAAGAGATGAACGTTGACTGGAAAAGGTTCTAATTTTTAATTTATCTATGTAATATTTGATTGTACCTTTGTAAAGCGGGTACTCGAATCGAAACGGAGACACTATACTTCTTCTTATTATTATTACGGCACTACAACCCGGTGACGTTTTGGTCTCCTCAAACTTGTTATTAATATTAATAATTCCCATTATTATTTCTCTATTGGATTGTTTCCTGTCAACGTTGTATCTGCAAATTCATTTTTATTTCCCGTAGACCCGTTTAACGACGTACGATTTTCGGTGCCCTCTCTTCATACTTTCCTCCACATACACTTGTAAACACCTCCGAAATCTCGGAAACGGATCGTTTCCTTTCGAAATCTTCTCAAAACACTCACAGCTTAAGGCCTAATTATCTACGTTTCATTAATTATCATATTCTCTCTCAATTCCATAAAAAAATTAGTTATCTCCTTGTGATATTTTACCTTACACATTAGGTTGAATAAAAATGGGAAGTAAAAAATTGAGTTTATTGTATTGTATGACTGCGAATAAGAGACTAAATTGAGTTATAAATTACAATGTTGAAATTTATTATATATTTTCTCTGCTGAATATCTGAATAACAGAACACATGTAAATTACATTTACACGATTTGAGCAACGAGTACTAGAATTAAATAAACAGTTGCATATTTTTTTAACAGGGAAATTGGTCCGCCTGTAGGCGAATAGGAGGGCTCTCTTAGTTTTTTCTAAAACGTGTTTTTTTATATATGTTACTGTATCCTTAGAGATAAATGGTTCTTTTGGAGAAAATTTTTTTTAAACAGTAGTGGCATGGTTTATTTTTTTTTAGTCTGTCGTCCTAAATTATTTCTTGCAGAACAAATGATGCAATTCTCCTTCATCTAACTCTTATAGTTTCACAAATACAATTCCTTCCAATCCGATTTGACAACCCGTCAAGATATCTGGTTATTTTGAATTGGGGCAATCTAAACTTTGTTAATTTAGGCAAACCACAGTAAAGTTTGCCAATGCAAAGACAGAATATGATTAATACTTCAATGAAACATGTTTTAAATGATAGGTTTGAATAAGTACTCTTTAAAAGGCCATCTTATAAATACAAGGTAGAAAGGAGTTATTTTGTATTGATAAGAATAATTAATAACGAAAGAAACAAAGAATAATTGATAACGACAAGCATACTTTCACTGAATTTTACCATGATCACATCTGTTCAATTTTTTACGTAATCCACATGATCGATTCACATAGAGGTAATTTATAATAAACGTACTCAAGTGTCCACTTGCAGGAAAAAGGAACTCCGTCTGACGATGCACCTACATTGGATTGGAATTACATTGTTCAATATTATCATCACATTTACTCCTTTGAAAAAAGTTAGCAGCAAGTGATCAATTAAGGATCCACAATCAAGCAAATGTCGACAAATATATAGTGGTAGTAATAAAAAGGATACACATTTTGGTTGTATTATTGAAAGATTTCAAGTATAACCCGTCGGAGGCAGTCGTGCTTGATCGCTTCGCATCGGATCAAGTAGGCATTTTTTACGCATTTCAGTCATTTTCAGTCATTTCTACATCGCATCTGATTGAATCAATCGGTATCTTCATCCGAACAAAAGTGCAGACCGATACAATCTATGTTGAAAACCGTCTGGTTGTTCTAATAAAGCTAGGAAAAAATTTGTCGGAAAATACAACGTGAGTATTTTCTCCCTTTTTGCGGGCATAAAAGGCTGGAATTAACCTAGATCAAGTCATTAACATAGTTCGAGTTATGTCGAATTGATTGTTGGTCCACAAATAGTTCGGTTATCCTAGATCAATAGAAGCGTGTGGAGGGTTTAGTATATGTTGGATTTATTGGGAATAGAAATGCTTACGGTTCTACTTATGGAATTGGTCCAATATATCAGTTAATTTTTTTCTGATTGTATTTCACTCTAACCCATGAAATGAAATTGTAAACTTTAATTACGAGATTCAAGAATAAACTTTGTACTGGCCCTTCTCCCTGGTTATATAAAATGGGCTCAAAATAGCCTCGTGGACCGACAGTAGGAGAAACAAAGCCAGTACAAAAATAAGGGACCCAATGTAAAATATATTTTCACAAATAATATACATATATACATGCAAACAATATTTTCATAAATCAAAGCACAATAATTATATGATTTCTTATACAAGCCTGAATAAGGTCTAGAGAGAGAGAGAGAGAGAGAGAGAGAGAGAGACCACGTCTAAGCTATCTGAAGTCCAGAACCAGAGTGGTTCCTAAAAAGCTCTCTGTGTATAATCCAAATCTCTCCACTTTCCCCCTCTCCTTGACATCGTCCAATTATACGCCGTTATTTCATACACATAAGTAGATCTAACCTTAACAACATCGCAGGTCAATGTTTAACTCTCTAATAATTCTTAGAAGGTACAAGTTAACAATAAATCTCTAACGATTCAATAATAAATCATACAGATCACCACAACTTTGTAACCGAGTATTAGTGAACTCATAACCAAAGATAAGGCTCTTAAACTGAACGTGTACTTCATTTTTAGTGATTTCCTTTCATTTGCGATAATGATAAACTTTTGTAGCCTACAAAAGTTTGGAAGGAAACTGTTGATGAGCAAGGGACACATTAGTGGCCATTTATTGTAATTTCTTCCTTATTGGCAACGTAATTGCTATTTGAGGCTTCATTAACACTTATAAGTTTTTCCACTCTAGATGGATAATAACCAGCTTCTAAGTTCCGAACATTCGGTGATCACGGTATGAACCTCTTAATAAAAACTTTCTTTGTAACAACCCCCCGCAAACTTACTGGAGAACTTTAGGAGCTTATAACGTTTTTCTTTTTAATGAAATAGCGGCCTAAGAACTTGGAGTATTCTTGTCTTTTACCAATTTCGAGAGTGAAGAGGTTTAAGGGATCGACTTTCTTTCTGGTTTCAGTTGGGAAATGGAACAAAACTTTATTGGTTCGTTTGTTTTTCTCATAGCTTTCACAAAATTCTGTGCTTAAAAGTAGTTTTAACCTTAATATGCTGTCTAATCCACTAATTAATAAATTGGGTAATTTATATAACTTAATTAATTCTTCCAAAAATTGAATGCGTTTACGCAATTACGTGAAGAATTTTTCAAAAACAAAACCTCTAGACATAATAAACTGTAGTGATGCCAAGCGAAATATTAAAATAAATAAATTTAAGTAAAAACGTAAATTAGCACACAAGAAAACCCCTCAACAAAACCTCTTTCTGTGTTTTTCTGGCTCAAGTCACCTATTGGTGTAGAAAATATAGTTGGACGATTCCAGTTGGTTTACCTCAGAGGTCTATTCACCTCCCGAGCTTCATCGCACGTATCTCTTATCTCTTAAGGCAGATAAGTGAGGTGGAACCTCTGCGCTACACCTCAATCAGCACGGCCGGCCTGATATGTAAATTTTGAACGTAGGGAAATAATATATTCGATAATAAATAATATATTCGAATCCCGGCCCTGGACAAATCTTTTCTCTTCAAAATAAAATATTTGAAAATGATATATGTTTGGTTTTATTAAGATAATAGGATAATACAAGTTTTTATTTTTAATATTGTGATAGGTTTAAATAAATTATTTTCTGTGAATTAGTGAATAGTCTTGACTCTTGATCCATTTTACATAACCCCTAAGTTGTGGTTGTGAGGTTGTGGAAACTCGAAGCCGGATGAAGGTAGCAAAATTAATTGAACGAACTGAACATCATTCATCATCGAACTTTGAAACGATACATTAGCGAAAGCCCAAAATTAATGGAGTCCGGGAGGCATTCCCCTTCTAAGTCACCCATGATATCTTAGTTCTCGAAATGAGAATGGAGTTCACCAATGCTTATCAGGGGAAGTTTTAGTTTCCACATTTTCTTTTTTTATACATAAAAACGATCTTTCTGTATGTTGATATCCATTAGGATGGTCACTAAAAGTCGATGTCGGAATTTTGCCTTTCCGAGCTCTTCAAATAGCTCAATCTGTGCAGAAAATTATATAGCCGCAGTTTTAGCAAGACCGTAGTATGTTAACACGTGCCACTGGGCGGTCAAAGTTTCGAAAAGTACGATTTTTTGCCTGTTTGGGGGCGTCTTTTGGCCGTAACATCTGAACGACCAATACCTATCACACGATCTGTGCATCAAGTTCCTCTCTTTAATTTTATGAATGACCAGTATTACCGTTACTTTAAGTCCAACTGAGATATTTGAGCTTTTATAGCAAAAAACGTGACCTAGTGCCTAGTGTGAACATTTAACAACTTGGCCTTAAGTTATTAAAAGTACCAATATATTTTTTTCATTTTCAATATCTAATTGAAACTTTCTGATTAAAGTAGTACACAGAATTATCTCTTCAAGAATTTGAACCGTTTTAAGTGCTTGGAGTATTTTTCCAAAATAATAAGAATTGTATATTTTTATTCAACGGTTTAGGTATTTTTTATGATGAAGATTCAACTGAGAAGCTCCTCTAAAGGTTTCAGCAACAATACAATGTAATTTTGGCTTTAATATGGCGTTTGTATCCTTACATCTTTAAATTCGTAGCTTCGCTTAAAAAGTGGATAGTCCCAGAACACGAAGGAGTTTTTTTTAGAATTTTTACTAATACAATCAATTGGATCCATCTCCAATACCGTGTTTGATAGAATTTAGGAATTTTTGAGCTCAATTTTACTCTATTACTAATTAATATTGGAATAGTCCAATACCCCAGAGAAATAGTTTGGTCCAAATAGTAAGTTTATTAAAAAAAAAATCATAAGGCATCATTAGATTATCTAAAGATTTTATTTTAAAAAAAGCACATACATTTTGTTTCACTGTCCATCCCATAACTCCCTGATATTTGGAACCGATCCAAAAGGCTTTTACGCATTAATCATCAGATATCGACTACACTCTCCATCATCTCGTTAAAAAACTCCGGCCAGTTAGGAATTTTATTTCTGAATATAAAGTAAAAACACAAAACATATTCTCGTCTTTAAAATATTTCATTACACAAATTAAAATCTAATAGAAAATTCTATCATAAATAATCAAAATTAGATCGATATGAACTTGTTGAAATTAGATGAAATAGTTGAACTTTTTAGTTTAAAGTAACTATCCCGGAACGTTGTTAGATTAAAAAAATACGTTCAATTATTTTTTAGATTTTTACGCGTAATGAACGGGTTATCCTGAATGTTTTACAAGAATATTCCTACCTGTGTAATTGGTGTCTTCAGAATGATCGTTGTCAGTTATAATAATAGCGCTGCTGTATTTTAATAAATGGTTACAACCAAAATTTCAGCAGTAATATTTATTTATTTCCTTTATTTCCGTATACTTAGTGGTCCGTTTTTTGTTTTTTTTATTAAATACTTCGATAACTGACACCAAGAACTGGCCATTCTGTTTCCACTGGGATTAATAACTTGCATTGTCGAATATATTCATGTAAATTGAAACTGAAAATAGAGTTAATTAACAGTGGTTCTGTATAAAAGCTAAGTTAAATGTATGCTTTTTATTATTTTTTAAAATAAATGTTTATAAATTTCATATAACAAATTCCGTTGGGTTAAACTTTCGTTTTTACTCTTATAACTAAAAGAAATCTAAAAATAATTTTAAAATATAATAAAATGTAAAGTAAAATAAAATTTTCTCGTTTTAGAACGTCTCTATTAAAGAAAAATAATTAAAACTGGTATTTAATTGGTTCTCCTTTCTTCAATAATTTTGTATGCTCATGATACTGGAAGACCAGTCTTATTAATTCATTAATTACGTTTATTTCACACAATCATCAGGAATAATTGAAATTCTAAATTATGTATTAATTTTAGTAGAGAAATTCTAATTTATTATTCATTATTATTATAATTGTTTAAATTTTTACATTACATTACTGAGCTAATTTCAAAAAAGTGAAAAGAATAGTATAAAATATGAAAAAATTATATCATTAACTTGAAGTTCAGTTAACAAAGTTATATTTTCTTGACATAACAATATTTTTTGTTTAAAAAAATATAAGTAAAAAAAAACTAAGTTATTAATGCGCTTCGAAGAAAACTTCATTTCAACAGCAGTGCCACCCTCGTATACTTCCCACGCATTCAATTTCCACTCGTAAAGTTCCACTTTTCATTCTCACCAATAAAACTGAATGCCATCATATATGATTAAAATGATTTATGCTAACAAGCTCACGCTAAAATGGTTTCGGGACCACATAGAATAAAAAAATGTACAGATTATATAAATATTTTAATAAAGAAGAAGATCAAAACGCAAGCACCGTCATACTCTACTTTCTCAAGTTCATCATAATAATCATGCCATGTTCAGGTAAAACTTTTGAACAATCTACGATTGAACACACATATATACCAGAATTAAAAATTCTATTCGTAACCAGCACAACTGCCTTATTTGTTTATTTTTTTTTCTTATCAATTAGAAATCTAAGCATCTCTCAGTTGTTTTATTTCTCAAGCACAAAAATAAAAACTACGAATAATATTTTTATTTAACCATCGACTGCTAGAGATGTCTATGCTGTAATATTAGATGCATTAATTTCCTAATTAGACAAAAAAATTATTTGAATACTAAATTTTATTTTATGTACATGAAGGGAATTTCTGTGAAGCTGTGTGAGTAATTTCATTACTCAAGTTGTACTATTAACCATTATAAGGTGGGTAAAAATCATATGAAAGAGACTCAAATGTGTTATGAACTCGATTCAGTTTTAAATCAATCAATGTGTAAAATCGACCTTGTATACCGTTTTAAAAATTGTAATAATGCTTTCAAACTCTTCCTTTTTTTCAAAATCGTTGAATAATTGTTTTTTTCATACAAAATGTATTCATTTCACGATAAAATCATTATCACTTTACTGCTTTCTGTTTTTTTACTACATTTTCTTTTGCTTTACATTTTACTACATTATGGTTTACATTTTATAAGTTTTTGAGAAATATTAAACGGTAATTTCTCATAGGTGAAAAAACAGAATTAGATTTAAAATAATGGATAGCTGAGAATTTATAATTATTATATACTACATATTTTACTCACTATTCTTGAGATCCAGTCTATTTGTTAAACTTCCTTTGGCAGCACATCAGTCAAACAAAATACCTGTTTAATATTATTTAGTATATTAAGTAAATATTGTCCATGACTTGTGATTGCTGAAATGTTTATTGTTGGATTGTTGTAATACATGGTTAACATTACTTACATTCAGATATTAGCAATCCAACATTTAACATTTCAGCGATCAATACTCTTTAGCAATATTTATATAATAATATTTTGCAGGTATTTCGGTTGTTTGATGTAGTAATAACATTCCTTCATAAATTTGGTGTGATTATGAGTTATAGTCTCTAAATATGTGACCAAAGGAAATTAAACGAATAGACTGAATTTCAAGAACTGGAAGTAAAACTATCTATTGATCAACAGCCAGGAAAAGCAAATTAGCAACTATTTAGCTAGTAATCAGCTTAATGATTGTGTTTCCTCTGCCAACAGGATATCCCGCTCCACGTGTCCACCCTCACTGTACTTCTCATCGCCTGGGACAGACTCCGCTTCCTGGAGGACCCGATGAAGCCCAGGATACCTGCATTCGTCTGCGCAACGGGATCCTGGTTGATGGCCATCTGCATCGTTCTCCCTTATCCCATCTACACAACATATCTAGATTTGGGGGTAAGTAATGTTAATCATGTAGATTATGTGCATGCATTACAGCATCCTGTGTTCTATTATTATATTTGAATAAGGAAGTGATGACCCTTCCCTGGACTTAAGCTCGAACTTTCCCATCGGAGCTTCAATATAAACACTCTCAACAAAAACAAATCCACATTACAGGAGCTTAGCATTAAGCGAGAGTAAGAATAACCCTGTTGTAGTTTTAGGGTGGGATACCTTGGGCCCCTCAAAAAAATATTGTTAAAATGATTATTTTTTTTTTAGAATTTATTTATTGAAATTAATAACTACATAATAATAATTAATGAAGTAAATAGACTGAATGATACATAATGGCATGAGGTTTTACTAAAAATAATAATGAAATAACGTCAACTCTCTTGGACTATTTATGTGAAATCGACTGCATCGATGGGATTTTTTTATGAATCTTTGATAGGCGAAAGGTGGGCTGGTTAGTTATTTTTCATTATTTCAAATCAAGTGACTTATACCTTTTTTTTTTTTGGTTTTGCCAAATTGTGTGTTTATAATATATCAGTATAACAGTTAATAATACGCAGAAACGAAAAAATATCGCTTTAAATTTCATATTGAAATAATTATTAATTGATATTCTTTTTATCTTTTTATTTAATGTAATAATTATGTTTGGGATATCATTCATTGTTTTTAATTAAAAAAATTTGGAATCTTTATTAAACTTTAAAAAAAGAAAGAAAATCGTTGTTATTTAATAATGTATTTGCAACGGTTGTTATTCATAAGGTTTTAGTTTGTTATGTTATTTTTGTTCACATTTATAATTGATTTATAAAGAGTTCATTCAAAGTTTTTAATTTAAAAAAAAATTATGACGGGATATAGTAGTTGATTACTGAATATGGTCATGTGCATTTTTTTTTTTTTTTTGTTAGATTTGGATTGTCAGAACAGAGGAAAGGGGTAACAGAATTTGATTGTATATAGCTTGGATGGAATTTTCAATCATTTGTTGATAAAGTCAAAATAAAAATAAAACATACTCAGATCAAGTGATTTACTACATATATATTATAGTTATATATTTATTTGTTTGTTAAATATTAAAAAAAGATTTATTAACAATAATAATGATGTAAAGAAAAGTGCGTAGAGAGATAATATTGTCTAAATTAGTACTGCCAAAAACTTGAAACAAAGTTGAAGATCAGCAGAGGGTAGTTAGATCAAATCCAACTGCCCTTCAGAACTGTCCTGACATCTCTGATCCCTGAAGTAACTTCACAAGTTTCACAGCCTTAACTTTAGCCTTGGGACTTGGATGGCAGTCTCAACCACCGAGGCGAAGATTACTTTATTAAAAACTTAGGATCTATCAATTATAGAAAGTATTGTTCCATCTATTTAATCTCAAAGTTGTCCATATGTTCTTTTTCCGGGATGGACGATGTGGTGTTGGTTTGCCAAACAAAACCAACACCACACGGTCCATCTCGGAAAAAGAACATATGGACAATACGGCATACCGTGGAAGCCTACGTGAATATCTAATCTCAAAATGTTGGGTGAAAAGAAACCGCTAGACTTCTTTTCTGTTTTTAGTTTCGAAACTTAAGGCTAATTGGTAGAAATTTATCCACTAATGTTTTAATAAATTTTTGTTGTAGTTTTAAAACATTCCAAAAAGGTTAAACTTTAAAATTAGCAGTTACCATACTAATATAATAATAATAAACACAGTAAGGATTAGATCATACGCTTGGATAAATTAATCCATCATTAATGGGTAATCATATAATAATGAATAGTATGCTTAAAGTTTTCTAAAAACTATATTAATATAAAGATACATCTTATGGGGTAAACAATAGTGTACTTTGTCCAGATTGTATACAATACAATAAACTTCCTTTACATGCACATTCTGAAATTGATAAAAAATATATTAACTATAACTCATTCATCTGTAAGTGATATCATAGATTAGTGAAACATATGAGTATGGAATATTGAGCGTTTTGGATCAAACTAATCTATATGGTGTCTTCCTATACTCTATTATTTACATCCTTTTCATTTAATGGTTCATATTCTTTAAATTCGCTTCATGTAATGGTGATCTCTTTCCTAATATTCATATGAGTAGAGGAATGGGTCTCTCTCGAAATTTACTTCTTTGAAACTCTATTTGACAAAGGAATCCCAACGGAATGAGAGACGCTTTCAAAAATACCATAGCTAAATTATCATATATCGTATATATACGATAATGTAGCTATGGTAATTTCGGATACCGCTTCTTCTTCCGGTGTCGTTCCTGAAAATGATCTCACAGATAGAAATCTTGAGGGAGATCTTTTCTTTCCCTTGTATTTCTCGTCTTTTGTTCAATTTCGTACCGATCTTGATCTAGATTTAATGTGCATAAAAAATGATCCACACCCGATGTTGTAGGCAGATGATATGTGATGTCATCTTCCTACAACTGTCATCTTAATTTTTCAAAAGTAGTTTTCATGCTTCATTCTTTAAACGTTTAAGCATGCAAATCATATCCACCCTGTCCTCCGCCAGGGATAAATGTAAGTTTTAATTTTTATGATCAAACCGGCAATGGCCCCGAGATCTGTTTTAATAATGCGATTTGGAGTACTGGTGGATTTGCAGTACTGGTGCGATTTGGAATCTGGCTCTGGCCAGATTCTCCACTCACGACCTGTGTGTGTGTGTGTGTGAAGCGCCCTTACCAGCTTCCATTGGCGTTTAATGCCAGTGACGCGGCTGGGAAAGGGGGCTGGGGCTTCCCGGACTCCTGCTTTGCCCTCATTCCTGGGGAAGAAGCTCAGTTCGGGGACCCCAGGCAAATTGTAAATAGGGTATGAATGTGTGCATTTTATTTTATTATTAGTATTATTATTATTATTTATTTTACTTTATTATTTATTTTACTTTAATATTATTATTACCGCATTAATTTCTTTCTGTTACCGCATGTATATATTTTTCCGCATGTATATATTTATTTATTTTATTTTGTTTATATTATTGTTTTGTTATGGAATGACTGTAAGCTACACAGCACTATTACTTATTGCCCATAAGTGGCAGATTGTAATATTTCAATAAAGTGTTAATATATAAAAAAAATTTTTATGATATTTTATTAAAGTAAATAGAAAAATACTGGCCTTTCTGTATCGATGATATTGTAATTTAAATTTAATTATATTTAATGATTTATTAAAGTCCTAATTTTATTTTACGTTCTTGTGATCAAAATAAGTTTGGGCCTCTCGTATAAGAAGGGGTTTAGCGCCAATAAAAATAGGCGAAGTATAAAAGGAACAATAAGATTCACAATTTTTTCTTTTAAATTTTTTCTCATAGGTCAACCGTTTTCCCATAAAATGAGAAATGATGTGTTTCTTAGCATAACTGAAACGTAAATAATGAACTCTTAAGTGATATTTGAGCAGTCTGGATTTTATGTAACTTAAGCTATTACTGATGTTCACTTTAAAGAACTTGGGAGTTGTATTAATGGTATCATTTTACATTACAATTGTAATATCAGCAACAACAACTTATAGCATTAATATAAACTCCCAAGACCGTTCCCCTGACCAAATCTTTGGGACTTAATAAATCCTTTGCCACGAAGTCTCGGACTCCATTCGACCTCAGGACGCAAATTAATGGAACCTCACCATTACCCGAATAAATGCAATAATTCACTGTCTTCATAAAGAAAATTTAATTTGGTATTAGAATAACGCAATCCGTCTCCTCTTTATAGTCCACTAAATGTGAGTTTGTCTTTTAAATTGACCATCAATTTCAGGGTAGTTCATCTAGGCTAAGGCAATATTTTTTTTTTTGTGATACCACTTTATATAATGGTTCTGGCCACTTACATAATTATTTTAGTTAGGGACACATTTGTTTTTTCTTGGCCATGTTTCCCCATTTGGATAAATATTGTTTTTCTAACGTTTCCTAAAGTGTACGCAAAAGGGAGCCGTAGTTGCCGTTAATAAATTATGTCCGCAATAATATATGCTCCTAGAAATACAGGATAATTGATAATATAGTGACTTAAATTATAACATCATTAAGTCTTAAAATATCTAACTCATTATCAAGTCAAAATAGTTTTTAATAAGATTCATTAATGGCCGTACATCCTGCATGGGACAAGACCTCCCGGTTATTAAAGGCATATGTCTACCTAACATAGGTGATCTAGGCAGAGACATACCTTAACCGTCTACATATGAGGTACTAACGTAGTGAATCACCTCGACACTTTCATTTCACAATATTTAAAATTTCTTGATAAACTTCGGAAGCTAATATATGTGCTAATGTCGAAGATAACAGATGATCTCAAGACACCTAGAAGTACTTACAGAAAACAGTATCTCAAATCTATGTAAGAGATTCACTTAAATATAACCGAACAACCCCCTCAAGTAAGTCACTGAAGATCGGTGGAGTATCAATTTGAAGGTGCAATTTTTTGCTGATTCCTTGATGTAGTATTGTTCTAGGCGATCTGCAGAGAGGGATGAATTTAATCTGGAAATAAAAACAAAGAGAATGATTGTCAAATCTAACATAGCCTGGTATATGGTAGTATGGTGAATTATTTATTATTATTGTGTATTTTTATTTATTATTAGTATGTTTTTCAATCATTCTTTCTTCTCTTCCAATAATCCTTCAATATCTCTGAATGTTGCATTCTTCTCTCCGCGTCATAAGTCTTTGAGTCGGCTCCTAAGTGTTTCCTGCTCCAGACAATCCTCATAAGTAATTCTAAGTATTTTAAGTTCTTTGATCTGCTTAGCATAGCCACTCTGTCTTTTTAGTATCCTATCAAATATTCAAGCTTTTGGGATTCATCATGCCCATTTACCCGTAGAATCCTAATTCGTCTTTTACTCATAGTAGTCCCAAAGCCCTCTGTCCTTTCGTGTATTTCTTTATTCGATCAGAATCTGTAGCTCCCTACAAACTGTGATACTCTGAAGCCATAATTTCTAGTTAATATTCTTATTTCGATTTTCAGTTGCGTTCGCTTAAGAGGTTCGCTAATTTCTTGCCATACAAAATAACTGGCGTTACCACAGTTTTTTAGTGCCTTAATTTTGAAATGATGGACAGATTATTTTTTTATTACATGTAGACGTCTTTTATGACATTTTTTTCTTAATTAAAAACATGTCTTCCAGTGTAGACCTATCCGATCTGCTGATGATCTATCATAAATCCTTGAATTGTTTTGTGACCTTTAAGACTCAGCCCTTATTTAATCTTCTTTGTTTTAATTGTATTATTATGTACGTTACTATAGATTTAGAAAAAAAAAAAAAGATGTTCAATTCAATTTTTGAGTCTTATAATGATACCTATGTCAGTTTCACTTTGACTATATCTTCTTTCTGTTCCCAATCTCAGATATATACTGCGCAAAAAGAATAGGGGTATTGACAATTTTGTACTATATACTTTACCTAGCATTTATATTATTATATATCTAATAGCTACATTAATATTTAATGCAGTATAATTTCTAATAAATATTAATGTGTTTTATAATAAAAATTATATTAAAATGCAAAGGCAAAGTAAATGCCAAAAAAATTTAGTGGCATCCATATTCATTTTTGCGCAGTTTATTTCAACCCTGAAGTTTGCTCCCATTAACTTTACATTATTTGTGATTTTCTAGGAAAATTTTTCACTGAGAAAGAAATAAAATCTTCAGTCAATATGAAACCTTAGCATTAAATATATAATTATTTAATCAAATTGTTTAATCACTAAATACTCGAAGTGATTAGAATTGAATTGATACTTTTATTTTGACTTTGGTTAATCGCTTTATAATATTTCATGGTTTTAAACATTTCACATATTTAAACAAAAAAATTAAATTGTCATTTGCCGAATAAGCGAGGTAAATTAGGCGATTAATATTATAATGGTCTCTTGTATTAGACTGGATGTAACTACTTTAGGGGTTGTTAGAGGCTAATTTCTTAGTAAGTTAGATTTAGCTTAGCTTAGTAAGTTGTTTGTTCCTGATCGAAGCTCGCTGACTGGGTCCTTCTTGAATGAATTAATGTAATAGCCTCATCGGGTGTAGTAGATTAGTGGATAATACAAAATACTCATTAGGCATTTAATATTATTTTAAAATATGTTAGGATATCAAAGTAGATCTATTTGGTATGCTTCTCTTTCAAAAATTTGACATTTAACATTTTGTACTAGACAAATAAACAACTCATGAAAGGTGTTGGGCTCAGTACGGTGTCAAGATTGTACAGTTTTTTTGGACAACGATTTGTGAAGGGAGGTGATATGTAGATTTTTACCCTATTTAGGTACCCACTTTGTAAAGGCTGGGTGAATCCCAGGAGGGTCCTAGACCATCTCTTACTGCTAAACGATGTCACAGCGGGGCATTTTAATCCAAGGACTTTCGGCACGGCAACTCAATGGTCTACCACTGAGCTACACCGCTTTTCTTGAGAATCATAGGTTCATTTATGTTTTTATTCTAATTTTTGTTCCATAAATTTTTAGAAATTTATTATGCCCGTGCAAAGTGTTGGAGTGCAAGATTATCAATGCAAATAATGATCAGTATTCTGACGGTCCTACTTTCCTGCTATGATGAAATTATACCATCAAAAGATACATTCTACTAATATATTTAATCAATTAACTGCTTCGGATACAAGACTGAAAAGACGAGAAACTGCTCGACGTTTTCGCCTACTTCAATATTTACTGGACAAACGTTCAAAGCTCCCAATTAATTACAAAAGACTCATTTACATGACAGTTATAAGACCTATTTGGAAATACGGAGTTGAGCTTTGGGGCTCTACTAAACAATTCAATTCATCTTGTATCCCAATTCTTATAATCCTTGGCAAATTCCTCAATGCTCCTTATTATGTCACTAACAAACTCATCCATCATGATCTTAATATCCCATATGTTGCTGGTTTGGCCCAAACTAGATACCTATCCTTCCATGAAAAGCTCCGTACACACTTGAATCCACTAGTATCTCAACTTGCTTCCCATATTATTCCTGATAACCCTCCGAGGCATCTGAAAAGAAGATGGCCTCTAGACCTTCTACAATAGAAGTTTATTGGAGTGCTATCAATGGGTAGTTTCTCCACAAGTGTTTTTTTTTTTCATGTTCTTTTTTCATACAGCAGATTTACTTAATGTAATATAATTACAGTTGTAAATATCAATAAATTATTCTAAAAAAAAACTGCTTCGGAACCCGAATAGGGGGAAACATTGCGGTGGTCTCGTGCACATCACCTACCTGTTCAATCATTATTCTAGGAACCGTACAGATTTCAGCAGGTACTGTTCACAGGCCATAGTGGTATAGGTTTTTTATTTTATTTTTATAACTTTAAATATATTAAATATAATATATAATATAAAATATAATATTTAAATATATTCGTATCTTTTCTTAAATTTGTATGTACGTAAATATTTATTATTCACTTTCATTATGATTATTGTTATCTCCTTTATATTTTGTTGTTACTTGTCTTATTGAGTGAATAACTAAGTATTCAAAAATTTGTTCCACTTGTTTTTATTCATAGGAAGTTTGAACGTTTCCTGATACTAAGTGGCTATGATATGATTATAATATATATTGTTACAAGGATATCATATTGATACCCTAAGTTGATAACTTGAGCAATCTGTCTCTGTCTTCTCCAAGATAAGCCCCAGGGATTCTCTGCCTTGGCTTCCGTAAGGTATTGCGGCTTAGATTATAATTCAAACATCCTGAAGTGTTTCCGCCCTTGATTACTTTGGCAATTTGTATCTGTTCGCAATATAAATTTTAAGAATTTAATAAATGTTCAAAACATGCAATACAGCAATAGACAATACTTCTTTTTTATGACGACTGCTGCTAAGATGTAAGAGAAATAAAAAGATAATCAAAGTTTTAATGAATTATTTTTATCCTTGCTCACAAGATTTAGTTACCTTAAAACAAATACAACTACAACCAATAAAGAATTTCGGGTTCAGTACGTGCTAGGGACTGTATTGTTTCCAGGACAACGCTTGTGCAGGGAGGCGATTTGTCAGCGCTCAGCCACCAGATTCCCCCCTTTTAAAAGGAAACAGCTTTATAGAGGCTGGGTGAACCCAGGAGAGTCCTCGATCCCATCTGATGGCTAAAAGATTAAATAGAAATCTGCCAGCGAGCGGGATTTGAACCCAGTTCCTTCAGCATGGCAACCTCTTGCTCTACCACTGAGCCACTATACTCCTTAATTGATCTATGGATGTCAAAATACAGAGAAATCCTTGTATAAAAAAAAAAAGTAAATTTGGAATCTAGAACTCCTCCTGATGAACTTTGCTGAAGACATCTCTCATTTCGACAACTAAGATCTGTGTGACGTAGAAGAGGAATGTCTCCCGTAATCCATTGAAATGGATTCAATTCAAATGTTTCTGATTCATTCCATTTCAAATCAACCTTGAAAAATGTAAATTAGGAATACATATACATTTTTTTTTATAATTAATGAAACTTGGAATCTATGTTCGAAACATAAATTCGAAATGTCAGTAGTCTCGGATACCTCTGTTATGAAACTGGACTTTTAATATACGTGATTCATGATGGTTATATTATTCAGCTATCAATTGATTAATCAGTTTCTACAACAAAAAATTGTTACATTATCCATTGAGATACAATTAAAAACTTAAGTATGTGGATTCTCACATTAGGATTAAACATATTTAATGACCTGTTGCTCGAAAAATTATTGTACTTTTATTGCTAGGTCCATTAGCGCATGCATATTGTTACGGGCGCCGGTTGGAAGACGGAAGCAAGGGGATTAGCGGCTTAAATCCGTCGCCGGGAGAAGTTAAAATAGGATTAGGACTGTTCTAGATCGTCTTCTTTTGTCGGAAAAGGATTAAGAAGATTCCGGAATTGTCTGGCCCCTTCGTGTTCTAGAATGTTCGGCCTTGCCTCTTTAAATACTTCCCTCAACTCGAGGCAGTCAGTCTTAGCCTGAGAGTAGACCAGTGAAGATCAGTGATAAGTGTAATAAGTGAGTGTCAGTGTGATAAGCTAGTCAGTGTTGAACCGGCCAGTGTAATAAGTGTATCAGTGAACTGTGACAGTCTCGCGAGTGTAATAAACTGTTCCTGTTTGTTACTGTGTGTCAGTTTGTGATACTTGAAGAATCTTACGGTCGGTGGACTAGTGAACTGTAAGTGTTAATTAGTAGTTATAAATTGTAGTGTAATTTTATGATATTCATAGAAACTATTGTAACTAGTTAAGCTATCTAGAATTAGTCTTATATTATTGTAATAATTACATAGGAGTTAGGCCTAGATTATAATATTTAGAATATTGTCATTATAAATTTATATTAGTTTAATAATTTAATTATTAATAGTTTACTTGTATCCTTTTTATCATTTTGTTAATAAATATTAGTATCTTTGACTAAGGAATTGTTTAATTCATTTTTAATACCCAGTAGCCCGTAACAATATCAAAGTACAATGTATGCACATAATTAATATAATATATACATATAATATGTATGAACAAGATAACTGTTATAATAAAGTATCAGGGGGTTAGTACCTAAATACTTTAATTCCATTGTATTGTATTTATCTAATTCCTTAGGTATACGCCTTATTTGTTTGGAAGATTGTTATTCTTTTGTTATAATTGATACTATTCTGTTCTGACTAAAAATTTTGTTTATTTATTTATTAAAGGAGAGTAGTACAAATAGGCGGGTTGAGCCGGAGCCGTGACCTTGAGGTCATTGTCTGCTGTAGCAGGGTCGTGGGCGTGACCTTGAGATGACCTTGAGGGTGGGAGGGGTGTAAGTTAGGACGAGGGGGTGTTGACCTTGAGGTAGGTCCAGGTGTGCAAATTAAGATTTGGCAACGTCGCAGATGAGATGTGGCAACAGCGCAGTAGAAACTAGGTCATGGTTTGTTCTGAATGGATGTTGGTCATTTTATGAATGGAATAGTTGAATGGGCGTGTGACGTCATCTTATGAATGGGAGCGTGACGTAATTTGTCTTTGTGAATGGGATAAGAGTTATGAATGAACCACAGTAGTACAAATAGGCGGGTTGAGCCGGAGCCGTGACCTTGAGGTCATTGTCTGCTGTAGCAGGGTCGTGGGCGTGACCTTGAGATGACCTTGAGGGTGGGAGGGGTGTAAGGCAGGACGAGGGGGTGTTGACCTTGAGGTAGGTCCAGGTGTGCAAATTAAGATTTGGCAACGTCGCAGATGAGATGTGGCAACAGCGCAGTAGAAACTAGGTCATGGTTTGTTCTGAATGGATGTTGGTCATTTTATGAATGGAATAGTTGAATGGGCGTGTGACTTATGAATGGAAGAACTGAATGGTAGTGTGACGTAATTTGTCTTTGTGAATGGGATAAGAGTTATGAATGAAGCACGTTGTTGCTTCCTTTATCAGTTAGTTTAGTATGGGTCGGCTAAGGAGCAAGAACCTGAGGTACGAAGAAGGAAGGTTGTCGACATTCGTCGGCTGGTCGTCACCGGTGAGTCCATTGAAACTAGCGGCTGCTGGGTTGTATTACTTGAAAGTGTCTGATAGGACAAGATGTCCATTTTGCGGAGTAATCTTGCATGAATGGAAGGAGTATGACGACCCTTTTCCGACCATAAAAAATGGTCTAAAAACTGTTCGTTTATCGAGTATTGTGAACAATTGAATGAGCTGCAAATCATAGTGTCTGACGAGAATGATAGCGAAGAGACGGTATGTTGTTAAAAGGCTTCACAATTTTCTACATCGACTCAAAGATTTGCAATTATGCATTTCCTTGTATGAACTAAAAAGAAGGGAAATAAATGATGTGATAAAAAAACTAGAACAGCTGCAGCTTTCTCCCCTCCACTCCGTTATACCACACAGTCTTGTCGTTGATGATACGCGAGATGGATCGTCGAATGGACCTTGTGACCGAGTACCCCCTCACCAACAGTAAATGTTTTCGAATCGGTTTGTGTAACTTTGTGCCGACTATCGCCATTAGCGAAAAGAAGAAAACTGTCGTTTACATGAATGTTGAGGAAGGGACATATATTACCACCCGAGCTCCGAAAATTTTGTTATTGCTGCAGAAACGAAAAAAATCCTATGAAAAAGACCGATCAAGATGTCAAAACGTGATTTGTGAACTTACTACAAGAGGACGCACTAGGGTGATGCGGATAGAGCAGGTAACGCAATGGTTTGCAATGTTTAATCATGAGACCCTTCCACCATCGTCTGCATCTGCATGTTTCAACAGGAACGGGACGGTCAAACTTTGCGCAAATATAGAAAAAATCAACGATTCACTAGCATTGATAAAAAAGATGGTTGAACTTTATAATAAGAATGAAGCAAGTGTAGTTAGCGAACCAATTGATTTTAGCATAAATACAAATACACTGTTTTACAACTTAAATGAATTGAATTGTGATGATAATCAATAAAATAAGTTTCCTTTAATATGTTGTATTTTTTATTTGTCCCTTGAAAAATAAAATAGGAAGAAGGAAAAAAAAAACAAATACAAATTTACTGCAATCAAATATTTTTATTTTATGTAAATATAAAATTTAATTTAAAAAAAATTTAATAAATCTGAATCAAATACTGATAAGGTAAATATAAAAATTTTAACAATTAACAATCTTGTAATGTTTCTGATAAACAGCTGATCTGTGGGTTGATTCCAGGATAGGACTCAGTATCTTGGAAATGTGATGAATCCTGTTTTCGAATCTTACCCTGTCCCTCGCATATGTTTCCCATGGACTGATACGTGCTGCACGATGAGCATAATTCCATGTTACAAGAGTACGAGTTTCAACAAGGTCCTCATCAGGCTTGAAAGATACCTAAATAAAAGATATTATTACTCGATATTTTGTATTTTCCGAATCGAGTTCTAATTCGTTTATATTTTTTTTTGGTTGTACGTTCATTTTACATCTACTTTTAAAATAAAAAGAAATTAGTATACTCTTCTTCTAACAACCACAAAAAAACAAACAGAGAGTCAGTACAATTTACGGACCAAACCCGTTCCCATTTCATATTCTATTATTTTATCATGTAAAATGAGGCAGTAAGCTTTAGTATTGGCTGGAAAGTTTTCTTTCGCCTCTAATAGTACTCTGATATCGATAGTCGCACTTTTGATTGCTTCAGATTGCTTAGAACAATCTATAATCACTAGAGGCGCTAGTTTTTCGAAATCGGATCTTGAAAGCAGGGGCTGAGAATGTCTAACGCCATAATAACTCGTTTGAAATTCGTTATTTCATATAACAATGCTACTTTTCCTTGCTCAAAATCTAAATTTAAGTCATCGTACGGATATTGTTCACTATTCAAATAAAGTTTCAAATTTTTTAATTTGCAACTATCGAACAGACTGCTATCTTTGTTAGAGGTTCTATTTCGATCACTTTGAAATGCAAAAATGAGATAGCGCGGTTTTTCTAAATTTGTTGAAGTTTTGACCGACCAATTTTCCTGCTGCGTCACAGGTACATTGGGATATTCGTAAAGATCCCATGATCTGAATGGAATAGAAACGACCTTGTTGTTGTCTACTAGTTTTAATAACCTCAGACGTTCATAATCTGAAACACGAACATGAGGCATTCTCCACACCAATTTGTCAAGTTTTATTTGTACATCATCGTCACCTAGCACGCAGTTTAGGTCAGTACTTGATCTGATCAAAACGAGCTCTTGCTTCAGATTGATTAAAATTTTACGATAGTCCTCGCAAATCCCAAAAAGAATATCAAGTGGTAGGCATACGCTAAAAACGCCGTTTTTATCCAAAGAAAGAGTTTTACCGGGCATTGTCCACCCCGCATTTTCTAATCCCATTACTCGATTAGGCGAAAATGATGCATGCCCTTTAAGAGTAGTAGTTATCCCCGGATTTCGTACTCGATCGACTTCTATACCGTTTAGTTCATATCTAATTTCGTCAAAAAAAACGCGAATGCGTTATTAGTCAACTTTGGAGTGGCACCGATAGTGCCATCACTTTTTAAGATCCTCCCTTCGAGATAAATAAAACTTTGAGAAGGAAAGGTATAAATATCTTGTTGATGAATAGGAATTCTAATCTCGTCGGATTTGTTAAAGGTATTTCCCGTATAAGGCTGGTGCGAGTGATATTCAAATTGTGTAAGAGAATCGACGAATTTTATATCCGTCGTAACGTCTAGTATGTCATTCATAATGTTTGTTTAACTGAAAACCACACTGTTTTAAAAATATAGCGTTCGCAGTTGTTAGCGCCCTTGTTGATTTAGGTTTACTGGTTTTAACCGTTGTTTGACATCTCCTTTTATAATAATCGATGCAACAACTATCTCTAGAAGAAAAATCAATCCCCATTCTTTTTTAAATGTAATCTCAATGTAACCGTTTCTCCTCTAAAGTCGATAAGCTCTCCGTTCTGATCTACTAATCGAACGATGATATTGTCTACAGTCCTCACGTTGGTTGGAAAGTAAATGACCGGATTCGTGATTTCTATTATTTTATATCCTGGGTCTACACGCGGAAAGAATTGATGAATATTATGATCCGGTTCTCCGTTCACATAAGACCCCGATGCGATGTTACATTGAATTGAAATAATGTTTACGCTGAGAATTTTAACAATGTCATTTGATTCAGTATAGGAGCGATTCGGAGGAATGACATGATCGGATCGTGTAAAACCCAAAAGAGGACCAATAGAGTGAGGCTTCTCGGAATAGTTAAAGTATACTGCATGAGTTGTTTTAATTTCCGTTTTTAGCGTGTTGGAATTTCCTCTTATTATCACTACAGCGGTAGGGTCAAGATGAGAAATTTTTTCACGTAAAAAGGAGGCTATAGCATCGATATCGTACGATCCTTCAGGTATTTGGATCGAAAAATCACCAAAATAAAACATATCATTAGCGCCCTTTTTTATATTCGGAATAGTATTATATGTCTCAAATGATAACAACCCAACAGTATATATTGACCCCAATTCTAACGGTGGTAAAAAGTTTGCGGAAAGTACGCTAGAGTTGCCCGTAAGCGTTACTGTATAGCTCATGATTAACAATGATCAAACGCTTTGAGAAGCATCGACTAAATACTGTAAGCAGAGATGTCCACAAACCGACGTATTCCACTCCTGATAACGCTCTCTATTATAAGTTATTTTTAGCCCCTTAAAGTACTCGAGCAACTGTGGTGGTGGTTTTAAGTTTCCAAAGGAATCAAAGTATTTCACAAAATTATTTTGTTTTACATAACAGACCCAATGTGAACCAAGTTCTGAGCTCGGCTCTAAATTTACAATAGCAGACTCGTGTTTGTTTGGATATCTAGGAAGTTTATCAATCATAAACACTCCTCGAAAATGTTGGATATTTAAAACTTTGGCCAAATAATTTAATTCTAAATCCGTCAATGGCTTATTCGGTAGTCAGATCTTTCCAGATTTGTTTTTTTGTCGAGTTATAAACAGGCCGTAGCCTTTCCGATATGGTTTCAAATAAAGTCCATTTCCGATTTTCTGACTTTCCATCGCTAAATTATGCCTCTTTTGCTCATCTAATTTATGTTTAGCTTCTTTCGCCTCGTAGATAGCTTTAGCCACACTCGACGCTCCTCCCGCTAAAGATCCCACTGCAGAAAGCCCCGCCATTAACGGCACAAGAAATGGAAGAAATCCTCCCTCTTTTGGCAAAGGAAGAACTCTGGGAGGCAAAGGTTTTGTCTTACCACGTAAATGCATTTTAGCCTTTTTGTATGCCATTTTTGACGCTTCGAGGATCGATGATACGTTAGCAACCTTTAGCGATTTAACTAATTTTTTGAAACTAATCTTTTTATTTTTCTTCTTCTTCTTAATACCGGCACCAATTTTACCTTTCGCTTTCATAGTATTTGTAACTAACCAAGCCGCAGCTTTTTCTCCCAATGATGAATCCGAAGCTTTAACTCGTTTCCAAGCGTTTTCAACCAAAATCTTGTCCGCTTTTCTACGACTTTGCATATCCTTATCTTTGCTATAAGCAATATCGTGTTCTTTACAAGCTTTATCAAGCTGGTTTATTCCACTATCTCCTCTATTTAGTCGTTTTTCAAGGTTTGTACCGGGGCCACAATACTGGTATCCTGGCAGGTGTAATTCAAACGGTAACTTATTTATGAGACTGTTTATCAAGCCTCTTCCTTTGTGAGTCTTACGAATCATACTGTAGTGAAAAATGACAATCGGCGATATATATATATACAGGAAATGAATGATTTTGTCTGCATTCAAAATGAAATTAGTCCAACAAGAACAACGTTTTTCTACTTTGAAGTGTTTGCCTGACGAATCTACTGAGGTGAAACATAGCTCATTATTACCAAACACCATACGAGCGTCGATATGCGGATCAAGCGGATGTGGAAAGACGAATATTATGATTGGACTTTTATTAAATCCAAATGGTTTAAAATTTAAAAATGTATAACTATTCGGAAAAACTTTACACCAGCTCAAATACCAGTATTTAAAAAATGTTTTAAATATGGTTCCTGAAATAGGATTTTACGATTTTGAAGATGCAAAAGATATGCCTCACCAAGTTGAATCTAATTCAGTCTGTATATTCGATGATGTTACGATGGAGGATCAAGATATAATTAAACGATATTTCAGTTATGGAAGACATATGAATCTAGATTGTTTTTACTTAACACAAAGTTATTTTTGCATTCCTAGACATCTGATCAGGTGTAATTTTAACTTTTTAATAATATTTCCTCAGGACGAATTGAGTTTAAAACATATTTACGATGAACATGTGAGCACTCCTGCTATCGGTTTCCAACTTTTTAAAGACATGTGTTCATTATGTTGGAAAGAGCCTTTCGGTTATCTCGTTATTGACAAAAGTAGGGATTTAAACAATGGTCGTTTTAGAAAAGGAATCGATACATTTATTGTAGATATATAAAGGGTTTCCAGTCGTTGACGGAGCTCAGTCATGGACCCTAAAGTCACCCGTGAGATTATAAAAACTAGCGAAATTTTAAAAAATAAATTTCGAACATTGAAACGCGGTCTTCAGGATGTTGATGAGGTTCGTCAAGCATTCTTTACACCTGTATCACAACCTTTAGAAGATATTAAAGAGTCATTAAAGTTGCAAAAAGAAACCAAATCGGAGCCGTCAAGTAAAAAGATTAGAAACAAAAATGATGAGATTGAGTTTACAAAAGATATTTACAAAAGAGCAACATTGACACCAGAGTTAGCCCATTCGACTCATCCGACAACTCCAATACTTTCATCATCTAGATTGGCGTTTCCTGAAATTAAAGTAGAAAATGAACATCATGAAACTGAAGATTCACTAGTAGAAACAATTAAACAGTTTGGAAACCAACAAAGAAAATATTTGGAGAAATTGTTGAGAGGCGATAATAAAACCTTCGATTCACGTTATGGCATTAGAGTCATGCCCGATGGAGGATTCGCAATAGGTGACTCAACTGATATTCAACTACATACAAACAGCGATGACATAACAATTAACGGGGTAACTTATGAAGGCACAGAGGGATTGTTGCAGTTACTTTACTTGAAAAATCCCGAAAAGTATGAAAAAAAAGACTTGGAAATGTATAAAAACATTTTAATCTCGACCAATGCTCACAAAAAAGGCTATAGTGAAGAACGAGGGAGACAAGGAATCAGATCAGAAAAATATAGAAAAGTAATAGCGATGCTTTTCACACCTCGTCATACCACACCCCCTCCTAGTAAAATAGCCACACTTCGTTCGCACAAAGGCACTGGTCTCATGAGAGCCGATAAACCCATTTATGAGTATTGGGATGATCCTAATGAGCTAGTTGATCGGCTGAGGTTGCTAATATCTTCGGCGAATGCAGGTCACGAAGGACATGAAAACGAAATAGAATCGATAATTGAAGAGCTACGAGAATTAAATATATTATATTAAGTGAATATCTTTTCACTGTGTGTGTGTGTATCTCGGTGATGCTAATAACGCTCGGTTATCTTAAAAGATGAATGCATCGTTGTTAAAAAGTGCTGTCGTAAATGAATTGCACAAACCAGCTCGAAGAAAATATCCACGTCGGAAAACTGTTTTGAAAGGAATTAACGATTTATGGCAAATAGACCTTGTGGAAATGATACCTTATTCTGGAGAAAATAAAGGAAATAAATATTTGTTAACGGTCATAGACTGCTTTTCGAAATTTGCTTGGGCTGTGCCATTAAAACAGAAAACAGCGGACAACGTGAGCAAAGCAATGGAGAGTGTGTTTTTATCGAGTAAATCAACTCCAAAACATATTCAAAGTGATCAAGGAAAAGAATTTTACAATTCAAAGTTTAATTCTCTAATGAAACAATACAATGTTAATCATTATTCAACTTTTTCTAATATAAAAGCTTCCATTGTAGAGAGGTTCAATAGAACATTAAAAGAAAAAATTTGGAGAGCATTCAGCCTGCGAGGAAATTATAAATTTTTAGATATATTACCCCAAATTCTACAAGAGTATAATTCATCATTTCATAGGACTATAGGTATGAAACCAATCGATGCTCGGCATAAAAAGATGGAGAGATACTTGCTAAAAAATGTGTATTCTACAGTGACTAAATCGAAAGTACGAAATCAGAAATTTATAGAAGACGATTTTGTAAGAATATCTAAACAAAAAACAAGTTTTTCAAAAGGCTATAAGCCTAATTGGTCAAGTGAAATTTTTAAGGTAGTCAAGATTCAGAAGACATATCCGTACACATATTTGCTAGAAGATCTAAAAGGGCAACCGATCAGTGGTGCATTTTATGAAGAAGAGCTACAACAGGCTAAATATCCAAATATATACCTGGTAGAAAAGGTTTTAAAAAGGAAAGGCAATCAATTATATGTCAAGTGGTTCGGTGTTAATGAACGCAGCTGGGTTAATAAAAAGGATATCGTATAATGTTGAAGAAGAAGAAAAAAAAAACATATGCTCTTGCACTAGACATTTATTTTTATACATATATCATATACTTAAAAATTTTTGTTAATTATTGTTACTTTTCTTGAAAAAATAAAAAATCTAATAATCTGTTCACTGGTCTAATTTTCTAACCTATTTATTAATTTAAGTAAGTGCGACGTATTTTATTTGTCCTTGAAAAAAAAGAGGAATAAGAAAAAAACAAATTAACTGAAAACATTTATTTTTCTTTATGAATGAAAAATTTAATTAAAAATCATCTACATCAATATGTAGCAATTATAAGAAAAACATATTACAAAATAAATCTAAATGAAATACTGATTTAGTAAATACAATATTTAACATATTTTAATTAAAAAGACTCCTCCTCAAACCATAAACAATGCGGGCTACACGCTCTATGGTAATTGAGAGGGTTTATTAACGAATCGGTGTCATACAACAGTCCACAGTATACACATTTAACACTATTTTCGACTCCACGTATAAAACCAGCAAATGACAGCATATGATGAGGAGAAGAAGAATTGTCTCTATACGTTCGTTTACGAACGTCTCTTTTAGTGAAATCTACAGCTTCACTATTTTTATTTACCCATGCAGCCAGACGATGAGCTTGATTTAAAGAGCAAACGAATGAAGTGTCTAAATGATAATGACATGCTATCTTATCATATTCCAACTGTTTCAGATTGGGGCATCCAAAGTCGTGCAAATCATAAACAGGTTTATCAATAAGGTCTTCTATAAACTTACACTTTTCTATTCCTTTTCCCCATAATACGTCATAGTTTTCTGCAACGGATAGTAAAACATTTTTCAAAGATTCATAATTTACATCACCATAGTCCCATTCCAGACCATGAAGATGTTTTTTTACCCAGAGATTTGTCTTTAGCCGATCAGCATTTTCGGCTTCTTGAGGCGGTTTAAAAATCCAATGACTAGAGTGCTCGTAATTTAAGCTAACTACTGACAGTTCTTTCACTATCAGCTTTTTCGTCTCCAAACGATAACCCTGGAAATCAAGAACTGCTGACGACATGTCTGGAATAAGTCTACTGAAAGTGGGCCCAAATACCGACTGACCTGATCAGCATCTGACGCAGCACCTTATCCAACTTATAAGCCAAGGCGTGGGGGGCTATCTCCTCACAGTCCATCAGTCAGCCACTATGCTAGTATAAGTTCGTAGTCTCAACGTCTTCAGTTTCCATTACAACTGCAGTAAAGTAAGTTTTTTTTTTTTAATTTTACTCGAATATCTGTTTACTAACTAAGTATATGATTTTAATTTTTTTTTTTTTAGATGTCACTCCTGAAAAAATTAAATGAAATTAAACCCGCATATAAAAATATTGGAGAATTAATTATAGGACGGACGTATCAAATTCTACAACTTTCGAAGAAGGAGACGGAGTATGGCCCATCAATTGAAGCAATATTATTAGATGAAGGAGAAAAAGAAAAAATAAGAATCTTTCTACCTAAAAGATATGTCTACGCATTTACAGAAGAAGAAATATTCAACTATGAAGGTACATTCTTACATTTTAAGCATATAAAGAAAAAAAGTTATATATTTTTTTTTTTTTTTTACTTAGCCAAGTGATTATTTTCTGTTTTAGGACAGCTAAAAATTCAATATATGGGAAAGAAGAAAAATGCTTATGACATAAAGTTTATGTAAACAAAAAAAAAAAAAGGTTGAATCAGGTTAGGCTACAATTGTTTTTGTTTTTTTAATATTACTTTTAGGGGGTAGTGTATATATATTTTTGTATTTGTTTGACCAAGTAAGTTTTTAGATTAAAAATGAATAATAAAAGTAACGGAAATAATTATTTATGTGCTCATTGTGGATTATTGCTTACAAACTGGCGACATAGATGTCAATCGTTGTTTTACTATTGTCGAGGCTGTAGGAAAGAATTTAGCAAAAAGTTTAACTTTGAACGGCATAAATTAACTTGTCAATTTGGGGTTAGTAGTAATAATACACCCGACGTGAACACAATGGAGATACCAATGAAAAAAAGGAAATATAACATTTTTAGTAGACAGATGCGAGGGAAGACGGTCGCTCAAGAAAATGGGATTATTAAAACTTCCTTAGGAAATGCGGTTGAAGATGTTTACATTCCTAACGATAATAAAAAATTATTAGCTTCAGAATTTTTTAATAAGAAAAAAGAGGTTTTAGTAAAGTTACTAAATAGTTATGTAGATGAATGGAAAAATCTAAAATTAAACATAATGTTAGAATGTACATATATTAAGAAAAACGAAAATACTATTAGTGAAAGAACAGATTTTAATTTTAAATCGAAAATTAGTACGATAGATGTTTCTATAAACCTCGAAAATTACATTGAAACAATTTTTGATAAAATTTTAGAGGAACAGGATGAGTTTGAAAAAAAAGGTTCCGGTTGGATGTATACCTCTGCAAACTATATCTGCCTACATTTAACTAAATTTAAGCCTTTCGGAGGGTCTCAATATATTGAATTACCTAAAAAAATACGAGACAAACGTTGTGTTATAAATGTAAAAAATAATACTAACGATTGCTTTCGTTTAGCTTTACTTAGTGATAATATTAGATCAAATGACTTTAACGCGTACAAAAATATTCATACTCCATATTCTTTTGATTCTATATCGTTCCCGACTCCAATTAGCGATATCAATCGATTCGAAAATTTAAATAACCTGTCTATTAATGTTTATGGCTTAGATGATAAAAATAATTTTTATCCAATTAGAATCAGTAAAAAGGATAATTATGATAAAACGTTTGATCTGTTGTATTTACAAAATGGAGAAAATTTTCACTACTGTTTGATCACAAATCTTTCACGATTAGTAAGTTCTCAAATATCTTTGTCAAAACGCGCATATTCAATCTGTCGTAGATGTCTGACCGTATTTCCAAGGACGTACGTAAACAAGTATGGGAAAAAGGGCGATGAGCGAAAAGACGAACACGAATTATTTTGCCGTGATCACAAACCAATTCGATCTGACTTTCCGAAAGAAGAAAAAATTGAATTTAAACATGTGGAATGCACACAATCCATTCCAATCGTAGTTTATGCAGATATTGAATCTCTTTTGATACCAATTTCGGGGCCTATTCCTAATCCGTCAACATCTTGGAACAAAGCTGTTCATGAGCATCGTGCTTTTTCAGTTTCACTTCTGGTCAAGTCAAAAATGTTTGAATGTAAACCGTTTGTTTATACGGGAGAAAACTGTATGCTAGCGTTTTTAGAAAAACTCGAATCTATAGTTGTTGAAGCGGATAAAATATACGGTAATACTATGCGAATGGAAGAAATGAGCAAAGGGGAAAATAAAATATTTTATTCTGCTAAAGATTGCATCTTATGTCAATACCCTTTAGACGAACACGATCGAGTACGACATCACTGTCACTTATCAGGAAAATTTGTTGGAGCAGCACATAATGCTTGTAATTTAAGAGCAAAAAAGCCCGATTTTATACCTGTTTTTATGCACAACTTACAGGGTTACGATTCTCATTTTATAATCCCTTTCTTGGGCCGTTGTGAAAATATCAGCGTAATTCCTAGTAATTCTGAAAAATATATAAGTTTCAGCATAAAATTTAAAGGATGTAGTACAAAAATACGATTTGTTGACTCGTTTAAATTTCTATCATCAAGTTTGGAAACATTAGTGAACAATTTGCAAAATAAATCTAAATCAATTACTGATATATTTCCACATATGGCAAATATTATTAATGATGAAAACAAAATTAAATTATTGACAAGGAAAGGCATATTTCCGTACAATTATTTTAATTCTTTTGATCGTCTAAACGAAACTCGACTACCTTCCAAAAATTCATTTTTTAATGATTTAACAAAAACATCAATTAGCGACGTGGACTATGAGCACGCGAAAAGTGTCTGGAAAGTCTTCAACATCCAAACACTAAAAGATTATGCGGAATTGTATATACAAACAGATGTAATTTTGTTGTGCGAAGTTTTTGAAGCCTTTCGACTTCTCTGTCAACAAATTTATCGACTAGATCCTGCATGGTTTTTTACTTTGCCACAGTTATCTTGGAATGCAATGTTGAAATACACGAAAATAAAATTAGATGTAATAAAAGATATTGATATGGTTCAGTTTTTTGAAAAGGGAATAAGGGGAGGCATTTGCCAAGTTGTTTCTCGGTATGCGAAAGCTAACAATAAATATCTAAATGAATATGACTCGACTAAACCCAGTAATTATTTACTTTACGTAGATGTCAACAATCTTTACGGTTATGCCATGAACCTTCCCTTGCCGTATACAGATTTTGAGTGGGTTGATGAAAAATTAAATGTATTAGATGTTGAAAATGAATCAGAAACCGGTTATGTGCTAGACGTTGATGTTGAATACCCCAAAGAAATTCATGATAATCTTTCTCAATTACCTTTTTTACCCGAAAAAAATAATCCACCTAATACTAAAACAGTTAAACTATTGACGACTTCGATGCCCAAAACACGTTACATAGTACATTATGTGAATTTAAAACAAGCTCTGCAACTCGGGGTAAAGATTTCAAAAACTCATAGAGTGTTGAAGTTTAAACAAAAAAATTGGTTGGCTCCATACATAGAAATTAATTCAATGATGAGAGCATCAGCAAAAAATACATTCGAGTCAGATTTTTACAAATTGATGAATAACAGCTGCTTCGGCAAATTTATGGAAAACGTGCGCAACAGAATCGATTTAAAAATAGTAACAAATGAAAAATCATTATTTCGTCAAGTCAATAAACCAAATTTTAAAGGCAGGATTATATTTGCAGATAATGTTACAGCGGTTCAGCTGGAAAAAGAAAGCGTTATTTTTGATAACTCCTTGTACGTCGGATTTGCAGTGTTGGACTTGAGCAAAGTTTTGATGTATCATTACCACTACAATGTGTTTTTGAAAAAATATGGTGTAGAAAATGTTACTTTATGTTATACCGACACCGATTCATTTTTATACAATATTAGGACTGAAGATATTTATTCCGATATTTCTGGAGAGTTAAATAAATATTTTGATACAAGCAATTTTCACACTTCTCATTTCTGTTATTCTGAAAAAAATAAAAAAGTCGTAGGTTTGTTGAAAGATGAAACTTTTGGAGATCCTATAGTAGAGTTTGTCGGATTGAGGCCCAAAATGTATTCGTACATAACAAAGAATGATATAACGGTTAAAAAGTCAAAGGGAATAAAAAAATCGGCAGTTAACGATTTTACTTTTAGCGATTACCTAAACACATTTAAAGACAGCAAAAGTCTATATTCTTCATTTTATACAATTCAATCTAAAAAGCATAACGTTCAAACCACACTGATAAATAAAAAGTCATTATGCTCATTTGATAATAAAAGATATACATTACACGATGAAAACACACTCCCTTATGGCCACTACAGCCGCAATGAAACAACGAATCTAACATTGTAAATGTATAAGAACCAATAAATGATTGTATACTAGTATTATTATTGTTTACTTAAATTTATATTTAGTTAGAAAAGACCTGTAATTAGAGTACTAGATTTATTTCAAGAATGTCTACTTGTAGTATTATTATTGTTTACTTAAATGAGAAAATTAGAGTACATGAAAAGTAACAAAAAATATGTTTAAGAATATGATGTATAAAATAAATGTTTTGTACAACTGTATTTTTTTTTCTTTCACATATCCTTTTCCAGCTCCTTCAAAAAAATTTCCTATATATTACTAAAGTTCAGGAGGAACACATACGTCATCCAAGCTCATAAAAGCTAAATAATCTAAATCAATGAAACGTCATCCAATAGCCTATCTCTAAAGCAAGCCTAATCCCATTCATAAAAGCAACTCCCGTCTCAGTCATAATCTCAAAAGCATCCCATTCATAACTCTTATCCCATTCATAAATACAAGCTACGTCACACTACCATTCAGTTCATCCATTCATAAGATGACGTCACACGCCCATTCAACTATTCCATTCATAAAATGACCAACATCCATTCAGAACAAACCATGACCTAGTTTCTACTGCGCTGTTGCCACATCTCATCTGCGACGTTGCCAAATCTTAATTTGCACACCTGGACCTACCTCAAGGTCAACACCCCCTCGTCCTGCCTTACACCCCTCCCACCCTCAAGGTCATCTCAAGGTCACGCCCACGACCCTGCTACAGCAGACAATGACCTCAAGGTCACGGCTCCGGCTCAACCTGCCTATTTGTACTACTAAGGAGTGTTGATTATTCAATTACTGTAAAATATTTACATACTGTAGATATTATATAACTGTAAATAAAAATAACTGTAATTAAGTGACGATATGCTAATTACTAATTACTAGAAATTAACACTAAGTGGGCCAGACTCAATGGCTACAATGTTATACATTAAAGCCAATAAAGAATTTATTATTATTATTATATAATATGTATGAACATTTCATCAGTAATCTGAATACAGTATCTAGTTCGTCACCGCAATAGCAAAACACGAACAATATCTAAATTTAATGTTGTAAGATTGAATGAAGTAGGTAACATGGTGGTTTCACGTATGTGTTTGAAACAATAGAAATTTGAAAATAAATAATCATTATTTTTTATATAAAAACCGTTAATTTTCTTCTGTTTTCCACATGGTCTATTTGTAGACACAATAATTGAACTAGAATATGATTGAACTAATCAAATGTTTCTTATTTCTTTCACCTACTAGTTTATCTCTCCCTCAATAATGCGAATTTACGGTACATATAACCTTTATAGAACCTTTTATAGATCATTAACTATCGTTGAACCAGTAATTTGATAACTTTTTCCAACTCTAGAATGTTCTTATCGCTAGTGTTAAGGCCACGTAATTTGATAATCTTAAAAAAGTCCTTACATTAATATCATTTTAATCATAGATAATTAAATTATTTTTCGTAAAATAAAGTACATTTTCCTTTTAATTATTTTTCAACTTTTTGATAAATACAATAATTTAATTGTTAATTAATAATTGTTTAGAATAATTTAATTTATTAGGCAATAAGACATAGTCGTCTGTTTAGTTTAGAAAGCACGTGTTACAAAAAAAGAAAGAAAAAAGAAATACAAAAAAACACAACAAAAGTGGAGTCGATCGGGTTTTGTTCAGTCCGGCCATATCAAGAGAGATAGTGTCGGCACGATCGAAAGATCCAACTATTTCGCAGGAGCTCAAACAGTTAGGTTAATGAAATTAATCCCTTAAGTTACAGGCTCGAGTTAATTCGAGCCCGCGAAACGGTCCGAACTATGCACCCTCGAGATAATTCGAGCTGTGCCGTATTTTATGCTGTTGTAATTTTCGCACTCGAATATGTTCGAGAATTAAAAAAAAAAAATATATAAAAGTACAGAAAAAACATATGTTTCTTGATAATTATGGTTTACATACGATCGTAAGCTATAAAATTGTTTCATAAGGGCAGATCTGACAATCAATGGAGACACGTCGGTAAAAATGAAATCATGATTTTTTCGGCAATAAATGAATTGATGAAAGCCTAATGCTTTATAAAGGGAGATTAGGTTGGGTGCAGTATATTCCTCTAAAGGGAGCAAGGTTTGGAGTTGTTATGGTGTAAATCTAAAAGTGGGTGTCTTTTGTGTTTCACACTCTGCAATGTGAATTAAATTAAAAATATTGAGTTATTATCTTTTTTTTTTAATTTTTGGCTAAAACAAGGTTTTAAAAATAAATTATTTTTAATTAAAAACTTTTTCACTAAGGGGTTAAATAAAGAATGATTTTTGTTTAATCTGTCATCATTATTAATGTGTAAGTTGCTAACTTATTATCATTCTTTTATCACATTAATAACTTGGTTCTTTGATTCTTTTTATTATATTCACTCTGTTCGGACTTTTCCCTTTATAGTTTATTCTTTCTTTACAATTGAATGTTCGTTGTCCCTCAAAGCACTAAAGGGGCTTATAACGCTTTTAATATCTTCATTTTTAATCATAATCCCTTTTTTAATACCCTTTCTCCGAGATAAAAAGCTTTTATTCCTCATTTCTTAATAAAATCGAATAAAAATTATAAGCACATTATATACATATTTTTCTTATGAGCTGTTAAATAAAATTTATAAAATTTGAAAAACGTTAAAGGGTTTGAAGTAGCCAGTTTTGTTATAATGGTCTTCAGATCATAGCTTTACAAAAGTGTTTCTCTCCGTTAGATACTAGGACTTGAAGAGAATCATTTTTCTCATACAGTCAAGCTATCACAACAATTGAGTAATGAAAGTGTGCCAATCTCAAATTGTCACTTATCAAAAGAATTTTTGAACAAATTTTCTAAACTAGAGTCTAAGAAATATCATGATTTCTGGTAAAGAATAGTTGAAAATAAAACCTTTATAAAGAGAAACTTTCTTGAGAATGGAAAAACTGTCAAAACAAATTGATAAAGAATAAATGCTAACTATTCAATAATGAATTAATAATCAGTTATAAAGGTTTCGCTGGGGGAACAATAGATGATCAAGAGATCATGCTACAGTCCACGCAAAACCAATAAAATATCCAATTTCCATTGCAATTGCAGAAAAAGGTCACTGCAACCTAAATGCCATACAAATTTTATAATTATCTTTTATGACCAATATGAAGGAAAAGCAATAAGTGGTGATTAAATTTAAAGCATAAGCAATTGCAAATCAATCAATAGATCAAGTAATTACAGAGTATTAGTATTAATTATTCATTCCGTTCTGTTATTATATTTTTGTACTATTTTCATTTCATTTCTGATAGTTTTTATCCTGTTTACATGCAAGTTAAGCAATATTATCATGTATATGAATATAAAACATGTACATATTGAGTTTTTTGTCAATTATTTCTTCCATTTTTGACTTTTCATATTCTGTTTTTATGTTATCTGTAGATTTGATTCGGTTTTTACAGAAATGCTTTGAAATGTGCATTGATATGTGCATTATTACAAGAAATTCGTATTATAAAATGAGAAAAATAAATTATTTCACTATTAACTATGTTTTAAACTTGTTTATTTTCATTTATAACTCCCAAAATATAAGGAAAATGCGAAAAAAAACTAGGAAAATGGAAAACTAGAAAAAAAAACTTAGATAAAAGTTGTTTCTTCGATATTTTAGTAGCCAATCAATTTTCTCCTTGAAAAACTAAATTCGCATTTGTTAATTTAAATGATAATAATAATAACCGGTGCAACAACTCGTCACCGAGTCTGGGCCGCCTCCAGCATTCTCCGCCAATCAGTTCTATCCTGCGCAGGATCCCTCCAGCTTCTAGCATTAAGAAGGGTACGTGCATCCTCCAGCTACAGCTTCCCGCCACCTCACGTTTGGTCTCCCTACTCTCCGTGTGCCATGGTTTCCTTCTGTAAGGATCTTCTTAAGAATCCGAGTGTTCTCCATCCCTGCCACGTGACCTGCCCATCGTAGTCGGCCAAGTTTGATTGCCCTGACAACATCTGAGGTCTTATAGAAGTCGTATATCTCTCTGTTGTATCGTCATCTCCATATTCCACCCACTTTTATTGGTCTGAAATTCTTCCTCATGATTTTTAACCAATAATAATAATAAACAATAATAAATACCAAAAATATATAATAAATATTATCGCTTGTGTAGGGAGTAAGCAACAAACCGAAATCAATACATTGAAATCAAATAAGATAATTAAAAGAGACTGAAATTAAAAATAAAAATCAATTTTATATTTCTAAAGATTACGCTACATCAATATTTTGTTTTTTCTAAGCTGATCCTAAACTAAATTTTTCTTCGATATTGAATTTTTATTTTTCTCTTCTAATGAGTTTAAAATGTTCAAAATATGCAACCATGTGCATATATCATGAAATATGCAAAAAGAAGTTTGGCTACTTATATTGAAGTACTAGGATTCGTGAAGATATGTCGTCAATTAAAAAAAAAGTTCACACCTAGTATACATTATTTTCTTGATACTGGTTATCACTGCTGTTACTAATGGATAGGTTCTTCGCAAGCATTTAATATAGCATGCTAAACGCAATTATTATATTTATCTTTGTTGCTGCGGTTGCGCGTTTTAATAAATTAATAAAGAAAAAGAAAATGGAAGTCAAGATTACCGGAACTTCCATCATTGAAGATAATGTTTTATCTTTGAGGGATGTATTAAGATATTATTTTTTTGCAGAACTCAATCTCCTTTGGCGAAGATGTTATTCCTTGAGAGCTGAAATCAGTTTTAAAAGAGGTCTTTGGCATCTCATTGTAAATAAGCTCTTAAATAAAAAATACCAATTCCAGCATCTTACTTATTCCATATTATTCAAAGCTATTAACGTGAGAGAATATTGCTTATGAAACTCAAAAAACACGAGTTCAGAAAATACATTTCTAGAATCTCAAATGTTTTAACATTAATAATTTTTTTGAGTATTTATTTTGAATATTCAAAATATTTATTAATATTATATTTTAATATTTATTTTGAATATTCAAAACATTATATAATATAAAAATAAAATAAATTATAATAATATTAACGACTTAAGTCAACTAGATCCAAAAAAAAAATAATGTTCAATTAACATTCTCCCCGTGTGTGCATCGCAAATTGTGAGAGCGCGGAGATGTGGGATCAATTGAAAAGAGGGGATATGGCTGGCCGTGAAGCGAAGCCAGGATAGCCGAGATGGATAAGGCGTCACCATGTAGAGGTGAAGGTCCCGGGTTTGAGTCCCGGTCCTGGCCATATCTTTTCTTTTCAAATAAAATATTCAAAAAATTATATAATATAAAAATAAAATAAATTATACTAATAAATTTTATTTGACGTAGACATTTTGTAGGGCAACTGAAGTTGAAGAACCAGTAAATTGAAGTCAATCATAAAAACATCAAATGAGAATTTTTCATTATATTCGAAGGAAGAATAAAAGTAATTCTTTCCTGTCCCATATGTTAAGTTATTGGAAACTCTGTTTTAAAAGGAAGATAAAATTTTAATGTACTGGAAATAAAAAATATACTTATATATGATTTTTAATAATTTTTCCTTAGTTTTTTTCCTTTCAAGATAATAATAGCGTTATAACAACGTGTTGTATTTATATATATTCCGTATTTATCAAATATTTCCTAAAGATTCAACAATTCTAGAAGTTATTTTAAGAATATTAAGATCATCCAATATCGTATTCAAGTGGACTGGCAGATAAAAGTAAGTTATTTTTATCCAGCTATCAGTATTGTAGGATGGGTGGGTTTAAGGATTTAGGACACAAAAATCTTTTTATGCATCCTTACACCTGCAATGGAAGTCCATCTCAGCGTAGAGGGTTGTTAAAGTGCAACACATATACTGGAAGGAATTTTTTAACGGTTTGGATTTCGACTCTAAATAACGTGCCCGTTATCGCTGAAGGATGAACAATATCTTAGGATATTCGAAATTAATGTGTTTCCACACATGAACTCGGTTAATATTATTCAAGTGATAGCGTCATGAAGAATAAGATGGGCTTGTAAAGTTACTGGGCACAGTTACGAAGGTATTCCTAAAAAGTTAACTAGCACTGTGTTGACTGGGAAAAGTCTGAGGGGTCAGGTACAGAGACTAAGTCGTAGGTGGGAAGATTGCGTTAAGAGTGTCTGACGGATTTGAGTTTGGGTAGTGGTCCGTGGACGGATGTTGGTAAGCAGGGATTGGCGGTATCGGCATCGTGCCTTCGGGTTCGCCAAGCCTTATCATTATTGTTATTCTTTTTCTTGGCTTTTACCGGAGAATTGTTCGACCCGAACAAAGGTTAAGGGTGAGACTAGGAAGATAAGTGTGTTGAGTACAAAATATAATTCGAGCATTTTATAATAAGCTCAATGTTAGCGGCTGGAGATGGGTCCTATGGGATCTAAGAGGGGGCTCACACAGCCTCTATAAAGTGGGTCCCAAAATAACGGGGAAAACGGTTAGGCGTAAACTAGGACAAACCAGCTCCCTGCACAACCATAGGCTAAGAAATTGTACAGTCTCCACCATGTACTGAACCCCAGACCCTTCACGGGTAGTAGTGGTACGGTATTTTTTTTTATAATTAGCCCGATTTCATACTTTAATTGTTGTTAACTAAATGAGTTATTGCAAATTATGAGATTTCACAAGAATAACGTTTGGAATCTTTGAGGTAAAATAGTTCACGAACGATGTTAGACATAATCAAATTAGTTAATAATCGACCGAGGGAGAGTAACAATATTGATCGATATTAATATACGAGTTGGTCAAAGTTGTCCATCAACGCTCGCAACTTTCCAGGAAGCCATCAATTAATAACTAGTTAGATTATTTAGTGAATATATGAAGAGCTGGCCAGAATATTGTTGAAGTACAAACAGGGGCAATGAGGCAATTATCAATTATTTCTCTCATTAGTGAACATTAATTAAATACTTAAAATAATGTCAGCCTAACTAGCATTGGATGAGCATTTTTCGATTAATTTTTACAATACATTTCGGTTACTAGGATCTAACGTTAATGATGAGACAGACGCTCTTGAAACTTGCGTTATTGAGCCAACAGTCCTTTAAAGTAATTGGTATTAATACAAATTTTATTTCAGTAATCTTCTACGGATCAAGGTTACTTAAAAATGTTATAAAGCTATTTATAAAAATGTTGAATTAATTAAAATACTCTAGTTAAAATATAGCAATATCCTAACTTAATTCGATAAATAAAAAAAAACATGATAACCAGCACTTCTGAATTTTTTCTCTCATTAGTGAACAATAATTAAATGCTTCAAATACTACCGTACTGAAATACAAGTCTTAAGTAAGCTATTTTTTTCTTTACTGTGTTACCAGTATAGAAAAATTATTTCTAAAAAATATATATAATTTATTATTATTTGGTAGATTTTAGTATAAGATTTCCTGACTGATATGAGTATTTTGATGTAATATTGTATACTAAAGTATATACAGTGGGTGGCCAAATCAATAGCCAAAAAAGCTGCATTCTGTTCGCAGACGTTTTTGAAACTTGTGTTAATGATACAAATTGTCAGTTAGAGTAATTGATATAAGTTAATAAAAAAGTGTTTTCAATAATTTTCTCCGGATCGAAGTCATTAGCTAATTTCCGGGGTGAAAAATAGAGTAAAAATCCTTTCAAATTTCAAAAATAAGTAAT
Source organism: Arma custos (assembly GCA_037127475.1). Taxonomy (NCBI): domain Eukaryota; kingdom Metazoa; phylum Arthropoda; class Insecta; order Hemiptera; family Pentatomidae; genus Arma; species Arma custos. The sequence goes on along the minus strand of CM073760.1, from coordinate 68,110,504 downwards.
GAAATAAATATAAATGCCATTAGTTCAATTAGTTACCTCTGGCGGCCAAAATTCTACTATGTCCTTCAGTATCCTCTTAAAAAGGTCGTCATTTCTGTACCTCTGCCTCCACATAAACACACCAATATGAGTCAATCATGGAGCGATGAGTGTAATTTTCTTTTTTACTTCTTCTTTTGGCTTTGGTCCACATTAACTCAACTGTTTGTGTAACTTATTTTTTTTTAGGGGTGACCTGTGGTCTAGTGGTTAATGTAACTAACTACTAAGCCCAAGATCGAGGGTTCGTAGCCCGGCAGGTGGCCCTAGGATTTTTTAAAGGGAGTAAAAAATCCTTAGTTACGCCGTCCCTCGGAAGGGACTTTAAACGGGGGTCCCGAGCCTGTACGATGTCAGGAACTCGTTAAAAATCCCTATCCTAATTAAACCTTGACAGGCAAAATTTAGAGGTCCCACTGTAGCATCGTCCGATTAGCGATAGCGGCATAAAGTGACGTTAAATGAACAAACAACTTACTTTTTTTTAAATCAAGTGGCATGTAGCTCTATTAATTTGACCACCCACTGTATTTTTTTTTAAACTATACATCTACAACCCGTGTAGCGTCTGGGGCTGACTACATGGTAGAGGCTGTACTGTTTCTTAGGCAACGGATGTGCATGCAGGTGATTTGACTGTCCTAGATCTCGCTCAATCGCCAGATTTTGTGTGCCCATTTTATAGAGTCTGGGTGAACCCCAGGGGGGTTTTATACCTCGGGAGCTAACAGATTAAACAAAATGTATTTAACAGTTGGCAGTTGTAAGTTTGACGAGTCACCTCAGACCAGGCACCCACATTCGCCCTGAAGATGGCCTGCATAGTAGCCGGAACGTTGGCACGATTAAAAATAAGTTTTACTGCACCCCCTCACCAATTCAATCCATCATTAAAATGTATATTACATTATGTATCAAAAATAAATTATTAGGCAAACCTCATTTTAGCGCAGTGACATTGATAAACATTAGATTAATTTAAAAAAAAAATTTAACATTCAGATTTTCAGGATTCAGCTCAAAGTATTTTTCCACTTCTGAAGTTTTCCTTCCTAGGTCATCTTCGAGGCCTTGCGGTGAAGATATGAGTGAAGGAGCTATTTCAAGAACTTCAACAACAGATCAAGAACTTCAGTTAGACAACTTTTTCCTATATGCTCTCAACAGTAGATTAATCCTTTTGAACCCCTAATCCTTTTACTAAGCACAGTCATGCAAATCGATTGCAATTAAAAAGACAGTTACGTTTTAACGAAGACAAAGCCAATCATGAACTAGTAGCTAGGCAGAAGCAAATACATTTAATTAGCCAAAGTCGCTAAATCCGGATATAGATAGGTCTCTGAAGCTCCCATTTTGTCTAAGTCGTGGATTAGGTAGTGCCCTGTGCGGAACAATCGAGTCAATAAAAACAATGAGATGAATATTTGTTTAAACTATGAACTAACAACTCAGTTTTTTGCCATAATCATTATGAAATTAATATGACGAAAATGCAACATTTTTTTCTGCTTCTCACCGTTTACTTAGACATTTATTTATCCTTCCCAAGTAAGGTACTGCATTATTTTATTTATGTATGTATTACATATAATTATATAATATATATAGTATGTATTATATTAGTGATTTTTTTATCTTTCTCGTGGTAATATTTTAATATTAATAAAAGTAATTGTTTAAATTAACATCTTGCGATTGTTCTCTTGTTATCCAGCAAATTTAGTGTTTGTTTATCTGTTATTACAATATCATTAGATGCTATTTAATGGTGAAAACGTACATCTGCGACTTATTGTTCCCGGTTATTGTTAATAAACCGGAATACGTAAATATACTTACATACATCTGCGAGTATGCATACATTACATACATATTATGTATGCATAATTTTATTTCAATGGATAACACAATGAACGATGAAAAATAACTTTTGTAATTAAAATACCTTATTCCTACAGTTTTTAGGGTGCTGAATCCAAATATGATATTAAAAAAGCTGTATCACCCACAATTTATTCACATTTTATAGTTAAATTTATTAAATTAAGCGATTTTTATGAAGTTGGTAGCACTACTGAAACACATTTTCTGGCCAAAAAAATGTTGATTTTTTTTCTGTTAACAGCTGAAAGTTTTGTTTAGTTTCTATAAATATTATTTACTGTCAACCTAACCTCACTTTCACGTTTCCTGCACGTGTGCTCAGTATACAGTATATGTCTAATCGCGGTTAGAAAATCTCTCCTGACAGTTGTTGTTATATTTGTGGTGAGTTTGTGATTAAAAACACCAAAGAAACATTACAGACTTTGTCAAAAAGATATATCTATCATACTTTGGAACTAAACTAGGTGATTAGGATAAATCTTGGGCCCCCCCGCATAGGGTATGTTATGTATGTGTCGAAGATCTAAGAAAATGGTTGAAAAAGTAGAAAAAAACCTTTAAATTTGCTGTTCTTATGATATGGAGGAAGCCAAGAAATCATCTGATGATTGCTACTTTTGCAGTGTCGACATTACTGGTCATAACTCAAAAAACAAGAGGTTAATAACCTACCCTAACCTTCAGTCCGCCATCCGAACAATAGGGCACGGTGTAGATTTACCGGTCCCTGAACCCTCAGATGATTTAAATTCTATTCCAACGGAAGTATTTTCTGATGTACAATCGGATGGACAAGATGATGAAGAATTCCAATTTTTTACAGGAAATGTAGAGCCTAAGCTGTTTACTCAAAGCGAGCTTAACGACTTGGTTAGGTATCATGGCTTAACGAAAGAAAAAGCTGAATTGCTTGGCTCTACACTAAAAGAAAAGAACTTTTTGGCGGTTGCAACCAGCATTTATGTGTACAGGAAGATAGAGCAACAATTTTCCAAGTTTTTTGAACAAGAAGGTGATTTTGTGAACTGCACAGATTTTGTGCAACTGTGTTGAATGATATATCACTGTTTTAAGTAGCCACTGTAAATACAAACCATGTCTATGATGTAACATAGTGTTTCATTAATTCCCCGGTATATCGTATAGGGGTTTAAATCGGGGTTTATACTATATAATATAAAGCATATTGCTGGAAAACTATGCGTGATATATAAAAACTGAGACCAGCTTTAGATTCAGCTCATAAAATTCTATTAAGATCAACTATTAAAGTTAAAAAAGTTTTAAAAAAAGTATTTTTGTTGGCCTGTGTATGAGATCTGGATTGTTATTTGTTTATTCAATGCAAATTTATTCTACTGGTCACTTTAATCACTTTATTCTAGCTGTGGCTAATCGGATGATGGTACAATGGGAGCTGTACGACGGCATAACAATGGGATTTTTACTTTAAAAATTGAACACTTTAAAATTAGAGTGAGAAGATTATAGACAATAAAACTATTGTGTGATAATTATTGTTGTGTAATAATTAATATTGTCAAACCCGTATTGCCGTAAGGCAGGGAAGGGTGTGTAAATAAATAAAGAATAATCACTTTAAAAAATCTTATGACACCTGCTGGGCTACTAAGTTTGTTATGTCATCTTTATTGTTATCAAGCCATTAGATCAAAGGTCACTCATAAAGAGATCTTGGTTAACCAACTAATTATACTGGATGAAAAAATTAAATGAAGAATATTAACCTATTTAAGTACTCAAATTAAACATTTCAGAAACTGACTTTTTCACAATTTTCGCTTGTTTAGTCAAGCAATTTTAACATGACCCCTTGCCGCCTTATTTATCATGGCTGTAGTCCGGTCCTGCGCCTGAAGTTTCGGGAATATGAAGTCAACTTGAAATTAAATAAATTAGTAGAAAATGTGAAAAAATAAATTTTTGAAATTTGGAGTTATCCGCTTTTAATCCTGAACTACTCATTTGGAACTAGTACTTTATTCAACTCTTGGTTTAGGCCTCTTAAACGGAAAATCGAATAAATAATTAATGGAAATGGAATGCGACCTTTGATTTCGTGAAAAAAATGAAGAAAGATACTTAATAATGGTATTGGACAAATAATGTTGTTGTATTAATTAATGTTAAGACTGTGGAAAATATTCCAGCTATTAGTTGCATTTGAGCCGTGGAGGTAGTGGGATGCTTCTTGGGTGCATTACTCATGTTTTGTTTTGGTTTTTGGTTTTTTCTCTACCGACCCTGAGGATGCCTGAAAAGGCGAAATATTGGACAGATAATTTCAATTTCTGTTTTAGTTTGCAGACTGAAGGGCTTTTCGTTGGAATTTTTTCCACGGTCTTAACATTTATGTAAGGTCTCTTTTTATTTTCAATAAGTATTAAATTAATTATAAGGAAAAAGTATAAATTATCCCGACATCAAAATTTTAAAGAAGTTTTCTCAAACATGTGAGAGTTCGGCGCTTTCTACAAAATTTAGTAGATATATAAACTGAAATGCAGTATCTGTAGTTTACAAGTTTTTGTTTTTAGGACAGATGATGAATGGTATTCCAAACATTTGCACTTTAACGATGTGTGAAATAAAAACGACGGATTTTGGAATCCACCAACTAGAAGTTATTTGTATTAAATGTTTAAATTTTCAATAATAAATAAGATTTTTTCAAACTAATATATTCTTCAGTAAAAAAAATTATTAGTTCAAGATTCTGACTAATGTGTGATTTAATGTAATGTAATTATCATAAACCTATTGTTGTGTTTTTTTTTATGAATATGAGAACAATAAAGTCTCTAAGCATCTTCGAAAGTTAGTTTAGGAATTATTGATTCAATTCTCATGGAAACCAAAAGGAAAATAAGTTATTTTACGAACAGTCAAGAAAAGAAAAAATGTATAGAGATTTCTGGTGCCGATTGTTCAATATTTTAAAAAAACTAATCCACCTTCTGACAAGTTCAGCTGAATATTAGTTACTAAGTTACTAGGAGTAGAGTAAAACTCAAAGCTGTAGGAAACAATAGAATTCAATTTAGGAGATAAAAGTAGACCATAAATCTGTGGGAAGCACCGCAATGGTCCTTGGGGTATAAACTTGCGGCTCCAGCAACCGCCGGACTTCGTCCATTTCTCACTCTCTCGTACCAGGAGAATTTTCTTCAAAATAAAGAAAAGAAAACAGAAAAAAATAATTTCGTTCTACTAGTTAAATTACTATAATACAGCAATAAACTTCAATAAATAAATTAAAAAAATAAATTTACAGTAGGTATTAAATTAAAATAGGATCCTATGTTCTTTGTATTGATATTAATGAACTCATTATTATTTTATATTCATTAAAAACTGTCAAGTCCAAAATTACAGCCTAATAGTGAAATATATATGTGGAAGAAAGTGGTAGAGGTGGAGGTCAATAAGAAATTTCTCTTAGAATTGGAGAAAAATTATTAAGTAGCCAATGTTTCGACCTATTTTGTAGGTCTTCTTCAGGGCCATATGCAAAATACAGACAATCAAGAATTAAAAAGTGGTACAAAAATATTTTACACATAGTAAATATAAATAAACAAAAGTATGGTGAATACAGGCAATTGAAAATAAAAATGATAAAAATGCACAGCATGGTAAATATAAAGGTAAAACCATATGAGTGTATATAATGTGTAAATATATAGTATTAACAACCAGGTGCCAAGAAGGTAGTAAAATATATAATAAAGAATAAAATAAGAATTAAACAGAAAGTGTTGAAAATTAAAGAATAAGGTAATAAAGATACAAAATAAAAATTGAATATTAAAATGGGTAAATGTTAAAGTTAAAATAAAATGTTAAAATATAAAAAATCCAGTATGTACACGTAATAAATAAAGTAATAGAAATACATAGGCATAGGCAATAAAATAAATAGACATAGTGTAATAGAAATGAAAATGTAAATAAGAAACAATGATGATAAGTAATGGAAGTGAGGGATACTGTTAAATGCCAATGGGGACGAAGATGTATACAAAATAATTATAATTAAAAATAAAATTCCTCCCTCCTCCATTTTATTTCTTTCCCTCATAACCATAAACATTACAAAACACATAATACTAAAATTGAATTCTTACGTTAATTCTAGAAATGGGCATGAAAAGGTACTAACATTTAAGTGATAAACTGAACGTCTTAACTGGACTGCTAGTTATATTATACGAAAGTCGTAATGAAATATGTCCATGAAGGTCATAATGATAGAAAAACTGTATATATAGATTGGAATGGATGACCAGTGAGAGCAAATATTACAGGACATTTATAAACATTGTTAGAAAGGAATCACCCACATACCGAATCTTACTCCAGTTTTGAATAGTAATTATGTTTTGATATACTAGGTATGAATAACAATCTGAAGTAGCAAATGAGTGTGAAAGTAACATCGATTGTTTAATTAAACTAATTCTTTGGCTTTATTAATAAACTTGAGGCATTAGCGCGCCAGTTGGAAGTTGTTGAGGAATTCTGATGATTCCTGATATGGCTCATACCTGAGACGGTTAAATTGCTATAAGGAACTTGATGCTACTCACTTAGCTGAAATAGCTTTCCTCCCTCTCTAGTGCGGATCGTTTCGATTTCGAATCCCGAACCCTGGACATCTCAGCGCTAGGAACTCAGCGCTCTACACACCGAGCTACCCCATCATCTTTATTTAATATTATTCAATCAAAAATATGCAAAGGGAAGATTAATAAAATTAAACAGAAATTCTTTAATACGGAATTAAATGCTTCGACTCAAAGGGTCGGATGGGACTAAAAGCTCTCTCATCCGCGTCACTAAATATAATAGCCGGTGGAGTCTGATTGATTAACAAAATGAATTCCTGAGATGGAACTGAGAGAGTTGTCCATTTCCAGTTCTTCAATATATTTATTTAGTGATGGTCCATTTTTCAATTCTTGAAAACTCTTACTGAAATGAGAGAACCTAAAGTATCAGTGTGATGGATGAGGACCCTGCGAAATTATAATTATCTGGATTAAAATTTTATTTTATTTTTTAGTTATTTCAGTGGTTCAACATTCGAACCAAAATTCAAAGGAATAAAACGACTGAAGTAGAGTAATGCAATATTTAGCAGCAACATTATGCATACAATTCAGGCCTTATTATCCACATGCATATGTTTAGTAAATCGGTTATAATTATTATAATAATATTTATAGTTTATAATAGCTTTATCAATGTAGCCGATGAAGGGTCATTAGATGGTAGAGTTCTAATACAGTTGCAAGGCAACGGAGTTAATTTGTCTGAGATCGCGCTCAACCGTTAGTTTTTCCCCAAAATCCTTATTATTATGTACCTTATTCCCTTGTACCCATTTAATAGGGGCTGGACGAGCACCAGAAGGGGCATAATAAGTAATTATTTAATACTCTCCAGGCGGTGACTAAATAATTTATCTGCTACTACTGGGCTTGGGTTACCCGGGGCCTTTAGCAGTGCAGCTCAGCTAAAGGTCAAAAACTCAACTACCCTCCTATTCATTTATATATATTAAAAAAAGTTGAATATATTAGAGTTGTTTTTTTATTCAGGTACATGCACCCCTCTGTAATATGTAATGGTTATATGAATTTTTAGCGACTACAGGTTAAATGGGTTGTGGAGTGCTCAGTGTTAGGCCGCTGAGTTGTCATGCCGATGATCATGGGTTCAAATATCGCTCGCTGACAGGCTTTTATTTAAACTGTTAGCCAGATATGGATCTTATTGATATACCCTATCTAGGACCCTCCCGGGGCTCACCCAGCCTCTATAAAGTGGGTACCCGAACTAAAGGAGTATCTGGATATTTATTATCTCCCTGCACAACTGTTGTCCAAGAAACAGTACAGCCTCCGTGTACTGAACCCTAAACTCTTGACGCGTTGTTGTGCTACAGGTTTTTTTCCAATATTTATAAAATAGGTCTGTCCCACACTTCCACCTACATTAAATCTAGATTACAATTATAGAACAGCCTTTCCTGTGGTAAAAAAATACATATACTTCTCTAGTTTGATTTTAATAAATAAAACAAAGTACTTAATTCAGGTATACAATCATAAAACATAATACCTGCATTTGACAACATCGAAATTCGTAAAACCGATATAGCTTAAACTCATTATAACGTGGACGGTAATTAACATGATCCCGCATCAAAACTAATCCAACTCAATCGGTATTTGAGGCAAATGTTTATCAAATATAGGTTCTGGTCGTTTAATGATGGCTATTGTTTGTATCGTCCAGCTTATTTTGTCTGTCCATTATTCAACGTTACTAATTCCCGGAACCTTTAACCAATCAAAGCTTAATTATTTGTACTGCTGTATCTAATTTTACTAAAATCGACTTAGCTCATCATACCTCATTCCTCATGGTTGCTTTCAATTTCTAAATATATGATAAATCATAAATGTATAAATAAATAATGTAATTCATAATATGAATCTTTCCTTTAATATGAAAGCTATGAACAGAGGCAAAGTTTCTATGTTACGCGGGAAAAATCAAGTTAAAAAAATTGCGAGTTAAAATACTTCGATATTGGTATAACAAATAAAAACATGTTTTGTGAGCATTATGGTTAATGTGATAAAATAAAGAATTTTATAAGGTATGACATAATTATGAGAGTAGATAACAATCTTATGTGCTCAAGATCGGGGTTTCGCAACCCGACATGATTTTTAAAAATGAGTAAATCTTTGGTTATGCCGTCCTTTGGAAGGAACGTAAACTGGGGCCCCCAAACCAGTGTAGTGTCAGATGCTCGATAAAGATTTCTATACTAATTATATCTGGATAGGAAACTTCCACTGTAGTATCGTCCAATCAGCCATTGCAGTATAAAGTGAATAAAGTAACAATAGCGTAAATAATAATTTAAATAATAGCAATGATTTGAAACATGGGTCTATGTTTTATTTTTCATTAGCCAATTTCCATGATTGAAAACTTGAAAGATGGCCAAAATCAGCACGTGATTATTCAAATTAAATAACAAAACAGCAATATTTATTAACAATATTTATAAATAAAATATATACACAACTATGACACTCTATTTGAATGAGATTTGAGATCTTCTAATAATATTTTTTTTTAAACCTTAAGATTCTGTGGATTGAAATATGTAGATTGTTTTAGAAGGGCGAATTATTTAGACTAAAGACTGTTATCATTTGTTTATTTAACGTCTAATGAAGATAAATAATCTGTGTTCTAGAAGATGTGGAGTGTTTTAGTAGAACATACAAATTAATTTTTCTTTTGGTTTATAAAAATACAAAAACCTTTAGTCCAAACAAGTCATTTGATTCATTTATTCATTATTTATAGACGTTTCGACACATGAGTAGTCATTTTCAATATATATACTTTACATCATCATTCAGTCAGTATAAATCTCTATCTGTAAAAAAAAAAAATCTAAAAAATATTTGAACAATCATAAAATTTAACATTTTAAATTTTTTTTATATGAAAACAAGAATTTTCTTAACACTTAATATCTGTCACACCACTATACATGGCATCGTCAAAAATGCGTTGTATAAATGTTACAATTTTTATACCATTGTTGTCCCTACAATAGTACATAGATACCTTTTGTTTGGAGATTAACTTTTAAAAGAAGCTGGGTGAGTTCCAGCCATAGTCAGGCACTGCAACTAATAAGTAGAGCTGGGACTTTGTCCAGTCTCGATTATCAGGCTAAGAATAATGGCTTATTGTGTTTTACTTATTACATATTAATTTTTATCTTTAGGTAAAATACAAACATTAGAGGTATTTTAGAGCATTCTTTTTATTAAAAAATATTGAGGACTATCTTTTTGTTCTATTTTATATATAGCTGAAATCAATTTGTTTGTTGTTGCTATACAATTACTAATTTGATAGGTAGATATAAGGAGGAAGAGTAGGGTGTGTTAATAGGTTGAAAACTTTTATTTAAATTTTATTAATATTTTAATGTACATTAGTAAGTTAATAATTTGTAGAATTAATTAATTTTTTATTTTTATGTTCATTTAATTTTCAAAAAATGGAAGAGTAGTATTTTGAAAAATCTCCTCCTTCCTTTTTATCATTCAGTATATTAGTTATGTTGTCATTTATATAAAGTGCTTCTAAGGATTTGCGTTTTATTGTATTTCTCTCCCTATGTAATATTTTGGATCTGTCGAAATGAAATGTGTGTAGTTCTGTTTTACTATGGTTTGATAATGAGGTTTGATTTTTAGATGTAGGTTTTAGGCTGTTTTTGTGGTAATAAAATCTATTTTTGAGGTGTGTACTGGTATGTCCAATGTAGTGTTTGTTGCAATTTTCACAATTTATGCTGTAAATTACATTTTTGTTTTCCAGTAGTGGTATTTTATCTTTTTGATTATTGATTAGGTCTTTAATTAGGTTTATGGTTTTGTGGGCAAATTTGATTTCGGGTATATCGTAATTTCTAAAAATTGGTATAATGAATAAATGAATCAAATGACTTGTTTGGACTAAAGGTTTTTCTATTTTTATACACCAAAAGAAAAATATAATTTAAGTCCAACACCTTAGACCATTAATATTGAAACAAATTAATTGTAAACCTCAAAATTCGTTAATGTTTATGGAAGTACTCAAAAACAATTATTTTACAATATTTATTTCAGACGAAAAATTATTTCTTCATTACCAAATGCAAATATAGTGCGAATAATTAATGTACTGGGCCATATTAAACAGATAGTTTTTTTTTTTATTTTATATATTTATCGTGAAACAAACCATCGTAATTCGTCACCTTAGTAACGCTAAATCTTCAGAATTGACGTGTTTTAGATATGCTAGCGTATGCGCCACTATTCTTCATATTCTATTTTAGGGTCAAAGGAACGGGGTAGCTCAGTTATAAAGCGCTGAGTTGCACTGGTCCTGGATTCAAATCTCGCTGTTTGGCAGGCTTTTATTTAATCTTTTATCAGCCGGAAATGGATCCTAAAGGACCCAGGACTCTCCTTAGGCTCATCTAGCTTCCATAAAATGGGGTCGGGCGTGATCTACGACAAATCACCTCCCGGCACAACCGTTGTCCAAGAAACATTCAGTCTCTACTACATACTGAACCTAAGACCTTTCATGAATCCTTAGTGGCACAGGTTTTTTATTTTGTTTTATTTGAGGGTCACAAGGCCTGCTGACGGCTGACACTAGCCAGAGACCCCTCCTCTGGTAAGTAGTGGAATCACCCAACAATGGCCAGTCCCCTAGGGTGAGGAAGCGAAGATGTAGGCAAGGGTTGTTAGGTGGCTCCCCGTGCCGCAGGCGGGGAACGCTTCTTCGGTAGGCCTGGTAGACCGATGAGGTAGGCTAGAGCCTGGCAACTCGCTACGAGCCGGTCAGGAGGCTCCGAGGAGGCAGCCTCTCCACCTGACTCGGGGGCAGTGGGCTAATAACCCATTCCCCTTTAACACTTATTATTATGAAACCTCTACAAGCAGAACCAGCCGGATCGTCATTACGGAATAAAACCAGGAAACGTTTGAAGGAATTAAGAATTGCCTACTGGAACATTTTATCTTTATATAGACTCGGAGCCCTGCGGGCGCTCCTCGAGCAAATTGACAACTATCGCATTGACATCGCGGCGATCCAGGAAGTCCGCTGGCTTGGGAGTGGCACCCTTGAAAAGAGGAACCATACCGTATACTACAGCTGCCACCAAACAAACCATATATATGGAACCGGATTCATCGTCAGAGGAAGAACCCGGCAATTAGTAACAAAGTATACTCCCATCTCTCCTAGATTGTGCTACCTACGTTTTAAGGGAAAATTTTTCAATATCTCAATGATTAATTGTCACGCACCTACAGAAGTGTCATCAGAAGAAGAGAAAGACACGTTTTACGAAGACCTCTCTAAAGTCATTAAGATTTGTCCAGCCTATGATGCTAAAATAGTTCTAGGAGACATGAACGCACAGATTGGCACGGAAAGAATACACCTACCAAAAACTGGAACCTTCAGTCTCTATCAGAACACAAACGCCAATGGCCAAAGAGTGCTAGACTTCCCAAACACCCACGGGATAGTCGTCGGAAGTACCATGTTCCCAGATAAAGATATATATACAAAGGTACCTCGAGATCACCCAATGGAGAGTATATCAACCAGATTGACCACATCTTAGTCAGCTCTCGCCACAGGTCCAACTTAATTGGAGTAAGGACATATAGAGGAGCAAACGTGGATTCGGATCATTACCTCAGTATTGCCCGTATACGTGTCCGGATCACCACAAAATGGAACTCGCATACTGGAGAGGGCGTGACGAAATTCAATGCTGATAAACTGAAGGATCCTGAAGTGTGTGAAACCTATCAAAAACACCTTGAAATAAAGCTAAAGGAGGAACTAAGGGATATGAATGACACAGTGGATGACCAGTGGTCTGGGATTTCAAGAGCGATGGAAACTGCTGCAGAGGAAGTCCTTGGATTACAGACAAGAAGCAGGATGTCTCTTTGGTTTGATGATGAATGCATTGACGCTACAAATAAGAAAAATGAAGCGTTTAAGAAGGCCATCCAGCGCCATACACGTCTAACACAGGAAACCTACCGAAATATACACGACTGCACAGGAGAAAGAATAGAGCATGGGAGAACTGCAGGATGAAGAATGTAGAAAACTGCAGGGTATCTCGCGACACTCGCCTCTTCTTTCAGAAGGTGAATGAGGGCCGCAATGCCTTCAAACCAAAAATAACTATGTGCAGGAATGAGGACGGGACCCTGTTGACGGAAAGAGGGGGAATTCTGAAGAAATGGGCCAGGCACTTCAGCGGCGCGCTTCAAAGAGAGAACTTTGAAAGAGAAATAGCCTGAGAAGAGGATGACTTCTCTAACGATGCTGAGCCACCGGATGATGAAGAGATAGAAGCGGTCATGGAGAAGCTTAAAAACAACAAGGCTCCGGGTTTGGATGGAATCCAGGCAGAGCTGATACGCTATGGAGGAATGCAACTGAGAAAGGAACTCCATAACCTCATTTTGAAGATATGGGAAGAAGAGAAGATGCCTTAGGATTGGAAAAGGGGAATTATCTGCCCACTGCACAAAAAGGGGGACCAGTTGGACTGCGACAATTATCGAGGCATAGTGCTGCTCTCATGTGCTTATAAAGTTCTCTCAAACATCCTGTTCAAGAGACTTGTTCCTTATGCCGAGAGGGAGATAGGCAAATATCAAGAGGGATTTAGACGAGGGAGGTCCACATTGGACCAACTGTTCACACTGAGGCTGATGCTGGGAAAATGCAAAGAGTATAAAACAGTTACCCACCACATCTTTGTTGATTTTAAAGCCGCCTACGATAGCGTAACTCGGCCAGAGCTCTATCAGGCCCTGTTGGATACTCCTCGTGATACCTGTGGATACGCCTCGCCAGACCCCAACTAAATTGATACGCCTCGTGAAAATGACGATGTCGCGGTCAAAGTGTGCAGTACAAGTGGGGAGTGATCAGTCGGAGGACTTCGATACTAACTGCAGTGTAAGACAGGGGGATGCTCTTTCCTGTCTTCTTTTTAACTTCGCTGCGGAGAAAGTAGTATGTATGTCCGGAATCCAACTCAACGCAACCCCCCTTAACAGTACAGTTCAGCTTCTGGGGTACGCTGACGATTTTGATATTGCCGCCAGATCGGAACGTGCATTACGAGAAGCATTTTTGTCCATAGAAGATGCAGCAAAGAAATTCGGATTGCACATTAATGAAGCTAAGACCAAGTATAGGAGAGTCGGAGGAGATGACTAGGAACGTGTACCTTTGAGGCTGGACCATATAATTTCGAAAAAGTAAGCGGCTTTGTCTACCTCGGGTCTGAGATCAACTTCGGAAACGACATCTCTCGAGAAGTTAACAGGAGGATAGCAGCGGCGAGACGGTGCTACTTCGGCCTCGTGAAGCATTTTGGAAGCAGATTCCTCTCTAACAGGACCAAGATCACTATCTACAAAACTCCACGTCCGCCCTTTTTTAACTTATGGATCGGAAGCGTGGGCCTTTAAGAAGCAAAATGAAAGTAGACTTCTGATCTTCGAGAGACTGATTTTGAGAAGGATTTTTGGCCCCGTTAGAGAGGATGGAATTTGGAGAAGAAGGAGATATGCTGAACTAGCCGCCCTTTATAAGGATACAGACTTGGTCAAGTTCATCAAGTTAGGACGACTTCGATGGGCCGGGCACGTTGCACGTATGGATGATTCGGCGATACCCGGTAGGATGCTGTCTGGAAGGATGCATGGACAAAGAAGGGTTGGCAGGCCAAATGTCAGATGGGAGGAATCAGTGACATCGGCTCTGCTGGGAGTCCGAAAATGGAGAGCTGCTGCAGCTGATCGTATTGAATGGCGAAGCCTTTTGGAGGAGGCCCAGTCTCGGTGACGGGATGTAGAGCCAACCATGTATGTATGCATGTATGAGGGTCACAAGATCTCATGTCTGCATTACCCGGATAAAATAATTTCTTTGTTTTTACTGTTGTCTGTTTTCACTCATCAATCACTGTTTCATTCCTTTCTGAAAGATGCCAATTTTTTAGATCCGTTCTCGTGCCATTAATTTGAATTACTTTCATACCTTAAGGGTTATTATAGCCTCTTCCAAGATTCTCCTTTTATAATTTTTCCCTTATTTCTCCTCCTATTTGCTTATTTACCTCTTTATACAAATTCATCTGATCATTCATTCAAATATTCCTGGAAAAAATTAATGAACAGATGGTTTAGAAATTTGAATTGTTTACTTCAGTAGTCTATCACAATGGGAGGGGCCATCCGGGGCAAGCACCGCTCGACGAATTCATAACGCTGTGAAGAAAAAGGATCTTCCCTCAGAAAAAATTACAGAAAAAAATGAAAAGCATAAACGGTGCGCATCAGTAAACAGAATGAAGAGGCTTCGCTGAACGGTCCCTTTATTAAGGGCGGAAAATTCTCCCTTCGCTTCTTAACAATTTATTTAATAAAATAAGGACGCTGGCTCTTGATATCAGGTTCTTTAGGGCGTATGGCGGATATGATTATAAAATGGAAGGAAAAAAAAAGGCCAAAAGTTCAAGAATAATAAATTTTATTTAAAGGGTTTATTCCGTCGAAAATATCTTATAAGTTAAAATTATCACATGAATTATGTTTACTAGTATGATATCACTCTTTTATTATATGCTCAGTATGGTAGTAGCATTGACATTTAGATTATTATTTATTTTATTTTATTTGCCACACAACAGTGCACGCGAAAGGGTGACGGTATGGATTCCTGCGTAACAACACAATGCTGCAAGTAGGAGTGTTACATCACTTTCACATATAAATTTGCCCACACTCACAGTTCGCTACTTTTTTTTTTTTTTTTTTCGGATCCCTCAGTAAACGAAAACATGAAACACAAAAAACAAGTAATTAGTAATGTACTTATGTCTTAAAATTATCCTTATTCTACTAAAAGTAATGGAAGGTGTACTAATTTGAAAAGTAATAAAATTATCCGTTTTCAGGTAATATATTATCTGAAGGTGAGGGGCCTTCTCTAGTTGAGTAACTTACAGACTAAACTAAATCTAAAACTTATAGTTAAAAGGAAAGTGGTGGGGGGGTGGCAGGAGGATAAAGGAAAAGAAAGGAGGTAGGAGAGGATTTAGGAAATATGGAGGGGGAAATTAGGATGTGATGTTAACGGGGTTTAGGGGTCCCTTCCTACCCTGCCACCTAGCAGGAAGGGGGGATGGGGTTATTACTCGGAAGAGTGGGTTGTGAGATGCAGGGAGGTTGTCAAAAAATTTCAAGTGACATCTAGTGATGTGAGTCTGTACAGTGTTTAACTGTAGTTCGTTGTGTATGTGTTCCATGTTGCGTCTTTCTAATGTAGTGCCTCTCGTGATCTTCTGTAGGATGCTGTTTTGGTATGTCTGTAGTGACTTCAGGGCTGACGGAAATAGGTAATGAAGGAGTTCAGTTCGCTACTGCTCGCATCCTACACGTTTTATTCTTTTTCTCCAGCGGTCTGTTACAGCTCTACCCAAGGAAGAGAGCGTTAGAGCCACTATCATCTTCAAGGAACAAATACATATCTGAAAGAGAAAGTAATTTCGTCTAGTCTACTTATACTTTATAATTTTTTATTAATTGTTTTAAATTTTAAATATTTTTATTTTGAAGAGAAAAGATTTGCCCAAGCCGGGATTCGAACGAGATTTGCCCTGTCACGGAGAGGCCTTCGAATCCCGGCCAGGGCAAATCTTTTCTCATCAAAATAAAAATATTTACTTACTTTAGTTCACCTAACTATAATTAATTCAACTACTTACTAAAATGGAAAATTACATTAGGTAGTGATAGTGCAATCATTGTTTATATTGAACAGTTCACGAAGCCAATCGGGATTAATTGAACTTAATTGTTTTGGAACTAAGTAAAGACTATACTGTATCTAATAAAAGGACGGAGTGAGATGATTTGTCTGAGATCGCGCTAAACCGCCAAGATTTTTGAACCAATTAAGGGTACCAACTCTATAGAAGCTGGGTGAACTCTGGTAGTGATCTTAGATCCTGCAAGGTCTATCCTTGACTATTAAAAGATTCAATAATTTATCTGCTTCAGCCCGATATGAACCCAGAACTATCAGCATAACAGCTCAGCACTCAATACACAAAGCTTCCCGCTACCGATATATTAAATTATATCGCTTTAATATGTTTTAATAATATCCAACACAAAGACTAGATTTGAACCCGTTGCCTTTCAGTAGAGCAATTCAGCAGTCTAGGCACTCAGCTATCCCCTACTACAAAAAAGATTATTGATATTTTACAATTTATTAATCAAGTTTTATATCTTATACAAAAATCCTTGTGATCTAAGAAAGATTGATTTGACATGGCACGGCGGAACTGTTGGCGCAGATGACAGATCCGTCTTGTAATGAGACCAGTGTTCCACCACAGCCGGACAGCAGTGGATCGCTAAGGGCATAATGATTGCAAAGTACGTTAAGCTTTAAAACGTGTTTCTTTTTTCCATTTCTATTAATATTGAACGTGGAGTTTGAAAAAAAATACAGCTCGTAGACAGCGGGGCTTAAACAGAAAAGCTAATAAATTATTGGAAAGGTGCTCAGTTGAAACCCTATTGATCTGCTCACTGCCTTTACCTCAAATAGGTCTAAACTATCCCCTGTCCCTTCGCTCTTGTTCAATTATTCAGCGGTTAGGTAGTTAACTTTTCTGCCCCCCTCCCCTACGAGAGCTAAATTGTATCCCCCACCTTTAACATGCGATATTAATAGCATCGATCGAATTTTATCAGAGCCGAATATAGTCCTCCTTTCTATAACATGTTTTATAGCTATGTTTCTACTGTTAATATATATAGTATATAACTATATATTGAATATGTAGGTTGATATTTGGGATGCCAGAGTCTCATTTAGGATGAGTACTCAAATTATTACTTACATGTGTTAATCTTAATTAGGTTCCGTTCCAAAGGCCTGATCTTGTGTTTACCAATTTACTCACCTATTATACCTTCAATATATTATTTATAAATAAATAGTGCATCTAGGGTATGTAAGTTCCAAAAGAATTACAATAAGGATAGTTTATTTATTCAATGTTAAACAAGATTAATGCGTCAGATGTTGCTATATAAAAGAGATTGCCATAAAATACTTTACAGGAATAAATTACACTTATCTATGAACAGGGATAGATTGGGTTACCGGTCAGTCTTCGCCTTGCCCCCTCCGGGTCTTGCCATCTTCTTCCTCAGGATCTGTCTCGCGAGTCTCCTCATTGCTTCTTCTGTGTCCGTCTCAAGAGTCCTCTCTCAGTCTAGTTTGCTTGCCTCCCTTTCTTCTTTCTCCACCATCTTGGACCATAAAGGCTCCATAAGGGGACCAAAAGGTCTGTTCTTTGTCCAAAACATGTTCTCTTTCATGTTTGCCACCTCCATCAGTGAAGATTTTTTTTATTCTAAAATATATTAATTTTCAAAACAAAATTTTTATTTTTATTTATTAATAGATCGAAATTCATTTAATCTGTAAAATCTGGAGGATGTGACCTTATGAAAATATTAAAATACTCAAATAGTATTCTTTTTAGCAGTTGTGAAGCCAACTAATTAAAATAGGTCATTAGGCTCCGTATTCATAGCGGTTATAGTTTTTATCAGTAATTATCCAGTATTTAGAATATCCTTTCATATTATTCAGACACTCGTACCTGATTGAATCAGGAAAGGTAGATCGATTTCGTACCAGATTCTCTATGCGCATTTTACTCTTAAACCTCGGCGTGAATATAAAACCATAAAACATCTTTCTGTAGATTTCAAAGAAAAGTATGACAGTAAAATAAGTGAAGAGCTGTATAGTGCCCTCAAATAATTTAATATACCTAAGAAAAATATAAGCTTAACAGATCTCACTTTGTTGGATGTGCAATTTAAAGTAATCCAACAGACTTGCAATTGAAACTGAATCCGAACTCAAGTATATGATAACAGAAAAAGTAAGACATGGGGTATTGAATGTTATAACATTTGTTTGCTCATTCCAAAGTAACAGTTGTAACTACAGAACTTTAGTAAACAAATGGGCTCATAACATAAGAAATTATGCTCATTAAATCAGTTTATAACCCAGGAATTTTACATTGCTTTCTTTTGGTAAGCATCCTTTACATCCTCAACATTCTTTCCTCTCTTTTAAGTATATTTACTTCCTATGATAGTGTAACTGGTAGGAAAAGACTATATAAGTAGAAATTAGATTAAGAAACCTTTCTGAAGTTGAAAAATCAAATAACCACTGTCTCCTCTCTTCTGTTACCATGTTCTTGGTTTTGGATTCATTAAATTATAGTGCTGGATTTCTCAGAGATATATATCACAGCCATAAGCTTATTTGAAATGATGCTGATGTTTGGTTTTAGATCCGTATCATCTTTCAAGAAAATCGTCCCCAGAGTTTTACTTCTTTCCTAAATCAACCCGTGTACCGACAAGCCTTCGTTATATTTAGAGTATAAAATGTAAAACAGAATATTAAAAACGTAAGATGTATGAGAGATAACTCATTAATTGCTGGATCGAAAGCTTGCTGGTCTACGAACCTGATGATCACCAGAATTCTGAGTGACTTCTCGCCAGGGAAATCCATAGTGATGGTCCTACCAAGTGTACTATCGGGTAAGTCGTGTTTTCGAATATGTCTATAGCCATCCGGTTTGAGATGGTCTACTTTGAGGAATGAAGAATAGAATTTTGCGGATTCGTCGACGCGGAAAATCCGTAATACACGGATATAGGCCTATTATAAGGATAATATCATTCAAATAAATATACATTGATACAGAAGTAAGTATAGGAATCAGGTTAAGGGCCTTAGCTCCCCTTTAACTTTATAACTTAAAATAATCTCTTAAGTGGCCGATAAAAAGTAAATAGTGACTGCAAATTTGTATACATTTTGGAAACGAAAATTCCATTTTCGTCTTCCATGTTTCGTGTAGAGTAAATACACCATTGGTGAAATGTTTACATCTTGAACATTTCCCGGTGGAAATCTAATTAAGGCCCGTTATTGCAAGACAAGATAGCAAACAGACGTAGCTCCTGCTAATGAGTTTGAATTAATACATAGATCTGTAAGCATCAAGTTGGCAACAAACACTCAACGCTAGTATCGTCTGAGGCGGAGTAAGTGACCTTGTTCAACTTAGTTTTAGGCTCAGAATTACCTGAGCCCTTCTTCCCCTCCTCTCACCCACTCCCTCTGACTCTCTCTCACTCTCTTTCTCATTCCCTCTCGCTCTTTCCTGGTCGACTGGGTTTAATTTACAGCTCGCAGACACGTTAATTAACATGCTGCTAATTTACATGCCAGCATTTATTTAACGCTATAAGCTAGTTCCTTCTCCAATTAAAATGCTCCAAATAATTACAACTATGAAAATGAAAACAATTATTAAATATTTTAAAAACTACTTTTGTCTTTTATACAACAATTAATTAATCCTAAAGTATCTATCAATCTATATTTGACATGAATAGACATTGATATTCCAGTTTGTTATGTAATAAACTAAAAATGAATTTTTCAATTATATTAAGAAATTCTATTGATAAGGGAAAAAAATCTTCCAGTGATGCAACCCAAGAATCGCTCATGCCCAGCTTCTGTAAACGTTGCAGGCTCCTGTGCCGGAAGTTGTCAGGTTTTGTAAATTATTCCCACGTGACTAATAAAAATGACCCAAATGGGTCCGCTAGGGCGGGAATTACACTTTTTAAAGAGCGGATTTTTCCCATTAAGTCAGAGTTAGAAGACTGATACTGACGAAAAGGATAGTGATTTGATCGGAAGAAAGAAAAATGTTTAAAGTAAAAACGTTACTGTGAAGAATGTTAATGACTCTTAATCTGTGTGTAGCCAGATGGTAGTTTCATTTGATGAAAGAGCCGATCAATCGTGACAATTAAATATTTTTCTTTGGATAATTCTAATCATTATTAAATTAAATTAGTTTAATAATAAAGGGGGCTCAGTCAAAGATAACGTAAAACACAATAATAAACACATAAATAAAAGAAAATAAGTTTTGCTTATTTTGTGTTATCTTTAACTGAATCCCCTTTCCAATTTAATGTATTGTTTTATCACGTACCGGCCACTAAGGACCACTTGAATTGGTTAGGCTTCTTTGGGAGCCTTTATTTTCTTTCTTCTCATCTCAGCTAATGCACTTTATTATATAGAAATTATAAAAATAAAAACATTTTTTTTTATTTTGCACGTTAGATAATTGCACGGGATTAGTCAAGCAGCGTCTTCGGTGAAACCCATCGATATTCCAACCCATTCACACAAAACCTATATAATATACCTAAACCTTCCTGGTGAATCACTCTATCAATTGGTGAATACTGCATGAAAATTTGTTCAGTCATTATTGAGTTTACTGCGAACAAACGCGGCAAAAGTTCATAGGTAAGTAATAAATCCAACTGACTCAGTTAGTCTAACGAATTATTTCTCTTGTCACCTTATTTTATCTGATCTATTTTAAAGTTACTTTATTGCTAGGGATTTATTTACTACTATTGAGAGTAATTATGTTTTAACTTTCTTATCTTTCTGCTACTTTTATTTGTTCTATGAAGGTTTATAGTTATTGGAGGTATGGAACAGTTAAGTAATGAAACATGTTCCTTAGCATGAACGTCAAAAATAATTAAACAATAAAATATTAATTAACGTCAAAAATAAACACAGTAATAAATATAAGTATTTTATAGCATTTTAATGTTGGTTTCCTTTAATTGGAATATCTAATATTGGAATATTTTCGAAAATAATATTGCTTATTGGTTATAAATAGCTGTAACTTGTAGAAGACTGATAAATTCAGAATTAATATATATTTGATTTGTGAGAAACATTGTTAGTCAGAGGAAAACAAAGCACACAAATGTTAGATAAACAATTTTTTTGATATAGTAAACCTGTTTAAGCATCTGGTATGTATATCATCTGGTATTTAAATGTCTTTCTTTTCCATAAAACTAATTACTTATTCCGCTCAATTAATAATTACTCAGCAACAAAACAAAATAACGATAGTTCGGTGTTTTTTTTTTATAGTTGCCCACATATTTCTAATAAAATTAAAATTCATTGGGGAACGTTGGAATTAAAAACAAAGAAAAAAAATGATACAATCCATCGTTTAAACAAGAAAAAAAAGTACCAACACAGCCAGGTCCCTTGGGTTCCGCCCCTGACGGGTTTCAATTGTGGTTTTTCCAAACCCCAATTCCAATTAAAGGTGTGTGAAAAACTTCTGGTTGGGAACATTTCCTCAACTGTAGTGTTATTGATGGAAGTAAATAAAATATTACCTTCCTCTAGTCGACGCATTAAAATTTATTTTTGTAAGTAATTATTCGAATTTTCTATAAACATGTAATGAAATGTCTACATTAAATTTTTGTAACACACTTGTTTTTTTGTTAAATATAACTTTCAAAAGTAATTCTGAGAGTAATATTTATAAAGATGTAAACTTAATATTTGTTTTCTTGATCTAGTTTATTTTTCTCCATACATGGTAATGTTACCTCAGTAACAATTTTTAAAACTAGAACTGATAAATCTGTTCAAAGAAATTTAATACGGTAATGCTTTTTAGTTTCTTAATTTTTAACCGTTCATTTTCTTTATTTTAATTTATAGTATGCTATGGAAACAATTGAAACATTTCTTAGCGTTGATTATTACAAGATTTAATTACTAAAATAATAATAAACATTAATATATGATTAATAAAAACTTATGTTAATATAATGAGCAACATAAATTTGGTGAAATCGATACAATGAACTCTCTCTTAAAGGATTGGTGTCCTTAAAACGCCCCTCAATAAACTGTGACAGATTCAGTGATTTTAGTCATTTTTTTACAACAAAGTTAGTGAAATCTCTTTAGTTCCCCCTGAAATACCAATGTGGACTGTATAGGTGTTGATTTTTTTTTTTTTTTTGCTGAATATGCAATTGTTAAAAAAAGGAATGTTACTATTGAGACATTTAAATAATTGGTTATGAATGAAATTTAATTTGTGTGTTTTTAAGTAACTTCGAAAATCTCGCAGTGACAAAGGAGCAGGTATACAATGTAAATTTTCATTAATGTGCATTTGATATTAACATTAAAATGTTATTATTGAATTTTATGTAATTATTAAAAGGAAAAATTCATTTGTTAAAACCATATTACACATTTTATTTATTTATAAGCCTGATACTGGACTTGATATTCCCTATTGTTAGAAAAATCTTTCTCTGGAATGTAATTTATGAAATTAATTACTTAAAGGGACTTTTTTTTTAATGATTGATAAAATGAAATATATAAAATGTCATTATGAATAAATTTTACCTTTAATAAACTTAAATATCGAAATCTTACTTGAAGCCTCTATATTAAATGTATGTAACAATAATATAATAAAAATATTTATTTCAGAAATTATACAAATGCCATCTAGCACATATTGTATTTTCAATCTTTTTTGAAAACTTTCCCTAAGGGATTCTATTGGAAGCGGGTATAGAGAAACCTCCCATTAGAGGCACTCCTAGCGTGGTTCATCTATTGATAGTATATCTCTGCTCCAGAGGCGTTCTGTAATAAATATGATATAAAATAACATAAAAGGAGATAATATATAATTTAATGTAATGAAAATTTTCCAAGCAGTTAAATTTGTTTCACTGGTTTAATTTTCACTCTAAGCACAATAAAAAACCATAAAAAAACATAAAACCTGAATGATGTCATTTTCTATACCATTTGATTAAACATTTTAGAGTCTGTACTATATCAAGGACAACAGTTGTGCAGGGCGATGATTTGTCCAAGATAAATTAATCGCCAGATTTTTACCCAAATTATAGGGGCTGAGTGAGCAATAAGGGGTCTGTTTATTCTACGTGGTCCATTAAATATTAAATAATTTATCTGCCGGATTTGAGCCCGAAACCTTCAGCATAGTTACTAAGGACTCTTCATACTACGCTTGCGAGCAGCCTTTAATATGGCTACTGTATGGATAAAAGCAGTATAGTAGTTATATTGGTGTGTGCTTTCTTGTATTAATCTTTAATATGAAAGAATAATTTATTATAAACTCGAAGAGATACTTTTGAATAAGGTGCTAGGAAAGTCTTCTTGTAAAGCAAACAGATTGCTGAAAGAGATTGAAGTTGCATGAATAACAAGACTGCCAACGTAGGATAACATCTCTCGCATTCATTGCTCAACTTTTTCTTCCCTCGTACCATCAAATTTGTCCTCCCTGTCATACCCCGTAAATCGGACTCTTTTTTGGGCTTAAAGTATTCATCATCATTTGTTTGTACATGGTTTAGTCTTAGGTTGAATTGGTTTTTTAATATTAGTTTATTTTTTTTAAATATTTGACCACATTTGTACAAAATACTATAACTGATGTCCGTTAATTTCTGGATATAATTAAAATGTTGGTAGACCGCAAGGGCAAGACAAAAACCTACACGAGCAAAAGCCATGATCATAGTCTGATATTGTATATAGTAGCTGGTTATTTGTTAACAATTTAAATTAAATTTAGCTATTTATTTTTTAAATCTTCAAGCTTCTTGTTGAATTACAAGCGATCAAAAAATAATACTCAAAATTATTATTATTAAAGTTAGCAAAAACATCGTTTTACAGACAAAAATCCCATTCATATTCAACCACTTCACACCAAAGTCACATGAGGCGTAGTGTTGTTAGCATTGTTGTATTGTTAGCAGCTCGGATGTAGGTATTCAATGGGTTAGGGTCACTCGCAGTGTTGGTTAGTATATAAACTACAATGCCTAAGGTTCACAGCCCGGAAAGTTGCATCAGGATTTTTAATGGGAGAAAAAATCCTTTGTTGTGCTTCGGAGAAGACCTAAAATGACGGTCCTGAGCCTGTGCGATGGATGTAAGATACTCGTTAAAAATCCCTATCCTAATTACATCTGAATAGACGGAATTTAGGATCCCTCGTCTGATAAGTCGTAGCATAAAGTGGCATTTAATGCAGAAACAAACTTAATAATAAAATACTTTACGTGATGAGAAATTAAAAGT
The DNA here is from genome assembly GCA_037127475.1 of Arma custos. Lineage (NCBI taxonomy): Eukaryota > Metazoa > Arthropoda > Insecta > Hemiptera > Pentatomidae > Arma > Arma custos. The sequence continues at coordinate 68,085,769 of CM073760.1, read as the reverse complement.
TCAACATAGACAATTCAGCTATGAAAATTCTTAATCGATTAAATTTAAAAAATTGTATGGTGAATTTTAACAATTTCATGCTACTAAAGGTTAAAATAAAATGAAATTATAACTTTTATTTATATACGTTCACATGTAACTGTTTTATCCAGTACTCTATTTTACTAAAATTCATTGAAATTATTAATCTTATGTCGACATTTTTTATTTTAAAAATAACTGTGCGATGTTAATTAAACATTCCTACCCTAATTATACCAGAAAGATTAGGAAAAATGGCCACTGCAACATAAATCAATATTAAATCAAATTTCTGGATATTATACAATATTTATAACTATAAATAACATGCATATTACAAACAACATGTATAATATAGATAACAATAGTTAAACCATTTAAATGAATTTCGCTGCTGATTTCAAATTATAACTATGCTGTTATTGTTTAAATATTTACTTTATTTGTAAATAAACAACAGGACTACATATGTTTTTCATCCTCCATTTCCCTTTTAGCTCGAGGTTACTCCATACGAATCTCGCTTTTTCAGCGGTGCTTTCACCTCGGCTACGTTTTCCCATTTTTTGGTTGTCCAATCTTCAGGTGTTACGAAAATGTTTTTGGTTTTTTTCCCTTACTTCTGTTATCAAGGAATTCCATCTTCTCCATCATGCATATATGTCTGTACTAGGGAAGTCTGAATTTATACAAAGTAGAATTTTCCGGAAATATTTCTTGCCTGTTCTTATTGTAGACTAAATAATGTTTGAAAATGTTTTAAATTTAAGCAAGCAACTTTTCCTTATTTTTATATATACTTAAGTTAGCTTTCAAAATACTCTTACCGGGTTCGGGCCAAACCAGCAACAAAGTAGACATTAAGATCATTATGGGACAGTTTATCCGTTTTAAAGTAAGAAGAATTGAGGATTTGACAAAGAATTTTTGGTTGTAAGAAAGAAAAGGAGAGGAATTTGGTAGCTTGGTAGTCCTTCCAATTTCCAATTGGTAGTCCTTCTACCAGTTCTAATCCTTTTTTCCAATTTATAAAGCATTACTCTGATTTGTATCTCTTAATGATGTTTTAATTATTATTCTAAAACATTGTTTCCCGATATTTTGTTCACGTACCCTCAGGGCATGGCAAGATGATGAATATAATATTATGAAAATAATATTACACCAACCATCGTTACTTGCTTATATTTGTATGTCAAGTTAAAAAACATTTTGGCTACGGAACCATGGATCAGAATAAATAATATGAAGAAACAACGAGTAAACCAAATATACCGAATCCTTTTTAGAAATATTATTTATGATATATTTTGCATGCATTTTTTATTATATGGATTCAACATATTTTTAAAGTTAAAAACATTTTAGTTGCTCGAAAGCAGGCTCCATTAAACTGAAAACTCATCATCATTACAAATCTTCATTGCTCAACAAAATAGCTGTAATTTACTTAACAAACGTTTATCTTTAGGACTTTAAACTGAACCATCCCTTTCTTGTTGTAGTTAACACCCTTCCTATTTACCTAAACCTCATCCATTATTATTACGTATCTATAATTTACCATCATTTATATTAGAATTTTGTATCTTTACTTCTTATACATTTCTTTTACATATTCATCATATTTTTGTATTTATGTAATTCATATTTATTACTTCCTACACATAAACTATCTACATTATGAAATCTGTACCTACTATTTAATGTGATTTTACATCCATTACTTTCTATTAATTTCTTTTATATTTATTCATTTACACCACTTTTTGTTTTAATATTTATTCATATTTTTATAACTTTCTTATACGTTCATTTTCATACATTATATATCATTAACTGTATTACTAAGTTTTCCATACTTGTATGTCTCACCAGTTTTACATTTGTAGCCTGTAAAAAAGTAAAAAGTATTAGAAGAAAGGCAGTAGGTATCTATTGGTAAAAAACCTTCAAGTATGTAGACACTTACATTGATGGGCAAAAGTCTAGTGCTGCTTGGAGGACATTAAGAAATTTGAAAAATCCCAATAGATGTCGAGATAACTTCCCATTGATCAAAGAACAGCAATAGGTGAATCACTTTGAAGAATTATTCCATGAAGAGCAACCCGAATTCGTTTGGAATAAATCGAATGAAAAAACATTGAATAAGGAAGTTATACCAACAGTTGTAGAACTGGAATCAGATCTCAATGAAATGAAGAATAGGAAATCTCCTGGTCCCGGTTCTATTCCAATAGAATTAATTAAAGCAGGTCCAGTCGAACTCAAAATAGCTCTGGCAGAGAATATGACACTTCTGTTAAATGGTGGAGAGATCCCTGAAGAATGGAAGCAAGGATATATCACCCCAGTTTTCAAAAAAGGGCAAAAGAAGGATTGCTCAAACTACAGAGGTATTACGGTTACAAGCTTTTTGAGTAGACTATACGGCCGAATAATTAAAACCCGAATTGAAAATGAGTTAAAGGAAGAAATCAGCGAGGAACAGGAGGGTGTTCGAGCTGGAAGATCATGCACTGATCACATCATCAGCCTCTCACAACTTATAGAAAAAAATATGGCCTACGATTGTGAGCCCCACATGAAATTTGTAGATTTACACAAGCCCTACGATTCCGTACCTCTAGGGTAACTGTGGAAGGCTTTGGAAGATAAATCTGTTTAGAGATACCTTATCAGAGCAATTCAAGGGCTCTATAAAAACAGAACAGGGACAATAAAAATAGGAGATAGAGTGTCTAGAAGTTTCCCAATTAACAAAGGTTTGAAACAGGGTTGCTGCATCTCACCCCTGATTTTCAATATTTATAAAGAAAAAGCCTTCAAAGACTGGAAAAGATCATGCGGTGGAATGGGTGTTCAAATCGGGGATGATGTCATCTACAATTTGCAGTATGCTGACGATCAAGTAATAATCGCATCGGATCCGGATGACGTGTGCTATATGATGAGGAAGTTGCTGGACACATATTCCAGATGGGGGCTGTAAATCAGTAAAAATAAAACAGAGTATATGGTTTTCAACGCTCCAAATTTACCACTTGAAATCGATGACTGGACACTCAATGCTTGCAAACAGTTCAAATACCTCGGATGCACCTGATGTACCTGGCTCTCTTCTGGAGGAGTTAGTGAGGGTGACACCGAACATAAAGTAAATATGGGGAAAAATTAATAAGTTCGATAAATTACGTAAGTGGAATAAAATTACGTAAGAGGTTTGGAAACACACGAAAAAGGCGGATAATAGGTTGCTTTCCATGGAAATGGATTTCTGGAGAAGAAGCTGTGGTATATCGAGAACCAAACGGATCACAAACGCAGCAATCAGATACAAGGTCGGATGTCAAAAGAACATCCTTCACCAGATCGGAAAAAGTGGTACGTATGGTCACTTAATGAGAATGGACGAAAACGAAAACCACGAAGAAAGCTTGGAAGACCAAAGAGAAAGTGGATGGAAGACGTGGAGGAGTGCATGGCAGCCAGAGGACTCCGTGAGGGGGATTAGATGGACAGAAAGCAGTGGCTTTTGTGTATAGGGGATATGACTGTAAAAAACCTCAGGAAAAAAAATATATTATTCTATAATACCTAGTACTGCAATGTTCTTATTCTTATAGTTTTCCATCTCAGCCCTGAATATGGCCTACATTAAAGCCCGAAACGTCGGCACATGTAATAAATAAGTTTATATTATTTAGTGTTATTTTTGACTGCACCCCAGACTAATTGTATCCTTCATTAGATCTTCCAGTCAACTATTTTCCTCTCTATAATGGGTTGTAATTTAATCAAAGATGAATCTGTGATCGGATTTTGTATTGGATATTATTAAAACGCATATAGCGACACAATTATACTATTCAAATATATTGGGTAGGTCCCATCCTAAACACGATATATACAGCTGACATCCCAACCCATCCAAGCACTGTCCTCACTACGTACACTGATGGCACATGTTTTATCAGTGAGTAAGGATCCATTTGTTGCATCCCAATCTCTTCAGTCCCATATCTCAAACATTCAAGAATGGTGTCAAAATTGTAGAATTAAAATAAACCCTAACAAATCCCATCAAATTGTCTTCACCCTTCGTCGTAAACCTACGAATTCCTGCCCTACTGCATCATTTAATAATATTCCACTGATCCTGTCGAACAGATACGTTACCTAGGACTCCATCTGGACAATCGTCTCACTTTGAATCTTCATACAAAACTGAAAAGACAAGAAACTGCTCGACATTTTCGCCTACTTCAACATCTACTGGACAAAAGCTCTTAGCTCCCAATTAATTACAAAAGACTCATTTACATGGCAATTATCAGACCTATATGGATGTACAGAGTTGGTGCTCTACTGAGCCATCCAATTCATCTAGTATCCAATCCTTACAATCCAAAATCCTTCGTAAAATCCTCAATGCTCCTTATTATGTCACAAATAAACTCATCCATCATGAACTTAATATCCCATAAGTTGCTGATTTGGCCCAAACTAGATACCTAGCCTTCCTTGGAAAGCTCCATACACACTTGAATCCGCTAGTCTCTCAACTTGCTTCTCATACTATTTCTGATAACCCTCCGCAAACCCGCCTGGGGTTCATCCAGCCTCTATTAAGTAAGTGCTCTTGTAGGGCAAAACCTGACGGTTGAACTCACCTTGGACAAATCATCTCTCTGTCTTAGAAACAGTACAGTTTCACTATACTAGTGACGATAGTGATGTAGTAGCATTAATGCTTTATTTTTTTATTATTATATCTACATCAAAATTGTATTATATTTATTGTTAAGTGTAGTTTAAGGATTCGAAACAAAGCCTACTATTTAGAGTTACAATAACCCTTTTCAGCCAAACGCTCACTTAAATATGATAACTCTTCAAATCAGAAAGTTTAATTAAACTTAATATATCTTTTCATTAACGAGCAATGTATATTGTAATAAATATATGATGTATCCAGATAACTTTTACTCATTATCTTTTTTTTTCCAGAAATATATCGTCCAGTTCCAAGGAGTAGGTATCTGCGCAATCAACTTACAAGACGACATGCAAGAATATATGAGAGGGCTTTTCATTGCCATGTAAGTAAGATTTTCATGAAGTTTTGAAATGCTTTAACTAACTACTTAGGAACAGATTGTAACGTTTACTAATGGTAGTTCATTTATGTTGGGATATCAACCACCAGGTATAATGTGTAAACATTTGTCAGATATATAGAAGGGAGAATACTCAGGGTTTTCAGATTTATATGTCGCAATGATCAAATATGACCGTCTGAATATAATATCGGAGATTTACACAATATAGTACAAAATAAAGTACCCGACAGCTGTAGGAAAAGGCATATGAATAACAGGTATGAAGCCTTAGAGGTGAAGAAAAAGATGGAAGCTGAAATATTTTGGATAAAATATTTCCACCTCTGGAAGTATCCTTTCTCGTTTTTGTTCCGCACTTCTGTCAAATCAGAGTATCTTTCTGTCTAGATTTAATTTGGGTAATAGGAATGCATGTCGAATCTCTGTTTAAGGACAATAACCATTAATTAAATGCCAATAATTATTTCTGGAAAATTAAAAATTAATGTACATAATTTTGTATGCTTGAAGAATTCGATGTAGTGCACTCAGTAGTTGCAAGGTTGGGGGTAGTGTCACTTGTTCTGTCCAATATATTTCTTCTATTCAATTAAGTAGGAGCAGTCTCTTACTAGACTATTATTTAATTATATTACAACAGATTATCATTTAAGGCTTTTTTTTTTTTTTAGTTATTGGCTTTTGATCCCGAACGCATCATTTATAAATTGAAGTATTTTAAGAAAAAAAAGAATGAGCGAACAATAAAATATGTATCAAACCCTCTAATAGCAACAAAAAGGGCTGGGAAACATTGAGTGATTTAGGATCTCAAATTTGAAATTTTTAAAAGGGTTTATCAGTTCTGTCTTTTGATGGGACAAGTCAATTTAAAAATCAAAATTATAAAATCTATTCACTTAAAACTGCTAATTGAAGTTACCCTGGTCATTGTAGGTGTTAGGTTGGATCCGTTAAGCGATATTAAATTTTTATTTATTTACTTATATAATTACATATTTATATAACAAAATGATCAGCTCAGTTTATTAAGGTCACACACCTTAGCAAAAAAAAAAATCTAGAGATCAGAGACGTTTTTAGAGCATTGTTTTAATTGTGAAATACTAATTACTTTACCTTTCCTTGTAGTTGCAATTATTATCGCAATAAAGATTATTTATTTTATTAAAATAATTACCAAGCCCATACTAATTAATCATGCAATCGTATTGTGTGGTTTATTACCAAAATAGATTAAAAAATTTAAATAGAATATGATTTATATTTTATAATTTTATATATTTTTTATATTTTATTATTTTATTTATTTTTTAAATTTTTATCCCAAAAAGTAGGGATTATTTTAACAACCCCGTGATTTGGCATTGAATGTTTACTATAGTAACTTCTTTTAGACTAATGGTTTCAATAACTTAAAAAAACAGTGATTAAAAAGAAAGCAGAGGGTAAAATATGAAATTAAAATCGATATGAAAATAAAAAAAACTTTTTAAATTAATGTTGAAACAGAATAAATTACTTTCAATCGTGTGAGTCAACCTTATGAGCTTCGGCACAAAAACATTAAAAAAAAAGAGATATTGGGGAGAATAACACACACGTTAAGTCTAATTAAACACTGATTTATTCAAGTTACATTCCTCTATTTATACTATTTACATTGTTGACATTCACTGTTTAGGATTAGTGTCTATACTGGTGTATGTCTTATCTTAACTCCCCCCTTCCAGTTTACGAACATTCTCGTAAACTCGAAAAACAGAAACAAAATATAAGTGTTCAAAAGTAAAAAGAAAATTAAATACAATAGCTTCCAATCAAGCAATCTAGCACTTACAAAAAAACAACAGAAAAGAAATCTTACGCTATGTACAAGAGCTCACTTAGCACTTTAACTTAACGTCATCAGCTTCTTCTGACCTACTATAACACACACTTACGAATACAAAGTAATAATAATACTAAGAGAAAAGAGAAAAAAAATGTCAGGCAACAGTAATCATACATATTTACAAGTTACTTGCTCCAGCTGGAATTTTCAGCTGCTCAATATGCACCGTTCGCCGTTTCCTGGGCTCCGCCAGACTCTGAACGGTGACCAGATTGTGCTACCGGATCGCGATCACTTTGAATGGCCCCTCGTACCTGAGTACCTCCTTAGCGCGATTTGAAACGATCCTTATGTAAACGATATTGCCTATCCTCAGATTTCCCACGATATCTTTCACTTCAAAATTATCCCGGGCTACTCCTTACTCTTTTCTGAGACCATTCTTGCACGCGCTTTGCCCCATATTCGGTCAAGTTCTATTCTGACTAGGCGTTCCGCCATGTTGTCATCTATTATCGTACCGTTCCCGTCCCTATGGCGAGCCCGTAGACCAAAGAGGACCTCGAAAGGGGAGAATTCCGTACCCATGTGGATTGAGTGGTTGTACGCCGCCACAGCCCGAGGCATCGCCACATCAGCCTCCAACCCTTTATCCGCATGGAACACACGAAGATGTTCGCCCAGAGTACTGTGGAGCCGCACGATCCCTCCCCGACTTTTGGGATGCCCGGGTGTATTCCAATTCCAAACGACACCGCAATCCTTCATGTCCTTCCGCAGTAGGGCGTTATCGAACTCTCTGCCGCAGTCCGAGGAAATCGCATCTGGCATCCCGTAACATTGGAACCACGTTCGGAGGGCGTCGCCGACTGCGGCCGCTGACTTCTCTTTCACCGGATGGGCCATGGCTATTTTGCTGAAAATGTCCACTATAGTAACCCACTTGAAGCCCCTCCACGTAAAGATGTCAATTTGGAGATCCGTTAGCGGCGCTATAGGTGTAGACGTCTCCAATCGCCGCCCCACCTAACCTATCTAGGATATCATCCAACCTCGGAATGGGGTACTTTTCGTCCAGCGTGTTGTCATTCAGTTGTCTATAGTCAATCACGACCCTATATCGCTCCTGTGTCTCGCCCTCAACGGCCTTTTTCTTTACGGCCCATAAGGGGCTATTAAACGGTGATGTACTATCGACAGTTATGCCCTGCCGCTTCAGCTCCGCTAGTTCCACCCGGATATGTTCCTTCAAAACCTGCAGGTACCTTCTTTCCTTTACATACGTACTCTTCTCCGATTTCAGATGAATTTCGTGAAAGGTCCCCCCGTCACGCTCAGTGGATCCCCCTCGCGAAAAAAAAGTATCTGTATATTCCTCCCTTATACCCGTCCTCCAATCCTTGCCCTGGGTGATTGCACCGACGCACCCCACACCCCTTGCCTCGTTCCCCATCGTTTTATAGACCTTCCTCCCTATTCTGATTACCCATTGGTCCTTTACATTACGAAGTCTCGCCCCTAATTTTCCGAAGACATCGCACCCCAAAATCCCCTCATAGTCACGCGGCATGGTCCCCACCACATGTAAAGTTGCTACTTCGCCCTGTTTGCCCCATCTATCCAACGCCAGGTCAATTTCCCCCTCTACCGTACAGGGACCACCCAAAGTGATCAACTTACAGAAGCACTTCCTAATTTCTGGTTCCCTATTTGCTTGAAATATAGTTTGTAAGCTATCTCTTCCCACTATACTACATGAACTGCCTGTGTCCACAAGACACCTCCACCCCTTGCAAAACTCAATAATAGGCAACCGACCGCACTTTTTCACAATATTATTTACACAAAAATGGTTGCCCCGCCATTCACACCATCCTCAGTCTCTCCTTACCTCATCGGTTCGTCGCCCTGCTCTCCGTTGCTTACTTCTTCCTCCGGGAGTTTCTCTGCCACCAGGTTCGCTACCCTCCACCTCGGATCCTGAAGTCTCGGATGCTCTGGAAGATTCGGACGGTATTCTGCTCCTCCGCCATATTCTCTGTGCGTTGACCTCCATAGGTTCGCTCCGGTCCTGGTCTCTCCTCCTTATGTATGGGCATTGCCTAGCCATAAGTCCCTCGTTGTTGCACTCAAAACAGCGAGTGCGCGGGCATTGAGCCACCAAGTGCCCCGTCTTGCCACATTCGTGGCATCTCCTATCCTCTCTCCTCATGTTCTTCCTATCTCCGAATTGCCGCTTCTCTCTAATCATCGGCTTCCTCCTAACGAAATCTCCCTCTCTTCTTCTCTCCGGGTCTATTCTTGCTCGATTTCCACCTGCTTCATTCCTGCGGTAGGACACTTTGTTCCACCCTGGTTCGAACACCTCTTTCTCCTCCTCGTCACGGGCACTCGCATCCACCATTTCCTGAGCACATTCTACGAATGTCTTATCTCTGGGTAGACCATCCTTCTTTCCGGTATCTCTGGCCAGTTGAACTTTGAGGACTGTTGTCATGAACAAAATCCAGGCTTCCACCGAGCTGGTCTCCATCACTTCCCGCAATTTTTCATTTATCTTATTTAGTTTTGCGAGAAATCCTGCTGCATATTGGCCGTTCGTCTGACCCGTTCTCTTCACCTCTCTAAACATTTGTAGCATGTCCTCCTCTGGGGCCCATCGCCCTCCTCCGTAGGCTTTTTTTAATCTCTCCTTAATCACCAGCCATGGAGTATCTTCGTCGGCTTGGATCAAGTTTAGGACACTCCTCCTAACCCGACGTGCTAGTGCCACTCGCAGCCTCCTCGCGTCGGTTCCTTCCAAAAGATCAGCCGCCTCCTGTGATTGTATGCTCCCCATGATTCCGTCTCCTCCTTTGATGAAGTGATTTAGCTCACCTACATCTCCATTGAACTTCTCTAGATCAGAGATCTCTCTCCTAATGTCTTGCGCATTAGCCTTCTTTAGTTTCATCTTTTCCAACTCGTTTCTCTCTTGCGCTATTCGGTTTGCTTCCTGTGCGGCTAAGTCCGCCCGCGCCATGGCTAGAAAACTCGGGGTTTTCCTGTTCCGGCTGTGGTGGATAAATTTAATTTTGCCGGCCTGAGAATACTTTGACCGTGTTCGGTCGTGCTGGTACTTGTTGACATATAAAATTTTAAAAAAATACTTCGAATGTAATAAAGAAGAGAGAGAAAAAAAAAAAAGAAAAAACTTTATGAACTGTTTTTCTGTAAAAAAAAATCTTCACTATGAACTGTTAACGAATTCCCGGGTTTCGGCACCACTTATGAGCTTCGGCACAAAAACATTTAAAAAAAAGAGATATTGGGGAGAATAACACACACGTGAAGTCTAATTAAACACTGATTTATTCAAGTTACATTCCTCTATTTGTACTATTAACATTGTTGACATTCACTGTTTAGGATTAATGTTTATACTGGTGTATGTCTTATCTTAACTTATATATATATATATATATATATATATATATATATATATATATATATATATATATATATATATATATATAAGTTAAGATGAGACATATACCAGTATAGACACTAATCCTAAACAGTGAATGTCAACATTGTAAATATTATAAATAGAGGATTGTAACTTGAAGAAATCAGTGTTTAACTAGACTTCATGCGTGTTATTATTCTCCCAACTTCTCTTTTTTTTTATGTTTTATGTGCCGAAGCTCTTAAGTTATATATATATATATATATATATATATATATATATATATATATATATATATATATATATATATTTATATATATATATATATTTATATGTAAAGGAGATGGTTGGGGGGTGCAGTCAATAAGAACACCGAATAAGTGAAGTACTTATATTATGTGCCGACGTTTCGACCTACAGTGTAGGTCATCTTCAGGGCTAACAGAGAAACAAACAGAACAAAAATGTAAAAACATCAAAGTTGTACAGTAACAATACTAGTGACAAATAATGTAGAAAAATACAAAGTGGCAGATACTTGTGCAGATAGAAGATAAAGAATATTAAAAAGGAGTCAGATTATAATAAAATAAAGATATAGACAGATTTAAAAATTACTGATAATGAAAAGGCATTAAACTAGTGGTAGATATAATAAAGATCAGATAAAGACAAATATAACAAAATTATTGAAATAGTGACAGATATAATTATAGAAAATGTGATAGAATATAATAAAATTAAGATAAAGACAGATATAACAAAGATATTGATAATGGAAAGAAAATGAAAATAATGGCAGATATAATAAAGTAAGACAGATTTAATAAAATTAAAGAAAATGAGCAGAAATGATAAATAATAAATAACGCATATAAAATAAAAAATAGAAAATAAATGTACAGAATGGATAGTACAGTACAATATAATAATATAAAGTAAAATCAAAAGGAGGAGTTAAACAAAAGAAACAAAATGAGGATATTTACATATAAAGAAAGGTTGGAATATGAAGAATACAGAAAAACTAGTAAAATAAAGGTGTAAAATGTATGATAACGGACTTAATGATGTTACCAAATTACAGAAAAGTATGGAACTATATGTACAATAACAAATGTGAAAAATAGAAAAACTATTGTACAATAACACCAGTGTACAATGACTGTTTTGAAAATATAGTAGATAGGAATAGAATATGAAAAGTTAAAATAGGTGAAAACGCTAGTACAGTAACAATAGTTTACAATGTATGTATGAAAAAAATTAGATGGGATTAATGAATTAGAAAAATAAAATAGGTGTTTAAAAATATGAACACATGATTACCAACATATGATGGATGCCAAAATGATAAGGGGAAAAAATAAGAAAATTAAAATTGCAGAAAGGATAAAGAGAAAAGTTTAAAATAAATAAAAAGAAGAAATGAAGAGGAGACATACCAAATGATGGGAAGCGTGGCCGTTACAGATCGCGGCTAGAGTGTACTGGGCCAATTTGACCGTTGAGAACGAGGGAAGAGATGGGAGCGGAATCTAGTGGCCGGAAAGTTAACTATAGAAGGTAACTATACTGGAGTATAGGAAAAAAGGATAAAAAATATAAATAAAATTAAAACAATGAAAGAAATGTCGATAGAGTGATAAAAAAGAAAACATCAAAGTCGGAGTAACGGGAATTTATCGGATTCCAGCAAAAGAACGTTAAGACCGGGGGAAGAGATAGGGGCGAAATCTAGTGGCCAAAAGTTAACTATAGAAGTTAACCATGCTGGAGAATAGGAAAAGATGGGGAAAGGGAGTAGATGGATAAAATTAATATGAATACATATTTTTATGTATTATGAATACAATAAAAATAAAAAAATTGAAACAATGAAAGAGATGTAAACCGAGTGATAACAAAAGAAACATAAATGACGAAGAAACGGAATTTAAGGTCTTTTGAGTAAATTAAAAATTTGGGAGTAGGTAGAGGAAAGGTGATGAGAGTCAGACTTAAGATTGATAGAGGAGGAATCTAAATTTATGTGGATAGTTTCAGAGAGGATGCGTTTGTCATGGTTATGCGCTGTAGCTAGGATAGACGTATTTTCAAAATCAAAGGTGTGGTTTAAAGAAATGGCATGTTCGGAAAGTTTAGAGGAGGTGAGGTTATGGGAGGAAATGGCATATTTGTGTTGAAAAATACGGTCTTTAAGGAAGTTTTTGGTTTCACCTATATAGGAAGAGTTGCAATTAGTAGAAGAACAAGGTATCCGATAAACGACATGGGAACGAAGCTTGAAGGGAATAGGATCTTTGATACGGGTATAGATATGGGAAAGTTTGTTATGGGATTTGAAGGCAATACGTAAATTGGGGATAACGGAACGTAAGTATTTTTGAATGCTATTAGAGAGGGTGGGTATATATGGCAAGGATCTGTATATAGGGATAGATGGTGGATGTGGTGATCGGGTGAGGGTGGGGGGGTTATAGTAGTCATGGATGAGTTTATTAACAATATAGGGAGGGAAATTGTTTTTAAAAAGGATTTCTTTGATACGGAGGGTGTTGGTTGTATGGAAGCAGGCGTCAGAGAGGGATAGGCCACGGTGAATAATATTTTTAGCGACGTTAATTTTAAGGTGGTGTGGATGTTGGGAGTAATAATTACCGATTGGTATACAAAACCCACTTACTCTGGCCGACTTCTTAATTATTACTCCCAACATCCACACCACCTTAAAATTAACGTCGCTAAAAATATTATTCACCGTGGCCTATCCCTCTCTGACGCCTGCTTCCATACAACCAACACCCTCCGTATCAAAGAAATCCTTTTTAAAAACAATTTCCCTCCCTATATTGTTAATAAACTCATCCATGACTACTATAACCCCCCCACCCTCACCCGATCACCACATCCACCATCTATCCCTATATACAGATCCTTGCCATATATACCCACCCTCTCTAATAGCATTCAAAAATACTTACGTTCCGTTATCCCCAATTTACGTATTGCCTTCAAATCCCATAACAAACTTTCCCATATCTATACCCGTATCAAAGATCCTATTCCCTTCAAGCTTCGTTCCCATGTCGTTTATCGGATACCTTGTTATTGTACAATAGTTTTTCTATTATTCACATTTGTTATTGTACATATAGTTCCATACTTTTCTGTAATTTGGTAACATCATTAAGTCCGTTATCATACATTTTACACCTTTATTTTACTAGTTTTTCTGTATTCTTCTTATTCCAACCTTTCTTTATATGTAAATATCCTCATTTTGTTTCTTTTGTTTAACTCCTCCTTTTGATTTTACTTTATATTATTATATTGTACTGTACTATCCATTCTGTACATTTATTTTCTATTTTTTATTTTATATGCGTTATTTATTATTTATCATTTCTGCTCATTTTCTTTAATTTTATTAAATCTGTCTTACTTTATTATATCTGCCATTATTTTCATTTTCTTTCCATTATCAATATCTTTGTTATATCTGTCTTTATCTTAATTTTATTATATTCTATCACATTTTCTATAATTATATCTGTCACTATTTCAATAATTTTGTTATATTTGTCTTTATCTGATCTTTATTATATCTACCACTAGTTTAATGCCTTTTCATTATCAGTAATTTTTAAATCTGTCTATATCTTTATTTTATTATAATCTGACTCCTTTTTAATATTCTTTATCTTCTATCTGCACAAGTATCTGCCACTTTGTATTTTTCTACATTATTTGTCACTAGTATTGTTACTGTACAACTTTGATGTTTTTACATTTTTGTTCTGTTTGTTTCTCTGTTAGCCCTGAAGATGACCTACACTGTAGGTCGAAACGTCGGCACATAATATAAGTACTTCACTTATTCGGTGTTCTTATTGACTGCACCCCCCAACCATCTCCTTTACATAAGATCATCCAGTCAACCATTTTCATCTCATATATATATTTATATTTATATAATACTATAATAGTATTTTCTACAATAGCCCTTAGATATAAAAACCAAATATTTACTACAGTAAAATGTATTTGGAGATATACCCTGAAGCTACCTATATAGAAGATAAGAGAGGACGAATGCCCCTTGTTAACAAAACATTGAGTTGTTTTGCTTTCGTTCTAGATATGGGATATTTAATAAAAAAACAAACCTGGTGTATTTAAATAAGAACTTCTGTCTGATTAATACATGATTATTCAAGAATGATTTAATTTCATATATATGTAAAAAAACCTGTACCACTACAACCCGTGAACGGGTCTGGGGTTCAGTGCCTAGTAGAGACTACTGTTTCATGGACAACGGTTCTGCAAGGTGACCGGTCACGCTCAACTGCCAGATTTTCCCCCCTTATTCTGGGTACCCTATTTTTATAACATTTTATAGAGGCTGGATGAGCCTTTAAATTTTGTAGAGAATACTCAATATTCAAATAAATACTATTTGATAATTTATATTTCTTATGATGGTGATAATTTTAAAATATTTTCATTTTGAAGAAAAAATATTTGTGCTGGCCGGGATTTGAACCCGGTTTGATCCATATTCCACTTGGTTTTCTGGTTGTGGAACAGATCTTTAGAGTAAGCTATGAAGTTAAATGGAATTGCGTTTTGAACTTAGCGTTTCGTGGTGTGTTCTAGTAAGCTAGAGTTCGCATAAGCTACGTAAATGTTGTAGCTCCTGTTTTCATGCGTATAGGGAGGAATGAAGTATTGCACAACAGTTGGTTGTTGATATAACATACCGAATGCAAACAACCAATTCGGTCAGATTAAAACAAATATGATTATTCTGAAATATATTTAATTTATCAATCTTCTTTGGTTGATTTTTCCATTTATTTCCTTTTTTAAGAAATCCAAAGCCTACTTGTTTGCGTTATTTTCACAGGATTTTATAGCTCTATTCTATAGGATAGCAGAATTCTATAGGTAATGAATACTAACTAGAAGTGTACTCAGTCCATACTTCCCAGCTCCGTTGGTTCTGGACACATGAAACTACAATGCTCCCAACTAAGTTACAAAAGGTTTAACCCCCCAATCGGTTCAAACTGAACTTTATCCCCATAAATTTTTCAACAAATAAAAACAAAATTTTCCCCCTTGCAATGTGATTGCACAGTCAAGATCTTTTGAAGTTCCATTGTGGTGATAAAATTATTTAGATCTACCTGTTATTAGTTTCATTGTCTTACTTTATGCGAGATTTAGTTTTATTCTGCTTGTTTCCGGAAGAGACATGATGGTTTCACATTTTAACTACCATATCTTGCATAAAGCTTGTAATATAAGCTTTGGCGACTTCTTTGGTAACGACATACGAAAATCTCCAATATTGTGCACCTTATTGTAGAGCTACCTCTTGATCGTCTGTATCTCCTTCTGGAAGAACTCCAAGCCTACATAACCTTAAGGTTGCCTAAATCTATCCATCGTCCAAGGTGGTGAGGAACTCGGAAATTTATTTCGTTTTTACCTAATTCAGAACCGTGATTTCACTGTCAGTGACGGTAACCAAATTATTATCCTTATTACATAAGGAAGGATATAACTTTTCATGCATACATACATAAACATATGGCTCCACATCCCGCGTGAGGACAAAGCGACCGTTACTTCTTTTTTGTTGTTTTCATGATCTGGCCCTCTAGTCAGTTGGAGGAGCTGCCTCTCAGAGCATCATGAAACATTCCCCCATTCAGGATGGCTACATAGGGGCGGTACCACAAGTGTATATACATATGTATATGGCCTTTGTCTATAGGTGAGGGAGTGTATGTAGTATGCCGGATACGAATACCGTATAAATGTTAGTGCTTCAGAGTGACTGATTGCAGCTTGATAGATGTGCAATGATAGCACGACTTGCCTACGCCTTGTATGAATTTTCATGGCACTAATACTATTGGAATGAATATATCTTTAATTGTTATTGATTATATATATATATATATATATATATATATATATATATATATATATATATATATATATAAGATATATTATTGAGGATTTTCAAAATAAACCACAAATTGTTTCTCTGAAAATACAAAGTTTTGTTTTATTTAACACGCCTTAACAATATTACAACAATTATCGTTTAACTATGACAATTACACTTTTATCTCACCTGAAAATACAAAGAAACGACATTTAAAGTTCACTAATATCGCCTCCTCAATTATATCCCTTCATTTATCTCTCTACAAGTTTTTATAATAATTATCTTAACAACAAATCATCTGACTATCATCCGCCCTTGAATCCCCGTATCACTCCGACCGCTGTGCCCTCTACCAACTTTCACTGACAACTTATGAACGCGCGAAGCGCGGCAATTTTGAATTAATGAAATGTCATTTCATTACATCTCCCTCCCTAAGAGCGAAAATCCTAAATAATATATTTATACACTGCACCTACAAGTTATCTTCGTATTCGTTTTCCTCTACTTCATCTTCTCTTGTTACGGGTTGTAGTTTTGTTATGTGGAATAAAGTTGATTCTGTTTTTCTGTTGCCAGTGTCAATCTTATAAATGGAGTTTGATAATTTCTCTATTATCTTGAAAGGGCCTATTTTTAATTCGTCTAATTTCTTCCTATTCAGTCTATTTCCGTGTTCTACATATACCCTGTCTCCTATCTCGAACTCTTGCATTTTCCTATTTCTATCAAATATCTTTTTGTTGTACTTGTGGGATTTTATTGTATTCTCTAATGCTAATCTTCTATCAGAAATCCACTTGTCTTCCTTTTCTATTGTTTTAATTTCATTTGGTAGAATACTGACGTTTGTACCATCCAGTAAATATTTTGGTGCAAAACCTGTAACCGAGTGTTCTGTTTCATTATATTTCTGTATACATTCTCTTGCTACTGTTGTCCATGTTCTCTTATTATTTTTCTCATTTATCTTACATCTTATTTTATTTACTATTGTTTGATTTAATCTTTCGTTTAAGCCGTTGGAGAATGGTGTATTCACAGCTGTAAAAATTAGTTTAATGTTATTCTCTTGCAAATATTGTTTAAATTCTCTTGAATTGATGCCCGGATATTGATCTGTCAGAATTATTCCAATCTCATCTGTCTCTAGTACTTTCTTTGTTAGTTTTATAAAATCACTTGCGTTTTGTGTTTTCGATGTCTCAATAAATGCATATCTTGTGTAGTGGTCTACTAAAAGGTGTAGGTATTTTTTTGTTGACCTAGATCTCCCAAAGCCACCTATAGTATCCATTGACATTATCTCAAATGGTTTTGTTGCTGGTCCCAGTTGTGACATTAATCCAAATTTTCCTTGACATCGTGATTTATTTTTTATGCATATTTCACATGTTTTACAAATATTTATGATATTTTTAGTTAGGTTTTTAGCGGTATATATTGGACTTATTTTTTTCTGCAATTGTCTGATCCCAATATGGCATAAATCTTCATGTACCCTTTTTATAAATTTTTTACTAAATTCTTATGAGAGGATAATCTTTTCATGTTTCTTCATTTTTTTATAATAGATCTTATTTTTATATAGTATATTTTGTTTCTTTGCTTTTATCGTTTCATTTTTCTCTTGGTCTTCAACTATATCTTTTATTTGTATTAAATTAACTATTTTCAATAGTTCCTCTTTGTTATCTTCTGATTCTAATACAGGGTTTCGGCTCAAACAGTCCGCTTCTACATTTTCTTTACCAGGTATATATTTTACTGTAAAGTCATATTGAGATAGGTAATATGCGAGGTCACCTAATTCTTCATCTGTCCTGCATTTAATATTCATGTTCTCTAGAGGTTTGTGGTCTGAGTAAATAGTGAATTGTTTTCCAATTAGCCAGTGTTGCCAATATTTAACCGCTTCTTTCATAGCGAAACATTCCAAATATATAGCCTTTTTCCGTTTTTGAGATTCATTTAGTTTTTTTGAAAAATATGCCACCGGTTTGTCTTTACCGTCTAGTTGTGTCTGTTTTAATATTGCCCCAATACCCTCTAAAGATGCATCTGTAAAGATTTTTATTGGTAAATCTTTGTCGAATATTTCCAACACAGGTTGAGAACATAAATATCTTTTTATTTGATTAAATGATTCTTCACACTTCTCTGACCACACAAATTTTTCATTTTTTCTTAATAAATTGTGTAATGGGTCTAAAATAATTGCGCTTCTTGGTATGTACTCATGGTAGAAGTTGATTTTTCCCAAAAATTGTCTGATATTTTTTTGCGTCTTAGGAGTTGGAAACTGTCTTATTGAGATCAAATTGTCTTTAAGTGGTCTTATCGAATTGTTCTGAATTACATGGCCGAGGTTCTTTACTGAGTTTGAAGCAAAGGTACATTTCTTAAACTTCAATCTAAGGCCTTCTTTTATTATTGCCTCTAATACATTTCTTATGTGTCTTATATGTTCTTCAAAGGTGGTCGAGTATATCAAAATATCATCTATGTAGTTTACGGTGTATCCTGTGAGATTGTGCTTTCTTAGAATATTGCTTAAAATTCTTTGGAAAATTGCTGGTGATGTTTTCAAGCCAAAAGGGAGGCAGTCCACTGAAAGTGGCCCTCTTGCGTGACAAATCCTGTTTTACTTCTGTCTTCCACCCGTAGTGGTATTGCCCAAAATGCTGAGTTTATATCCAGTGTTGTAAAATACTTACAATTTCTAGTTTTAATAATCAAATCATCTATTAGCGGGAAAGGTTGAGCTTGTGGAACAACAATTTTGTTTAATTCCCTGAAATCTACACATAAGCGTGATCTTCTATTTTCATCTTTTTTAAATGCCACTGTCACTGGAGCAGCGAAAGGACTGTAGGATTCTTCTATTAAATTATTCTTTAGTAACATGGATATTTGCTTTTCAATTTCTAATTTATCTTCTATTGTACATCTGTATGGTGTTTTACTACAGTATCTGTTTACTAGTAAATCTATGCGAGCTTCATAATCTCTAACTGATCCTATATCATACTTGTCCTTAGCAAAAATTGTTTTATATTCCTTTATAATTTTTTCTATTTCAATTTTCTTTTCATTATCTAAATGGTCTGTCAAACTTAAAAATTCTTCTGTTTCTATGTGTTCATTGAAATTTATTGCAAATGTTTTTATATTCTTTCCTTCATGTCTGTTATCTTTAGACCTTTCGTCTATTTTATTTGTTATTTTCTTTTGCTCTATCTGCAAGTCTTCATTTTGGGTTAATTTGAATTTCTTTATCATATCCAATCCGATTATAAAATCATCAAAATCTTCATTTTCTACTATATATACATCCACCTCTCCTTCTAAATCAAATATTTTTATTTTTATTGTTATCAAGCCATCTGTCTTCTTCACACCATTAACCGTTTTCACATATGCTATATTCACATTATCCTTTTTTTCTTTTACTTTAATCAGTCTTGAATTTATTAAAGAGACCTGTGAGCCTGAATCATAAATGCCGCTCACTTCTAGTTTATTTTCTAATAAAAGCTTGACTTTGATTAATGGTGTACTTACTCGTTTTTTTTCTCAGTATTTATATCTACTTCAATAATTGAGTTGTTATTTACATTTCTGGCTTTAAAAGCCTTTTCAGATTCATTTTTATTTTTCTTGAACCAACACGACTCCTCCGGATGATATCTAATTCCTTTGTCCAAAGATTCACAAGTCTTACATGGCTTCTTCTCATTAATTTTATTTTTATAAAGTAATGTACCACTCTTTATTATAGTTGAGTTTTTCTTGTACACCATATTTTCATATTTTCTTATCTCGTTGAACAAATCAGTAGTGTCGTTGAGTTCATCCCTGTTTAACTTATATAAGATAAACCCAGGTAAACCTGTTGCAATAAGATCTATCATTGTTTTGGGGTCTATCGATTTGTTTACATCTAGTATAAGCCGTTCTTTTTTTATAGCATAATCAATTAATAGTCCTTCTTTATACCTGAATCCAAGAGCATATGTGACTACATCCCATCCACGGTTTTTAAAAGTTTCTAAAAATTTGTTTTTCCATTCATTCCATTCTGAATTTATTGTTAGTTTTATGGCCATCGAGCTATACCAATCCAAACAAGATTTTTCTAAAAATAACCTCAATATTTCTATTTTTGTTTCATCTTTTGATATATTAAAGCGCTCACACTCTTTTTCAAAATTCTCTATCCATTGCGTTGCATTAGGGTTCTTGCTTGTGAATTTTTCAATAATAAATTTCTCTGAAATATGTTTTAGGGTGTGTTGATTTTCTTTCTTTGTTGTAGTTTCTATTAATTTTTCCAAGATAAGTTGCAAATTGTCATCTTTGTCTCCTGGTTGTTTTGTGCTAATTTCTTCTAAATACTGATCTAAAAATTGCATATTACCTTCCTCATCTATATATGTTTTTTTAAGATCTTCATTTAATTTTATCCATATTTTTCTACTTTGATGCCTTTTCTTTATGCTACTTTTTATTTTTGAGAAAGTGTTCGTTTTGACAATATCTGTATGATGACTTACCGGTTTCAGCTCATCAGGTAGAACATAACATTTTCCTTCTTCTGTAGATATTGAGTTGATAACTAATACATTAGATTTTCCATCATTTGAGGCTGACATCATAAATTCAAATTGCAACCGGTCCATCTTCTTTTAGTTGACAAAAATGTCGTTTTATAAGATATATTATTGAGGATTTTCAAAATAAACCACAAATTGTTTCTCTGAAAATACAAAGTTTTGTTTTATTTAACACGCCTTAACAATATTACAACAATTATCGTTTAACTATGACAATTACACTTTTATCTCACCTGAAAATACAAAGAAACGACATTTAAAGTTCACTAATATCGCCTCCTCAATTATATCCCTTCATTTATCTCTCTACAAGTTTTTATAATAATTATCTTAACAACAAATCATCTGACTATCATCCGCCCTTGAATCCCCGTATCACTCCGACCGCTGTGCCCTCTACCAACTTTCACTGACAACTTATGAACGCGCGAAGCGCGGCAATTTTGAATTAATGAAATGTCATTTCATTACATATATATATATATATATATATTCTTTACGGAATATTCAAGATCATTCTTACTCTAATGTAAAAAATTAACCATCATAGTCATAATTTATTTGGTATTATTATTCATTTCTTTGACGTGAACCAGCCCTGAAGGACTACGCGACTATGATGCAGGATTTTTTTTTTCATTTATTTCTTCTTGGTCTAGCTTTCTTTCTTTCGTCTTTTATTTAATATATTCTTTATTAAACATATACTCCTATATGGTCGAACTTACTTTTTAGTAGTTTAAAATCACTGAAAAAAATTAAATTTCATCCCGGTGCAATCCTTAAACAGTGAGGCCATTACGGAACTTACTTCTTTCTCGTAAAATTCTAGATTTAATTTAGAACTTGGGCAGTTCCAGTGCTATTACTTTGGAAACTATAAGAACGATGCAATATTAAAATGAAAAAGAAATTTTATTAAAAACTTTCAATTTACTAGATAAAGTTTATCAATTTACTAGATAAATGAAAAAATAAGTAAAAAATTTTAACCATGGAGAACAGTTTTTTCACAATTTTACAATTACTTTATGGGAAAAATTACTTAATGAATTATTAAATTGGAGCAAATTTTGTATACCAAGGTTTTATTTTGTTGTGTGGTCGGTCGTGTTTGAATGCCTCAAGAAAAAAAAAATCTTCCTTATTTGACTTGATAAACTTATGATATAATTTCTGTATAATAACATTTTCTCGCCAAGTGCTAGGAAACAGAAATATAACACTATTCAGCATCTTCTCTAAGAAGGTCTACTTAAATGATAATTCAGTTAAAATTTGTAATCCATTCTTCACGTATTTCTTCTGGTTTCGATTTATCTTTCTTTCTTTCACGCCACTACACAAAGAAGAATATAGTAGGGAAAATAAGGATATTGGAGGCGATTGAAACAGTAAAGCACCCCGAAAACTTTAACAGAGAAGTTGGTTATTAAATTGAAATTATGGCTTCCAAACATCAGTGCATAAGAAGAACCCAAAAAACTTAATAGAAGAAACAGACCAAGCAGAAGTTAACCAATAGAGGTCCATCCAATCAGATCACTGTAAGAATAGGTTCCGCCCCAGAATATAGAAATTTATAAATACCAAAGCACCGAAAAACATTTAAGTCTCAGATTAAGTCCTGAGGAAGCTTCCATTGTGCCCAGCGAAACCTTGACAAAACTTTGAAGACTCGATCGAAACCAGAATAAATCTGTGATGAATGGATTAAAAATATTGGCCGTGGGAATTTAAGAGAGTATTTAAAGTTAAAATTTGTATTTTTTAAGCTTACCAATATCAACAATTATAAGTTCTAGAGAATGCTTGCTTCTGTTTTATCATCTTTTTTATCATTCACTATTTAAATTTATTGCATATAAAAGCATTTATAAACTGAAAATTATAGATGTATTCTAGGATTCAGCTTTGTAAAATGGTCGTCATAGACAATGCCAGACATTAGCATCGGTGTACTGTCCTCCTAACAAATCCATCTCCGATTCCCAATTCAGCTCTCTCCTCGATTCCCTAGGGATCCATTTCCTTTTAGGTGCAGACTTTAATGCGAAACATCAACAGTGGGGATCAAGAACTACTAATTCCCTAGGCCGCATGCTACTGTCTGCACTTAATTCCCACAACTCCAGTTTTATTTCTCCCGGCACTCCTACATATTGGCCCAATTATCCAAACAGAAATCCTGATCTCCTCGACTTTTTTATCCATGCTGGCTTAGGTCCCCTAAACTATTCCATAGAACGCCTTGATGAACTTTCCTCAGATCAAAGTCCTTTGATCCTTACCCTTTCTGTATCCCCAATACCCAAACTTCCACCGCCATCATTTATTAGGGGACCAGTTGACTGGAACCTTTTTCATCAGCTTGTATCCGACACCATTGACCTCAGAGTTTCTCTAAAAACACCACAAGAGTTAGATGATGCAGTCGATTCCTTTACCAATTTAATCCAGCAAGCAGTTTGGACTGCATCTTCACCTCGTCCTTCCTTCAAACCCCGCAAGAAAAATCCATTACCACAAGATCATAGGGATCTTATCCTTACCAAACGCCGTTACCGATCCCTTGGGCAAAGAACTAGGCATCCTCACGATCGGAGACTGTATAACTACCTCACCAAACTAGTTAAAAAGAACCTGACAACCTATAGATCCGAAACCTACAATGCCTATCTTTCCACACTATCCGCTTCTGATAATTCCTTATGGAATGCTACCAAAAAGATCCTTAAATACCACCCTATTTCCCATCCCCTCCGCCGTGAAGACGGTTCTTGGGCTGCATCAGATGAGGACAAAGCAGAATAATTTGCCAAACACCTTTCAAATACATTTATTCCACATCATGAAACCAACCCTACGCACGTTTCCAATATTCATGAATTCCTCTCTTCACCAATTCCACTATCCTTACCTCCTAACGCTGTAAGCCCCTCTGAGGTCAAATTCCTGTTACAAAAATTAAAAGTCCGCAAATCTCCTGGACATAACCTTCTAACCACCCAGATCCTTCAACATCTTCCTCAAAAAGCGATTATTTTCCTTACCTATCTATACAACTGTATCCTTCGCACAACTCACTTCCCTTTGTTGTGGAAACACTCCATCATCATTCTATTCCCTAAACCTGGTAAACCACCAAATGACACTTCATCATACCGACCCATCAGCCTGCTTCCTATTCTTTCCAAAATTTTTGAAAAGATCCTCCTAAAACGAATCCTACCCATAATCGAATCCAATATTCCTTTACATCAGTTTGGATTCCGTCCCAGGCACTCGACGGTCCAGCAGGGTCTCCGAGTTGTCGATTACATATCCTCTGCTCTTGAAAGCAAACAGTACTGCACAGGCGCATTTCTGGACGTAGCACAAGCTTTCGACCGGGTATGGCATGCCGGTTTGCTGTTCAAGCTCAAAAATCAGTTACCTCAATCCTTATTCCTAGTCCTTCGATCCTACCTCTCTGATCGCTACTTCCAAGTGCGCTGTGGTAACGAATACTCCAATCTTTACCCAATTCAAGCTGGAGTCTCCCAGGGCAGCGTCCTGGGTCCTACTCTATACATATTGTACACCGCTGATATCCCAACTACTCCTGAAACCTTCCTTGCAACGTTCGCAGACGACACAGCCATCCTATCATCTCATCCAGATCCTGAAATGGCTTCCTCGAACCTCCAAAGGAACCTTTCACTCATTGAAATTTGGTGTAACCAATGGCGGATCGAAGTCAACCAGGAAAAATGCAAACACGTGACTTTTACACTTCGCCGGGGAACATGTCCTTCTGTCCAATTCAACGAAACCATCCTGCCTATTTCCGACACAGTACGATACCTTGGCTTTCTCCTAGACAAAAGACTTACATGGAATCCTCATACCAGACTCAAAAGACAAGAACTTAACAGACGATTCAGCCAACTATACAGATTACTATGTAGGGCCTCCCATCTTTCAATAGACAATAAACTACTAATATACAAGACGATCATCAAACCTATCTGGACCTATGGACTGGAACTGTGGAGGACCGCAAAAAAATAGAATATCAGACGCATGCAATCCTTTCAATCCAAAGTCCTGAGAACTATTGTCAACGCTCCTTATTATGTCTCCAACAAAACCCTCCATAATGATCTCAACATTCCTTTGGTCCTCGACCTCATCCCTACTAAATTCTCAAAAAGTTTCACCAAAACCTTGTCTGTCATCCCAATCCTTTGGCTCAGTCATTATCCAGTTCCACACATCCATACAATCCACCCCGCCGCCTAAACCGGCAATGGCCTCGAGACTTGTTATAATAATGCTATTTGGAGTACTGGCACTGGCCAGATTCTCCACTCACGACCTGTGTGTGTGTGAAGCGCCCTTAACCAGCTTTCATTGGCATTTAATACCAGTGACGCGGCTGGGAAAGGGAGCTGGGCCCTCCCGGACTCCTGCTTTGCCCTCATTCATGAGGAAGAAGCTCAGTTCGGGGACCCCAGGCAAATTGTAAATAGAGTATGAATGTGTACAGTATATTTCTTTTATGTTTTATTTATTATTATTATATTTTTTTTTATTATATATATATATAGGTATATATTTTTTTATTATTTTTTTATTTATTATTTTTTTATTTATTTTTTTTTATTTTTTTGTTTACTTTATTTTTGTATATATTTTTTCTCTTGTATATATTTATTTATGCATTTATTTCGTTTATATTATTGATTTTTTATGGAATGATTGTAGCTACATAGCACCATTACTTATTGCCCACAGCAGGCAGATTGTAATGCTTCAATAAAGTGTTTTCTTCTCTCTCTCTTGAAAAAGACAATGCCAGGATAGAAAAGATTTTTCTGTATTATGAAGTCAATATCATATCATTTCTTTTGCACATCAAATTTTAAGCTTAATAAAATTTTAAATTATTGTAGTAATAATTTATTATTGCACATTATATTATGTTCTTATTCAGGCGAGTGATTTATTTCTTAGTAACAGTAATGCACTTTGTCATTTTGAAAAGTTCAATTTTAGGGATTTGACAAATTCAAACTGTTATTTCTGTTCTTTTAGAAAAATCAACGTCGGTTCAAAGTGATGCACTTCAGCTATTTTTCATGAATTCATGAATGTTTCATGAGATTTCGTTATTCTGAACCGTAGTAATCGCCTTGTATTCAAATTATAACAGGTAACTATCTAGGGTGGGGAAAATACCTCTAATGCAAAAAATTGAAATTCTAAACCATAAAAAATATTTATATTAAATATTAAGCTATCAACCAAAGGATATTGTTTAAAAATTATGTAAAAATGTTTTCAATTATTTTTATCAATGTTATTTTTTTCATAATGAAAATACTAATAAATTAATTTTCAATTAACTGTAATCTTAAACACTATTTGTAAATATTTATGAATGTAATAATTAAAAACTACAATAATCCTATTATAACGATTATTAAACAATTTTTCCATACTTAAATGACATTAATAGTTTTTTAAGATTTATTTTTGAAGTATTATTTCCATTGTTCATTTTATTTACACCGTTATGTCTACAGAAAAACCTCTCTCAGAATTTTTGATAATTCATATTATTTTTTAACTAAGATAGTAAGTTTCTTACACCTGACTTTAGTCCTTACATGATGCTCGTTATTTATGTTGTTTAAACCTGTTCCCGACTGTCCTGAATATCCGTTATCAAGAAGTCACCCATTTCTACACTTGAAGCGTCCTGTGTAAACATACACAGGCTGTAATGTAACGTCTTCGCAGGGATGTGATACCGCCAGGGTATCTCTCAAATAAGGGATCATGGCTGGGTGAGCCTTGCAGGTCCCGTGTAATGTTAATATTGTAAATCATTTATCTGCCCAAACCCGATTTGAGCCTGGTTCCCTTAACTCAGCACTCTAAACAATGAGCTACTCACCTCCAGTACAATTATAAGACCAGCAGCTATTAAGAATGTAGTAGATACAAATATGCCTGCAATTAATCAAAGTGGACAAAAACTTTGTAATTTAAATAAATCTTCGTAATGCTATCAGCTGAATAATAACTTGGTCCATGCTTCGCAATTCCGCGTTGGGTAATCTCCTTAATTACCCAGCGGTCTCATCCTTTGGAAGGAAAGGGTTGGAAGGGGGATGGTTTTATAATTCCTGATTTTTAGATTTCGGGACAAAAGACGCGAGCTAAGTAATGCCGAGATCGAATAATAACAGGTATTAGTAGTTATAAATGGCGGGTTGAGTAAGAGTAACGACCTTGACCTTTGACCTTGTCTGGAGCCCTGCCGTAGGAGGGTCTGGTGTGACCTTGAGGTCATTGACCTTCCTTATCAGGGCGAGGGGGGTGTTATGTACAGGCGAGGGGGGTGACCTTGTGACGTGATGGTAGGTGTGTCTTGACCTTGATGGGTTCAATTACATCAAATTGGACGATGTGGCAACGTTGTAAATGAGATGTGGCAACAGCGCATCTCCGCGCCTGAGATAGGTCGTTGACTCATGCGGTTCTGACTCAGCTGTTTCATTCAGTTTTAGGTCAATGCCCATGTCCATTGATAAGTTGTTAATTTAAATGTATTATTACGAACTCAGTTGTTGATTCATAAGTTGTTTTTTAGTAGGATTTTTTTTTATATCCCCTTCCATATCTTCCACACGTTTCCCTTTTTCTCTCCAGTTTATCATGGGACAGGTAATGAGTAAGGAACGTAGGGGCGAGAACTTGAGGTATGAAAAAGACCGTCTATCGACATTTGTTGGCTGGGCGTCACCAGTGAGCGCTGTGAAGCTAGCGGCTGCAGGATTTTATTACTTGAAGACCTCTGACCTGACAAGGTGTGCATTTTGCGGAATAATTTTACATAAATGGGAATACTATGACGATCCATTAGAAGATCACAGGAAATGGTCGGAAAAGTGTCCATTTATCGAGTACTCGGATCGGTTGGAGAGCTTGCCCATGAAAACAGCTGTAGAGGATGAGGTTGATTGTGAATAAGAAAATAAGGAAAAAAGATATGGGTGTTGTTGATCCATCTGTGAGACTGGAATTATTTCTTCATCACCTTGAAGAATTGAAAAACCACATTGCATTGTATGAAATAAAAAGAAATGAGGTGAATGAACTGATAAAAAATCTAAAAAAACTTCGTCTTTCTCCTCCATTACTCTGTTCTCAGTATCGACGTTGAAACCCTGTGAGATGGTTGGACGATTGGAACTGCTGACCGATTACCTCATCACTAGTACTAAACTAGTCCGAGTCGGTCTTTGCGATTTTGTGCCCACTATCGCCGTCATCGACAAGAAAAGTACAGTGTTTATGGGTGTAGAAGAATGGAAATTCGTTGTCGACCAGGTTCCAAGGATGATGTCACTTTTACAAAGCAGATCCAAGAAAGTAGAGGTCGAAGACCGAGTAAGATGTAAAAATGTGTATTGTTCATTTTCCAAGAGAGGAAGGAACAGAGTCATGAAAATAGAACAGGTTGTTATTTGTTTAGGAATGTTTAACCAGAGTTCACCGACCTTTCAGCTCGATTCACCTTCTACATGTTTTAACAGAAACGATACAGTGAAGCTATGTAAAAGTATTGAGAAAATCAACGATTCAATCAGTTTGATAAGCAAGATGGTGGAACTCTACAAGAAACATGAAGAAGGTCAGCAGACTGAAGCAGTGGAATCTAGTTCAATGGACTTTAATATTAATACCAACACTCTTTTTTATAATTTAAATGAGCTCAAGAAATATGTAATAATACCCACTTAAGTTGTAATTTTTACTCAATAAATAATTTTTACTTATATGCATTTGTTTTTATTTACTACCCTAGGTAAGAAGGTGAATAAAGGTAAATAAAAAAAAAATAAAAATTTTTTAATTTACATGGTTTATTTGAAGTAGAACACGGAATAAAGTACAGATATAATAATGATACAATTAATAATTTATATATTCATTGAGGTAGGAGAGTCTTCGTTTCTGGACAAATTCCTCGTCTTCTTGCCATTCCTCAGGTAAGTTGTCCCAGATGTAGTCTAAGGTGTAGTCATAAAGGTACAAAAGTAATGATCGAGGTAAAACTCTCAATTCTTCAGTAGTTAAAGTTTCGATACCTTCCTCTCCCAAACGCCGTATAGCCGTCTCCATTCTATCCATCATACTGATACATCATTCCTAGGAGCTATTTATAAATACTCCTCCTCTTCAGACCACAAACACTGGGGACTGTTTTTCTTAAGATACCTGAGAGGGTTGACTAATGAGCTGCTGTCGAATATCAGTCCACAGTATACACATCTAACTCTATCCTTGACCCCTCGAATAAATCCGGCATATGAGAGCAGATGATGAGGCGATGATCCAATGTTGTGGAATGTTTTTCTTCTTATTTCTTCTTTTTTTAAATTTACAGCTTCAGAATTTTTTCCGACCCAAGCAGCCAAACGATGAGCTTGATTTAAAGAACAAACAAATAATGTGTTTAAATGAAAATGGCAAGTCATCTGATCATTATGTAACTGTTTCAAGTTTGGACAGCCGAAATCATGAAGGTCGTAGACTGGCTTATTAATGAGTTCTTCTATAAACTTGCACTTTTCCATTCCCTTTCCCCATATTATATCATAGTCTTCTGTAACGTATGCTAAAAAATACTTTATATCTTCATATTTTACATCACCATAGTCCCATTCCAATCCGTGAATATGCTTTTTTACCCAAAGATTCGTCTTTGACTGACTCACTCCTTCTTCATCCTCTGGAGGTTTAAAAAACCAATGCCATGATGAACCATGACTGACCGAAACAATACTCAGTTCCTTAACAATTAAAGAGTTAGAAGCCGTGCGATAGCCCTGAAAATCAATGACCACTGAACGCATCTTCTTAAGATTTAGACAAGGTCCTACGGTGAAGTGGCACTAGTGTGTCTACGACTATATATATATATATATATATATATATATGTGTGTGAGCAGCTGCAGCATTAATACATTTTACGGACCAATCCCGCTTCCCGCTTCGTATTCTACAATGTTGTCATGAATAATGAGACAGAATGCCTTAGTATTAACCGGGAAATTTTCACTCGCCTCTAGTTGCACGCGAATATCAATGGTCGTACCTTTTATTGCTTCAGACTGTTTAGAACAATCTATAACGACTATAGGCGCGAGGGTCTCAAATTCGGAACGTGATAGCAAAGGTTGAGAATATCGATTACCATAATAACTCGTTTGAAACTCGTTATACATTTTGTAGAGGAGAGCCACTTTTCCTTGTGCGAAATCTAAATTCAAATCGTCATAAGGATATTGTTCGCTATTCAGATAGAGTTTCAAATTTTTCAATTTACAGGTATCAAACTGACTGCTGTCTTTGCTAGCGTTTCTGTTTCGATCAGTCTGGAATGCGATTATAACATATCGAGGCTTTTCTAAATTTGCCGATGTTTTGACTGTCCAATTTTCTTGCTGCGTCGCAGGCAAACTAGGGTATTCGTAAAGATCCCATGATCTGAACGGAAGAGAAATGACCTTGTTTTTCTCAACCATTTTCAACAACCTCAGCCGTTCTTGATCTGAAACACGGACATGAGGCATCCTCCAAACTACTTTATCTAATTTTATTTCTACATCATCATTACCCTTTACGCAGTTCAAGTCTGTACTCGATCGGATTAAAACGAGTTCTTGTTTAAGATTAATTAAAATTTTTCGATAGTCCTCACATATTCCCAAGAGAATATCCAGTGGCAAGCAAGCACTGAAAAAGCCGTTTTTATCTATTGAAAGAGTTTTATCGGCACCTGGAATTATCCATCCCGCATTTTCTAGTCCTTTTACTTGATTAGCTGAAAACGATACATGGCCTTTAAGCGATGTAGTTATTCCAGGATTTCTCACTCTATCGACTTCAATGCCATTCAATTCGTATCTGATCTCATCAAACAAAAACGCAAATGCGTTATTAGTCAATTTATAAGTAGTTCCCGGAATACCGTTTTTT
This sequence comes from Arma custos, assembly GCA_037127475.1. Taxonomy (NCBI): domain Eukaryota; kingdom Metazoa; phylum Arthropoda; class Insecta; order Hemiptera; family Pentatomidae; genus Arma; species Arma custos. The sequence continues at coordinate 68,054,718 of CM073760.1, read as the reverse complement.
TTTAAAATTCGACCATCCAAATAAACAAAACTTAATAAAGGGAATGTGTAGACATCTTGTTGATGAACAGGTATTCTGATTTCATCGGACTTGTTAAAGGTGTTCCCCGCATACGGCTGATGTGAATGATATTGAAATTGTGTAAGGGAATCATCAAATTTCACGTCTGATGCGATGTTTAGTATATTATTCATGTTTTTTTAATCGAAAACCACACTGTTTTAAAAATTTAGCGTTTGCAGGTGTTAACAGTCTCGATGATTTAGGTTTACTAAATCTCAATGGGGTTTGACGTCTCCTTTTATAAGCAGCTAGATTTCGGTCCCGTCTCTCTGTGGTAAAATCAATCCCCATTTTTCTTTAAATGTAATCTTATAGTAATTGTTTCTCCTCTAAAATCAATAAGCTTACCGTTCTGATCTACTAAACGAACAGTAATATTGTCAACAGTCCTCACGTTAGTAGGAAAGTAAATGACAGGATTTGGGGTTTTTATTATCTTATATCCTGGTTCCACTGCTGGAAAGAACTGGTGAATACTATGATCAGGATCTCCATTCGCATAAGATCCCGAGGCGATGTTACAATGAACCGAAATAGTATTAACACTAAGAAATTTAACAAGTTCTGACTTTAAAGTACTCTGATTTCCTCTCAGTATTAACCCTGCAGCAGGATCAAGGTGGTTAATTTCTTCACGAAGAAAAGAATCTAGAGAATCAATATCATATGATCCTTCTGGTATCTGGATTGTCAGATTTCCAAAATAAAACTTATCGTTAACATCTTTCATAACATTAGGAATAGTATTATACGTATCGAAAGATAATAAACCGATGGTATAATTTGACTCTAATTCTAGCGGTGGTAAAAAGTTGCATGAAGAATGCTAGAATTGCCTGTAAACGTTACTGTATAGCTCATGATTATTGAATGATCAAAATTTACGAGAAACCTCGGCTAAATACTTTAAGCAGAGATGACCACATATCGGAGTATTCCACTTTTTATAGCGTCGTCTATTGTAAGTTATTTTTAAATCTTTAAAATAGTCGAGTAGTTGCGGCGGTGGTTTCAAATTTCCAAACGAATCAAAGTATTGCACAACATTATCTTTTTTTACATAACAGACCCAATGAGAACCAGGTTCCGAACTTGTATTTAAATTTACAATAGCTGACTCGTGTTTTTTTGGATATTTAGGAAGATTATCAATCATAAATACTCCACGAAAATTTGGAACATTTAATACTTTTGCAAAATGATTTAATTCAATATCGCTCAATGGTTTATTTGGTAGTCACATTTTTGTAGATTTTTTTGTTGGCTTATAAACAGACCGTAACCATTCTTATACGGTTTCAAATAAAGTCCGTTTCCAACTTTCTGACCTTCCATAGTCAAATTATGTCTCTTTTGCTCATCTAATTTTAGCTTGGCTTCTTTAGCCTCATTGATCGCCATGGCAACACTCGCTGCTCCTCCTGCCAATGATCCCACAGCGGAAAGTCCTGCCATTAGCGGTACAAGAAATTGAAGAAAACCTCCTTCCTTTGGCAGGGGGAGAACTCTGGGCGGTGTGGGTTTCCCCTTGCCGCGTAGATTCATTTTAGCCTTTTTATATGCCACTTTTGATGCTCTCATAAGAGATGATACGTCATCTACTTTTGACGATTTAACCAAATCAATGAAACTAATCTTCTTTTTCTTTTTTAAACCAGAACCAATTTTTCCTTTTGCTTTCATGGCATTTGTAACTAACCAAGCTGCAGCTTTTTCTCCCCATGACGAATCTTGAGATTTTACTCGTTTCCAAGCATTATCAGCTAGAACCTTATCCGCTTGTTTACGACTATTCATATCCTTGTTTATGCTATAAGCTATATCGTGTTCTTTACAAGCTCTATCAAGCGCGTTTATTCCACTATCTCCTCTAATTAGTCGTTTTTCAAGTTTTGTACCGGGACCACAATACTGGTATCCTGGCAGGTGTAATTCAAACGGTAACTTATTTATAAGACTGTTCACGAGGCCTCTTCCTTTGTGAAGCTTGCGCATCATACTGTTCTTAGAAAATGAAAAACTGTGGTATATATAGGATGGAAAATGAATGTTGTTTGCATTCAGAATGAAATTAGTTAAACAAGAACAATGTTTCTCTACTACCAACTTTACCCCAGTTAAAGGCGAATCGGAGGAGAGACATAGTGCATTATTACCAAACACTATCCGAGCGTCGATATGTGGGCCGAGCGGATGTGGAAAGACCAATATTATGATTGGACTCTTATTAAATTCTAACGGTTTAAAATTTAAAAATGTATATCTTTTCGGAAAAACTTTACATCAGTCTAAATATCAGTATTTAAAAAGTGTTGTAAATCTAGTTCCTGAAATAGGGTTATACTTCTTTGAAGATGCAAAGGAACTGCCTAAAGAAATCAAATCCAATTCGGTCTGCATATTTGATGATGTCGCAATGGAAGATCAGGATATAATTAAACGGTACTTCAGTTATGGTCGTCACATGAACCTCGATTGCTTTTATTTAACACAAAGTTACGTTTGTATCCCAAGACACCTCATCAGATGTAACTTTAATTTTTTAATAGTATTTTCTCAAGATGAATTAAATTTAAAACATATTTATGAAGAACACGTAAGCACACCGGATTTAAGTTTTACTCTTTTTAAAGACATTTGTTCGTTATGTTGGAAAGAACCATTTGGTTATCTCGTTATTGATAAGACTAAAGACCTGAACAATGGACGTTTTAGAAAAGGAATTGATACATACATTGTAGATATATAAAGAGCAATCCTGGCAGCAATTATCATTAACAATCATGGACCCGAAAGTCACTCGTGAAATAATAAAAACTAGTGAGATTTTAAAAAACAAATTTCGAGCATTAAAGCGTAGTCTCCAGGACGTTGAAAAAGGTCGTCAAGAATTTTTTACACCTGTGCTTCAACCTCTAGAAGCCATTAAACAATCAGTACAGGTGAGCAAAGAGACAAAATCGGTACCCCCACCTAGAAAAGTGAAAAGGAGAGATGTGTGGGACGAATCGCCAATCGAGGCAGAGTCTGCTGCTAGTATTTATCGAAAATCAACATTATTGCCAAAAACAACACCTCACTTCAAAGGAGCTTTAACAATTTCATCCGATGATCCCAAAACACCGTTATCCCACTTTCCCGTTCAAGAGTATGAGAGCGAGTATGAGGCTGATAATCCGCTATCAGAGCAAGTCAAAGAATATGCTAAAACTCCACAAGGAGAAGCCGAATTTAAGGAGCATCTTGCAGCATTTGGAAACCTTCAAAGAGAATACTTGGATAAAATGTTGAAGGGAGATAAGGCACATGATTCTCGTTATGGAATTAGAGTCATGCCTTCTGGAGGATTATCTATTGGAGACACAAACGATGTCCAGCTATTTGCAAACAGCGATGATATATCTATTAACGGAATAGTTTATGAAGGAACGCCAGGATTATTGCAGCTACTCTACTTGAAAAATCCCAAAGATTATACCGAGTCAGACTTGGATAATTATAAGAATATTTTACTCTCAACAAAGGCTCACAAAAAAGGCTATAGTGAAGAGCAAGGAGTGTTCGGAACCAGATCTGAGAAATATAAGAATATTATATCAAAGCTATTTCCTTCACAATCTTTAAAACCTCGTCCTCCTTACTCAGCTTCGAGTAGGCTACTCCGTTCGCACACTGACAAACGGGGAACTGGTCTTATGAGAGCAAATAAACCATTGTACGAGTATTGGAACGATCCTAACGAGCTAGTAGATCGTCTAAAGCTGTTAATGGCGTCCACTTATGCCGGTCATGAAGGACATCATAACGAAATAGAGTCATTAATTGAAGAGCTACGAGAAGAAAATATTATATATTGAAAAAACAGGTTACTCGAGTTTAGTATAAACATGACGATAAACAAGTTCGGATCCCACATGTCATTAAAGCATTCCAAGTATAAAAAACGGTATTTTCCGTTTAGCATATTGAAGTCTGTAAAGGACATTGATGCAAATAATCTACGAATAATCAATGTTGCAAACCCGATCTCAGCTCATGATGCTGCTAATAAAGTGTACTGTGATACTCTAGCGATTACCTACACTGACTTAAAAAATTGGCCGGGTAACTATATAGATGGGAAAAGAAAAAGACTTGTCAATTTCGCTCCACCTATAAATAACTATGATGTGGTTACAAAAGAATTCTTCAACAGAGTTGCTTTGACTTTAGTTAACAATATATATGATTGTCTCGGGAAAAGAATAGCAAACGTCGGTGAGCCCGTAGAGGAATCTGATGCGGTCACACTCGCTTATCTTAAGAAAATACTCAAAGAGAAGTTATAAATGCAATCATCAATATTAAAAAGAACTGTTGTAGATGAATTGCATAAGCCAGCTCGGAAGAAATATCCCAGGACAGTTTTGAAAGGAATAAATGACTTGTGGCAAATAGATCTAGTAGAAATGATACCTTATGCTCGAGAAAATAAAGGGCACAAATATTTATTAACAGTTATAGACTGCTTTTCCAAATATGCTTGGGCCGTGCCTCTAAAGCAGAAATCAGCAGAAAATGTTACTAAAGCAATGGAGAGTGTGTTTCGCTCAAATAAGCAGACTCCGAAAAACATTCAAAGTGATCGAGGAAAAGAATTTTACAATTCAAAGTTTAAATCTGTAATGAAACAATATGGTGTTAATCATTATTCTACTTTTTCTAATATGAAAGCTTCCATTGTAGAAAGGTTTAATAGAACATTGAAAGCGAAAATGTGGAAAGCATTCAGCATGCGAGGAAATTACAAATTTTTAGATATTTTACCTCAAATTTTACGAGAGTATAATTCATCATTTCATAGGACTATAGGTATGAGTCCAATGGATGCTTTCCATAAAAAGATGGAGAAATATTTGCAAAATAATATCTATTCTTCATCGAGTGAATCAAAAGTAGTAAGAAAGCAAAAATTTAAAGAAGACGATTTTGTCAGAATATCTAAACAAAAATCCATATTTTCAAAAGGATATTTATCAAATTGGTCAAGTGAAATTTTTAAAATAGTCAAGATTCAAAAGACATATCCTTACACTTATTTATTGGAAGATCTGAAAGGACAACCGATAAGTGGTGCATTTTATGAAGAAGAGCTACAAAAAGTGAAATATCCAGATGTTTACCTTGTAGAAAAAGTTTTAAAAAGAAAAGGAAATAAATTGTATGTGAAGTGGCTAGGATTAGAAGAACGCAGCTGGATTGACAGGAAGGATATTGCATAATGCATTAAAAGAAAAAACACATAATATTATAATAAAATTTATTAATTTTTTTTTACAAACATTTATAATCATCATCTGTTATTTATTGTTACAATACATTTAAAATATATATTTATTACTTGCACATAGTTGTTCTTTTTTAACCTAAACTTATAATAACAATACTACAAGTAGACATTAAATTGATTTAAAAAGTACATTACAATAGCAATTACATTTAATAGTTGTTTTTTTCTTCATCAAGGCTATAGTGACCATAAGGGAGTGTTTGCACTCCATCGCTTAATGTATACCTTTTGTCATCGAACGAGCATAAAGACTTTTTATTTATTAGTGAGGTTTGAACGTTATGTTTTTTAGATTGAATTATATAAAACGAAGAATATATACTTTTATTCTCTTTAAGTATGTTTAAGTAATCGTTAAAAGTAAAATCGTTAACAGCTGATTTTTTAATTCCCTTCGACTTTTTAACCGTTATATCATTGTTTGTTATGTAAGAATACATTTTAGGTCTCAACCCAACAAATTCCACAATAGGATCTCCAAAGGTTTCATCTTTCAGCAGACCAACTACTTTTTTGTTTTTTTCATTATAACAGAAATGAGAAGTGGGAAAATTGCTTGTATCGAAATAATTTTGTAACTCTCCTGACATATCAGAATAAATATCATCAGTCCTAATATTATACAAAAATGAATCTGTGTCAGTATAACATAAAGTAACGTTTTCTATACCATATTTTTTTAAGAAAACATTGTAGTGGTAATGATACATCAAAACTTTGCTCAAGTCTAACACTGCAAATCCCACATACAAAGGTTTATCAAATATAATGCTTTTTTTTTCCAATTGAATCGCTGTAACATTATCTGCGAATATAATTCTGCCTTTAAAAGTTGGTTTGTTAACTTGACGATATAATGATTTTTCATTTGTTACTATTTTTAAATCGATTCTGTTACGCACGTTTTCCATAAATTTGCCAAAGCAGCTGTTATTCATCAATTTGTAAAAATCGCTCTCGAATGTATTTTTTGCAGTTGCTCTCATCTTTGAATTAATGTCTATGTATGGTGCCAACCAATTCTTTTGTTTAAACTTTAATACCCTGTGAATTTTTGTAATTTTTACCCCTAGTTGTAAAGCTTGTTTTAAATTTACATAATGTACTATATATCGTTTTTTGGGTAACAAAGACGTTAATAATTTAACAGTTTTAGTATTAGGTGGATTATTTTTTTCAGATAAAAAAGATAATTGAGAATGTTTATCATGAATTTCTGTGGGGTATTCAACATCAACATCTAGCACATAACCGCTTTCTGAATTGTTTTCCAAGTCTAATACATTTAATTTTTCATTAGTCCACTCAAATTCGGCATATGGCAGGGGAAGGTTCATGGCATAACCGTAAAGATTGTTAACGTCTACATATAATAAATAATTACTGGGTTTAGTGGAATCATACTCATTTAAATATTTATTGTTAGCTTTGGCATACCGGGAAACGACTTGGCAAATACCTCCTCTTATTCCCTTTTCGAAAAACTGTACTATATCTATATCTTTTATTACATCTAATTTTATTTTCGTATATTTTAGCATTGCATTCCAAGACAATTGTGGCAAAGTAAAAAACCATGCAGGGTCAAGTTGATAAATTTGTTGACAGAGATGTCGGAACGTTTCAAATACTTCACATAACAGAATTACATCTGTTTTTACATATAATTCTGCATATTCTTTTAATGTTTTGATGTTAAACGTTTCCCAGACATGTTTCGCATGCTCATAATCTACATCGCTAATGGATTTTTTTGTTAAATCATTATAAAATGAATTTTTAGATGGTAGTTTAGTTTCATTTAGACAATCAAACGAACTAAAATAATTATATGGAAATACACCTTTCCTTGTTAACAATTTCATTTTGTTTTCATCGTTTATAATACTAGCCATATTTACAAATATTTCACTAATTGATTTTGATTGATTTTTTAAATTGTTTACTAAAGAGTCCAAACTCGATGATAGAAATTTAAACGAGTCAACAAATCGTATTTTTGTTCTACATCCTTTAAATTGTATGCTAAAACTTATATATTTTTCGGTATTACTAGGGATTACACAAACGTTTTTACAACGGCCTAAGAAAGGGATTATAAAATGAGAATCGTAACCCTGTAAGTTGTGCACAAAAACAGGTATAAAATCGGGCTTTTTTGCTCTTAAATTACATGCATTATGCGTTGGTCCAATAAATTTACCTGTAAAGTGACAGTGATGACGCACACGATCATGTTCATCTAAAGGGTATTGACATAATATACAATCTTTAGCAGAATAAAAGGTTGTTTTATCCCCTTTACTCATTTCTTCCATCGGAAGCGGATTATCATATATCTTATCAGTTTCAACAGCTATATGTTCAAGTTTTTCTAAAAAAAACTTGCATACAGTTTTCTCCCGTGTAAACTAATGGTTTCAAATCAAACATATTAGACTTGACCAGAAGTGAAAAAGAAAAAGCACGATGCTCGTGTACCGCTTTGTTCCAAGATGTTGATGGATTCGGAGCAGGCTCCGAAATTGGTATTAAAAGAGATTCTATATCTGCATAAACTACAATTGGAATGGCTTGTGTGTATTCCACATGTTTAAATTTAATTTTATCTTCTTTCGGAAAATCAGATCGAATTGGTTTATGATTACGACAAAATAATTCATGCTCCGACTTTCGCTCATCACCATTTTTCCCATACTTGTTTAAATACGTCTTCGGAAATGTTGTCAGGCATCTGCGACAGATAGTATATGCACGTTTTTTCAAAGATATTTGAGAGCTTACTAATCGTGAAAGATTTGTGATCAAACAATAGTGAAAATTGTCTCCATTTTGTAAAAACAATAAATCAAACATTTTATCATAATTTTCCTTTTTACTTATTCTAATTGGATATACATTATTTTTCTCGTCTAAGCCATAAACATTTATAGACACGTTATTTAAATTTTCAAATCGTTTGATATCCCTAATTGGAGTCGGGAACGATATAGAATCAAAGGAATATGTGGTTTGAGCATTTTTGTATGTGTTCAAGTCATTTGACCTAATATTATCAGCAAGTATAGCTAACCGAAAACAATCGTCAGTATTATTTTTTATATTTATTACACAATGTTTGTCCTTAATTTTTTTAGGTAATTCAATATATTTAGATCCACCAAAAGGCTTATATTTTGTTAAATGTAAGCAGATATAATTTGCTGAAATATACATCCAACCAGAACCTTTTTTTTCAAATTCATCCTGTTCCACCAAAATTTTTTCAAAAGTTGTTTCAACATATTTTTCAAGGTTTGTAGAAACATCTATCGTATTAATTTTCGATTTAAAATTAAAATCTGATCTTTCACTAACAGTGTTTCCATTTTTTTTTATATATGTACATTCTAACATTATATTTATTTTATAATTTTTCCATTCATACACATAAGAATTTAGTAAAATTAGTAAAATTTCTTTTTTATTGTTTAAAAATTCGTTAGCTATTAATTTGTTATTATCGTTGGGAATGTAAATGTCCTCGACCGCATTTCCCAAAGAAGCTCTAATGATACCATTTTCCTGGGCAATCGCTGTCTCCCGCATTTGTCTGCTAAACATGCCAAATTTCCTTTTCTTATTCGGTATCTCCATTGTGCTCGCGTTAGGCATATTGTTACTACTAACCCCACTAACAACTTGACAGTTTAATTTATGTCGATCAAAATTGTACTTTCTATTAAACTCTTTCCCACAGCCATGACAATAAAAAAACAACCATTTACATCTGTGTCGCTTATTTGGAATCAGCAACCCACATTGCTCACACAAATAATTATTCATTTTTTTTTTAAATTAAATTAAAAATTAAAACTATAATTATAAAATCTAAAACTAGAGCATTTTTACAAGAATATTATATCATAAGAATTTTTCTTTTTCCTCAAATATTTTAATTTTAGTTGACCTAAAAACATAAATAATCAATTAGCTTAGCCAAAAAAAAATATATAACATTAATAGAATAAAATTTACCATTGTAAGTCGATATATTTTCATCTGTAATGACGGAAGCATATCTTTTCGGGAGAAAGGTTCGTATTTTCCCCTCGTCGACTTCTGTGTTTTCGATAACTGCTTCTATTCCAACTCCAAATTCTGTCTCCCTTTTTGTTAATTTATGGATTTTATAGGTTTGACCTACAGTTAGTTCCCCGATGTTTTTATAAACTGGTTTGCTTTCGTTCAATTTTTTCAAGAGAGACATCTAAAGAAATAATTTTGCTTGAGACATATCGTGATACTTATACTATAAAGACATATGCAAATTTTAAAAAAACTTACTTACTGTGTTTACGAGGAGAGCTGAAGCCAAAGACTGAATGACACTAATCGATCCGAGGGTCTTATTTACAAGAAACTGTATTTTTTTTATTTTACTTCTTTCTCTATTTTTTTTAGATTTTAGAAGCAGTAATATTTATTTTACATACGAACATTGCGTTGACCTCGTGCTAGCACGGGTCAGTTGCAACGATAAGATTAAACGAATATAAATTGTAATTAATATTATCTAGATATAATAATTAATATAGATAGATTATTTGCAATATGTGTTATCTATTTGTGCAAAGATAAGATTAAACGAATATAAATTTTAATGAATATTATCTAGAGATAATAATTAATATAGAAGAAAATAGATGATTTGCAATATTTGTTATCGACTTGAAAGGACGCCGCCCGACATGAAACTGGCGAATGATTGCATTGCGTAATTTTTTCATATATATAAAAGGGGTCAGACTGGCAAAGAAATTACTGCCTTACAGATCACTACAGTTACATCTCTCCATAAGGTAATTATCATTTTAAATTATGTTGCTTCGAAATTATGGTCTAGCTAATAACGAACCACTTTATAGATGTTTGATTACTTAATATTTTAATATCTCAGCCTTTGTGACCCTAAATAGTATGCCAACAGAACAATCGTCTGCCAATGTAGCCGTATGCCAGGTTTGTGTTTTCAATCTCGACAGATTTGAGCACCTAAGAACCGTGCTAACAGCCGGTCATTATCTCCTTCCGAGAAATGAAGTATTTGGTATTACATACAATGATACATGTTCAACTTTGTACAGAAAATATGTAAAACTATATCACTGTAAGCTATATTTTTCAAACAAACTTCTTTGTATTTTAGATGAGCTCATTTATAGAATTTCATAGATTAGTTGAAGGATTCTATGAAATTCTTAGGATAGAAAGAGGGAGAGCCACTCTCAAGAAAGATGCATTTATATTTACGACATTACTGCCACCGTACAAGCTACCGGATGTGTGAAATTTTTGCGCACCCGGACTGTTGTCGATTTTTACAATCGACAACAGGAAACATTACCTTATACTTAGATCATAAGAGAGGTATAAGGCATTTAAAGAGTATGATGCATAGTAAATAGTAGGGTAGCAGCACTTAATAAAGAAGAACAGGCAAGATTTGGCTCACCTCATCATCTGTTCAATTGAGGAAAGACAAGAGGCCAAGGAATTTAGCCAGAAACGACATACCTCAATGAATATATAAATTGTACTTTGATTATTATATCTGTACTTTGTTTTACTTCAAATAAACCATGTAAATTAATTTTTTTTTCTTCACCTTTATTCTCCTTCCAAGGTAGTAAGTCAAAACAAATGTGTATACATAAATCAAACTCAAATAATATTGATATAATAAAAAAATAAATGGAGATTGCAATAAGACAAGTACAACTGTCCTCATAGTAAGACATTTAAATTAACAACTTATCAATGGACATGGGCATTGACCTAAAACTGAATGAAACAGCTGAGTCAGAACCGGTTAACAAAAAAAAAAAACCTAATAAAAAACAACTCATGAGTCAACGACCTATCTCAGGCGCGGAGATGCGCTGTTGCCACATCTCATTTACAACGTTGCCACATCGTCCAATTTGATGTAATTGAACCCATCAAGGTCAAGACACACCTACCATCACGTCACAAGGTCACCCCCCTCGCCTGTACATAACACCCCCCCTCAACCTGACAAGGACGGTCAATGACCTCAAGGTCACACCAGACCCTCCTACGGCAGGGCTCCAGACAAGGTCAAAGGTCAAGGTCGTTACTCTTACTCAACCCGCCATTTATAACTACTGGTATTTCCTGCCTTTAATCCCTCCTTTATTTTGTCTTAAATTTTGTGATAATTTAAAACAGATGTAATCTGCTACAGTCAGATTTGAACCCCCGGACCTTCATTACAGCAACTACTTTAACTAAATATTAATTTAAAAAGTATTAGCAAGGTTACTAGGTTACGTATTAAAACAAGTCATTAGCGTATCCCCTTCGACTTCCACAGCTGACACCATCGCTATCGATATCGGCTATCGGTAGAAGAGGAACGCATCGATAGTGGGAGGGGGATAGGGCACTAATATCCGTTTGATTGCTCTGTTTGCCCTGAGCAGCTCTTTATCATCTAACTAATATTGAAACTGGAGATGAGTTAGCGTTAGCTATTGAAGCGCCGTTGCCCTCAATGAGTAATTGAAATGTACTGATTGTTCTCTCTGATATAGGATTGATTACTTAGTACAATATTTAACACCAATGTGCGGAAGCTCTCTATTACATAGCCATTATAATACAACATGATTTTCTCCTATTCTCATAATAGAATAGCTGGAATGGACTAGAACACCTTGACCGACCTGTGCACAATGTAACATACATCATACCTATTATTGTAAAACACTCACTGACTTACTGCAGACAACTAATAGATACCGGACTGTACCATTACTATTGGTCGACTTTACTAAACGGCAACAGCAACCATACGACGGAAACACTGATACTACTAATAATAATGAAAAAGTTATGTTATTATTTTAAAATGCCTCGTCTTCTTATATTGTTCTATTTTTTCCTTTATTTCCTACTTTTTTTCTTACTAGGTTTTTATATAGGGATTCTATTTTTTTTACTTCATTGTTTGACAAGGCATACGCCGACTGCATAATAGTCAGTGGAAGAAAATAAACAGTAAACGCGAAGCTGGAAGAAGACATTGGTGGACCTATAAGTTACGCCATTGCTGAGGAATGGCACCAGTCCAATTATTTAGAAATGTGGATATTGGAATAAAAATCGCTGTGAAGTTAGTAACACGTGGAACGGACATGGCACGTGATAAGAAGATGATCAGCTGTTTTAAATAACCTCCCAAGCTGTCCGTATATCATCTTTGCCTTAGTTCTTGTCTTAGACGTTGATGTCTGATATTGATGAGTCTGTTTAAACTGTTGGTGTGAGATGTGCTGTGCTTGATCTTCTTTGATGTGTATTCTATTTTGGTTCTTGTCCTGATGACTAAGTATCAGAATGCAGAATCACGGTTGACTTTTTTACTTTTTTCCAATAGCATTCTTATTATTATTATTTTATCCCATTTAGTATCTTAATACATTGACATTTATTAAAATACAATAATCTCTGACATTTTAAGAGTATGACCCATGATGAAGCCTGGGAAGAATTAACAATTCTCCTCCGCACAGATCCTCAGCGGCATTTTTCCTCTTCTACCGTCCGGGAGTCCTGCATTATCCTTTTTGGGTGCCTTTCTTTAGTAGTAGACATGTGCATTTTGAATGATTATTAATAACTACACTCTCTCTAACGATATATTTTTTACATCATTATTCCTTTTCAATTAAAAATCATAATTTGTCTCAAATGATCATTATATTCCAGCTTTATAAATAATACAATAATTATTATACACTCGCAGGTATGTGCTGCCATTAGCTGTGACTGCTTACCTCTACATTCGGATGTCGAGGAAGCTGCAAGCCGAAGAAGGACCTTTGCCGGTAATGATGTTCGAAGGAGTCAGGCCTAGGGTGTCTGCAGGTTCCCACGATTTCAGGTAAGCTAAATGTTTTTTCTTATTATTATATGTTATTTCAATTGTTTGAATGCAGATATTAGACTTTGGCGTTTGTTATTCATTAATTGTTCTCTCTCTCTTCTCTTTCCTTTCCAAACTTGGTAAGTTTAAGTTAACCTTAGTTTAAACTTGGTTAAGTTTAATTATGGCTCGTAAACAATTAAAAATTAATTTTCCAACAGAAATCCTTGAGTCCCTCGTGTAAAAGAATTAGGATATTATAAGGATAAAAATGCATTGTCTCAAAAATCATAGCCTGGGACGGTGTGCTATTTTTTTGAATCTCACATCATCAAACTTTAAATTACTGATCGAATACAGAAAGTGCATCTTTATTTACATTATAGTCAGCAGAAGTTTTTTGTTAGTCCTGATATGCGAGCTTAGTCATTTCATCTGATAATATTTAAACCAAAATTTTGAAGAAACTAAGGATGAGGGTAGGATTTCTTTAAATTTTAGGCATTCAATGGAAAGGGCGCGATAGACCTATATGTTTTTCTCCTTAAAATATCAATCAACCAACCACTTAGGCGACGAAGATAATTTTCTAAATGGAAAAGGATTGGCTCCCTTTAAGAAAAAGCAAGAGAAATACTCAATCTGTAAACTGGGAGATACTCTATTATTAAATTAGAATAGAATAGGAAAAATCTTCGAAACCAAAATATTATGTCTCCAAAATACTGAGCAAAATAACATGCCAACGTTTCGCCAATTTAGGCATCATCTAAATATCGGAATTTATAAAACCATCATCATTCAAACTCTTCTTTACTCATTTGAAACTTCGCCGCTAACACTGAAGGATGAACAACGTCTTCAGGTATTCAAAAATAAGATGTTGCATAGAATATTCGGATAAATGTTCCAAAAAGGATGAGACCATTGGCGAATATAGGAAATTATATAACGCGGTATAGCGAAGCATGCATCCGGTTAATATTATTCAAGTGATTGCGTCTCGAAGATTAAGGTAGGCCTGTAAAGTTTCAGGACTTGGTAACGAACGAATCGCTAATATGTTAATAAGCGATGTAGCGACTGGGAAACTTATGAAGGGCAGGCAGAGGCATAGATGGGAGGATTGCGTTCAGAGAGATCTAGCGGATTTGGGTTTGGTTAGTGGTCCATGGACAGAAGTTTGTAAGCAGAGATTGTTAGTATCGGCATCGAGCCTTTTATTATTTTATTTAGAGGCTCAAGGCTTTGCTTCTTGGGATATTTGCTACTGTATTCTACTAATAATTAACAATTTATGTCTCTTTTGGAACGTTTACTCGTTTTGATTTGTTAATATATTTTGGTAAACGAGTCCTAACGTATTTTTAGTTGGGCCGGTAATCGTCTTCGTCGCCGTTTGGTATATTTGCCCTGAAGATGGCCTACATTGTAGGCCGAAACGTCGGCACACAATAAATAAGTGTACTTATTAAGGTGTTTTTATTGACTGCACCCCCAACTATTTCTTCTTTATATTTTGGTATACTTTCGATTTTTTTAACAGTTTTTTTAAGTAGCCTAGTTGTGATTACTTTTATAGGGCAAGTTGTAATTCTTTTTTTTATGTTGAGTGATAAATATAATACAAATTGAGTTGCGAGATTCTTGTAGTAGTATTGCTTTTATTTAGAAGTGTAATATATTGTAAATTTTAGCAACAGTTTATTAAATATATCATTGGTTCTATCCTTTTCCAATAACTATCAAAAACCGGTGGCGGTGACAGTTATAATTGGAGCGAGGAAAGCTGCGGTTAATATCCTGCCATGTGCTCCTATCCTTCTAACCAACTTCCATTCCCAGCTGTTTGTATTGCGGATTGGAGATACCCAATATAATTTTATAATTTAATTGATACTATAATTTTATAATTTTAACATTTTTTTTTGTTATTTAAAAGTCCAAAACGCGAGGGATTAAGCAAATTAAAATAAAACTTTTAATAAACTGAAACTAGAAGAAACTGCTCGCAGTTTCAAGCTACTTCCACAATTACTAGACAAATGCTTCAAGCATCCAATTAATTGAAAAAGACTCTCATACATATTATAATACCCACATGGACATACGGAGCAGAGCTTTAGGGCTCCACTAATTCGTCGAATTCCTCTCGTATCCGATCCTTACATTCCAAAATTGAGAGACTAGCGGATTCAAGTGTGTATGGAGCTTTTCATGGAACGATTGGCTTCTAGTTTGGGCCAAATCCACAGCATATGGGATATTAAGATCATGATGGATGAGTTTGTTTGAGACAAAATAAGGAGCATTGAGGATTTTACGAAGGATTTTGGGTTGTAAGGATTGGTATACGAGATGAATTGGATGGTTTACTAACCAATATTATATCTCAAAATGGTTTACAAACCCATATTAAATCTTATAACCCGATCCTTCCAATATTTTCTTACATCCTTATTAACTTTTACATAGGATAGCTTTAAGGAAACATACGTAGTAAGGTTCAAAAGTTTTTGGCCTGGGATAGAAAGAAAGGTGAAAGAAAAAAACTGGTCTTACTGTTTTTCAAAATATTCTCCACTAAGTTAAACACACTTGCAAACACCATGGCAACATTTCTATACCATGAAAAAATAATATTCTTCTTTGTTAACAAAATGTCCTTCCCCTGCTGCTTGGAGATCTTAGGATCGGAAAAATTCTTAGGGGCGCCATTATACTCGCGTAAAAGTTCATTGCAGCAGTGAACTCGTTCCTGTTTTTGAGCAGCTGAAAGAATTCTTGAAACCATCTTGAACTAACCTTGTTCATATGCAAATGTTCTTTGATGATCCCCAAAACATTTGTTTTTGAAAGCTCCAACCTCGCTGCTATCCCCTTGGTTTTCAGTCGCCGGTCAGAGAGCAATTTAGATTCCAAGTTGGATTGTTTCAGAAGTGACAGCTTCCAAAGCTTCCAAGATGCGGGTCATCTTCTAAACGTTCTCTCCCTAACTTAAATAATTTTGCGCATTCTTTCACTGTGGAATACGAGGGGGAGGACTGCCCATATACACAATCCAAGCGCTCTTTAACCAGTTCTAATCATAATGTATTTCAGTTGTTGCAGCATTGCCAGTAACATATTCTTAATAACGTTGTTGTTGTTGTTAAAACAAATATCAGTTATGTAATTCAAAGGGATTGAGACCTGTAGGCGTAGGGCGGTTAATTGGGACTTGGAGCATCGCGAGAGTCCTCGGAAGGTTCGGGGAAAATATTAAGGGTGCTTTCATGTTCTACCGTTAGGCGGAATTTTGTTTTATTATTGGCCTTGTTATCCCACTCTCAAAGGGCAACGACCCTTTAGCATTAGACATCTTAATTATTTTTACAAGTAGATAATTCGTCCCAAGTATTTCTTAGAAACAATGATTTTGGTTTTCATCTACTTATTACGAACATTTCGAATGTAAAAATCAAGATTCATGATTTTGTAGGAATGGAAGAGTAGAATAAAAATATATACAATGAATTGTGATTATGAATAACTTAATAATAACAAAAAAATAAATAAATAAGCATAAAACAAGACCTGTACCAATAAAATTCATGAAGGGTATCAGGTTCAGTATGTTGATGAGACTGTACTGTTTCTTTGGTTGTGCAAGGAGGTGATTTGTCCTGCTCACCACCAGATTTTTCCATCTTATTTTGGGTACCCACTTTACAGAGGCTGGGTGAGCCCCAGGAGGGTCCTAGATTCCGCAGTATCCAAATCCGACTGCTAACAGATTAAATAAAAGTCTTGCCAACAGCAGGATTTCAACCCATGATCTTCGGCATGGAAACTCAGCTATATACCACTGAGCCACTCCGATCCCTCAATAATAATAAAGATTTTGAACATAAAATTCAAGTATACGATATTTTCTATGTAGGTACCAAGTATAGATGAATTCGCTAACTGCAGAAATACTACTAATCGCATTTTGTAAAAAAAAATTAAATATTTGAATATTGTAAAATATTAAGTTAAAACCGTGAAAAAATTCCAACGAAAAGCCTTAAGTCTCAAAACTAAAACAGAAATAGAAATTATCCGTCCAATATTTCGCCAATTCAGTCATCCTCAGGGTAGAAAGAGAATAACATCAAAACAAATCATGAATAATGTACCCAAGAAACATCCCACCACCTCGAAGGCTCAAATGCAACACAAGAGTTTTAGTTTGGAGACTTATGGAAGGTCTGTTTTTTACTTTTCAATATTAATATGTAATGTGGAATAGCCGCAGGTCCACTGGTTTCTTGATAATGGTGTTATTTTTTCTTGCATTTTTACTTTCATTTTTTCATATGGCTTTTCGTCTTAAGTTTTGTGTTGTTTGCTATTATTTAATTTTCCTGTGGTGCTTTTTGAAGTTTGGTGTGTGTATATTGAATTTTGAATTTCTGAAGTATCTATCAGCTGTTTTTATCTAACCTTAACCAGTTGGGGTCGAGTAATCTTCCTTATGATTCATTAGTTGCATTTGAACCTTCGAGGTGTGATGTTTCTTGGGTGCATTATTCATGTTTTGTTTTACTGCTATTCTCCTTCTACCCTGAGGATGCCTGAACGAGCGAAATATTGGACAGATAATTTCTATTTCTGTTTTAGTTTGGAGACTTAAAGCTTTTCGTCGGAATTTTTCCACGGTCTTAACATTTATGGAAGGTCTCTTTTTTACTTTTCAATATTAGTAAATTATTAAGTAGTACTGATTGAAAAAGTATTTCTTGAATAAGAATTTCTTCTGCAGCTGCTCTTTTATCTCTTCTAACTTTGCCAGTAAAGTTAAGAGCTGTTTCCATTTACGGAGCCCGTGAAGATCATACTGTTAATTTTCAAATTGTGTTGAAAATATTATTCCACTTATAACTTTTATTCATTTGCTTATGAATGTTTTCTACAATGCTTTCCCGCCAACTGAGCGAATGTGATAAATGTAAAATATGCTCTTTAATGGATTTTCTTAAAAATCTAGGAGTACTCCGTTAATGTCTTTGGCAATTCTTAAGTCTTTAAGAAGAAGGACAGTAAGGTAAATTTTAAAATATATGAAAACTAGCTTATATCCGTGGCTTCGCTCGCTTGGTCTGCCACATAATGTTTTGTGAAAGATCATTTTAAATAAATAATTTAATTATTTTTTTAGAATATTAGTTACTCGTACATCCAAAATTTCAAATGTCTAACTTCAAAACTGACGGATTCTATACAACCTTTGAACTCTTATTATATTAAAGGGGAAACCCTTGGGGTGGAATTATTAAATTTTCTTTCTTAAACTATACAAAGAACCTATCTACAAATTTCAAGATGCTAAGTTCCTAATTTGCCTTTAATTGTGTACTATAACGGGGGGGGGCGGCACATGCCCTTGCTGTATCCTATGATGTATAACCTATTTTACTAAATAATTGTAGTTTTTGCGGAAAGAGAGACAAACATACAAACTTCCACATTAATAATATTAGTAAGATTAGTAGGATATCAAAACAAATAGTTTCACTCATATGATTTCTGTTATTTCAACAACTATTGTAATGTGATTTTCCTTTATTTATGTCCTATAATGGATTCTAGACAGTACCTGAAAACAGTCGGGGGGAGGCACGTGCCCCCGTGCGCCCCTCCCCCCCTAAATCCACTCTTGCTATAGCCTATGTGTTATTCTGATGTATAATCATAATAATAATAAAATATACTGTCAAGTTTCATCCAAATCCGTCCTCTAGTTTTTGCGTGAAAGAGAGACAAACATACAAACTTTCACATTTATACCTAATACTAGCTTTTGCCCGCGGCTTCGCTGGCATAGAATTTGGACTACCGCATAAAGTTTCTTGACAGTGCTTTTTAATAATAATTTAAAATGAAAAATAATTTAATTACTTAAATAATTTAATTTTTTTCACTATAGGTTACTCGTACAAAATTTCAGATGTCTAACTTCAAAACTGACGGATTCCATACAACCTTTGAATCCTTATTATAATAAGGGTGGAATTATCCAAACTTCTTTCGTAAATCATACAAAGGACTTATCTGCAAATTTCGAGATGCTAAATTCCTGATTTGCCTTTAATTGTGTACTATAATGGATTCTCCACAGTACCTCTAAAACTGTCGGGGGTGGGGAGGGGAACGTGCCCCCGTGCGCCCCCCTAAATTCGCGCTTCCTATAGCCCATGTGTTATTCTGATGTATAACCTATATTACTGTAAAGTTTCATCCAAATCCGTTCAGTAGTTTTTGCGTGAAAGAGAGACAAACATACAAACTTCACATTTATAATATTAGTAAGATTAATAGTATATCAAAACAAATAGTTTCACTCTTGTTCTTTCTGATATTGTAACATCTATGATCATGTTATTTTCCTTTAATTATGTACTATAATGGATTCTCCACAGTTCCTATAAAACTGTCGGGGGGGAGGGGGCACCTGCCCCCGTGCGCCCCCCTAAATCCGCGGTTGCTATAGCCCATGTGTTATTCTGATGTATGACCTATATTACTGTAAAGTTTCATCCAAATCCGTTCAGTAGCTTTTGCGTGAAAGAGAGAGAGAGAGAGAAGAAAACACTTTATTGAAGCATTACAATTTGCCTGTTGTTGGAAATAAGTAATGGTGCTATGTAGCTTACAATCATTCCATAAAAAATCAATGATATAAACGAAATAAATGCATAAATACATATATGCAAGCGAAAAAATATATACAAAAATAAATTAAAATATATATATATATATATATATAATAAAAAAATATAATAATAATAAATAAAACATAAAAGAAATATACTGTACACATTCATACTCTATTTAAAATTTGCCTGGGGTCCCCGAACTGAGCTTCTTCCTCATGAATGAGGGCAAAGCAGGAGTCCGGGAGGCCCCAGCTCCCTTTCCCAGCCACGTCACTGGCATTAAACGCCAATGGAAGCTGGTTAAGGGCGCTTCACAAACACACACAGGTCGTGAGTGGAGAATCTAGCCAGTGCCAGTACTCCAAATGACATTATTATATCAGGTCTCGAGGCCATTGCTGGTTTAGGCTACGGGGTGGGTTACATGGATGTGTGGAACTGGATAATGACTGAGCGGGGGGGGGGGGGTTGGGATGACAGGCAAGGTTTTGGTGAAAGTTTGAAAATTTAGTAGAGATGAGATCGAGGACGAAAGAAATGTAGAGATCATCATCATTATGGACGGTTTTGTTGGAGACATAATAAGGAGCATTGACAATAGTTCTCAGGACTTTGAATTGAAAGGATTGAATGCGTCTGATATTCGATTTTTTCGCGGTCCCCCACAGTTCCAGTCCATAGGTCCAAATAGGTTTGATGATGGTCTTGTATATTAGTAGTTTATTGTCTATTGAAAGATGGGAGGTCCTACATAGCAATCTGTATAGTTGGCTGAATCGTCTGTTAAGTTCTTGTCTTTTGAGTCTGGTATGAGGATTCCATGTAAGTCTTTTGTCTAGGAGAAAGCCAAGGTATCGTACTGTGTCGGAAATGGGTAGGACGGTTTCATTGAATTGGACAGAAGGACATGCTCCCCGGCGAAGTGTAAAAGTCACGTGTTTGCATTTTTCCTCGTTGACTTTGATCCGCCATTGGTTACACCAAATTTCAATGAGTGAAAGGTGCCTTTGGAGGTTCGAGGAAGCCATTTCGGGATCTGGATGAGATGATAGGATGGCTGTGTCGTCTGCGAACGTTGCAAGGAAGATTTCAGGAGTAGTTGGGATATCAGCCGTGTACAATATGTATAGGATAGGACCCAAGACGCTGCCCCAGGGGACTCCAGCTTGAATTGGGTAAAGATTGGAGTATTCGTTACCACAGCGTACTTGGAAGTAACGATCAGAGAGGATAGGATCAAAGGACTAGGAATAAGGATTGAGGTAACTGGGCTTTGAGCTTGAACAGCAAACCGGCATGCCATACCCGGTCGAAAACTTGTGCTACGTCCAGAAATGCGCCTGTGCAGTATTGTTTGTTGTCAAGAGCAGAGGATATGTGATCGACAACTCGGAGAACCTGCTGGACCGTCGAGTGCCTGGGACGGAATCCAAACTGGTGTGAAGGAATATCATTGGATTCAATTATGGGTAGGATTCGTTTCAGGAGGATTTTTTCGAGAATTTTGGAAAGAATAGGAATCAGGCTGATGGGTCGGTATGGTATGATGATGTGGCATTGAGTGGCTTGCCAGGTTTAGGGAATAGGATGATGACGGAGTGTTTCCACAGCAAAGGAAAGTGAGTTGTACGAAGGATACAGTTATATAGGTAGGTAAGGAAAATAATCCCTTTTTGAGGAAGATGTTGAAGGATCTGGGTGGTTAGAAGGTCATGTCCAGGAGATTTGCGGACTTTTAACTTTTGTAAGAGGAATTTGACCTCAGAGGGATTTACCGCTTTAGGAGGTAAAGATAGAGGGATGGGTGAAGAGAGGAATTCATTAATATTGGAAATGTGCGTAGAGTGGATATCAGAATGTGGGATAAATGTATTTGAAAGGTGTTTGGCAAATTCTTCTGCTTTGTCCTCATCTGATGCAGCCCAAGAGCCGTCTTCACGTCGGAGAGGGTGGGAAATAGATTGATATTTGAGGATTTTTTTGGTGGCACTCCAAAGGGAATTATCTGAAGCAGATAGTGTGGAAAGGTAGGATTTGTAGGATTCGGATCTATAGGTTGTCAGGTTCTTTTTGACTAATTTGGTGAAGTAGTTATACCGTCTCCGATCGTGAGGATGCCTGATACTTTGCCAAAGGGATCGGTAACGGCGTTTGATAAGGATAAGATCTCTAAGATCTTGCGGTAATGGATTTTTCTTACGGATTTTGAAGGAAGGACGGGGTGAAGATGCAGTCCAAACTGCTTGTTGGATCAAATTGGTAAAGGAATTGACGGCGTCATCCAACTCCTGAGGTGTGCGTGAAAGAGAGACAAACATACAAACTTTCACATTTATAATATTAGTAAGATTAAACTATCTCGAATGTACTATTATGAATAAATTTTAATTTGTTTTTTTAAAGATATTGGTATATATATATGGCTTAAAACAACAGAATACGCGTTATATAGAGATGGAAATTATTTTATCAAATGATGACTTCGATTAGATAATGCTCAATGATGAATCCTAAGCTGTTTTGGCAAACCTAAGGAGGTAAATACAGCAAACGAGGGGTCCCCTGGGGTGCAGTTGTTGTCATAACCACCTTCCTTGCCCAAAATCGCCTCCTTGGTAATAAAACATCCTTGGTTATGCCTTCCTTCAAAAGGGAGGTAAAATGACGGTAGCCAGTCCGTTCGGTGCCAGGTACTCCTTAAAAATCGCTGTCTTACTTATACCTGTATTGGCTAAATTTAAGACTCTCACAGCAAATATCGATAGCAGTATAAATTGTCATTATATTAGTAAATAACACTTAATATTTCCGTTCGTCGAGACACAGAGAATACAGCCAAAGCTAAGAATTCAAGATTTATTATGAAAGACCGCCTCGTACTAAATTTAAACCCTCTAGGGCTGGAATCAAGGCAGGACCACTTCCAAACGCACTCCACCCGACGCTCTCAGCTTCTACGGTCTTTTGTTCAAGTTGATGAATGAATATGGTTCTTGTAGCTGTTAACGTTATGCATAAGGCTATTTTCCCTGAAATTAACCGAAAGCCTATTAGATTTTATCTAGATAACACTTTACGCTGTACTTCCAATAAAAGGGAGCGGGTTAGCTCTGCTGCTAGAGCACTGAGTTACTATGCTGAAGGTTCTATGTTCAAATCTGGCTGTAGTAGATACGTTATTTAATCTGTTAAAAGCCTCAGGCTCTCCTAGTCTCTTAATGTTGGTACCCTTAATTAGAGGAAAACATTAATTAGAGGAGTTTAAGTGTGATCTCGGACAAATCACCCATCTGCACAACCGTTGACCTAGAAACATTACAGTCTCTACTACCATTTATTGAACCCATTATAGCTTACCCAAAGCTCTAATCTTCTGAGTTGACCCAATATATGGTAAACTATTGGGACGTGTTTCCCTCAAATAAAAATAATAATGAATAAATAAAAAATTTCCTTTACTTTAGTCTTATTATGAAAGGAGGAAGGAAAACTATGATGAACTAGCTCACTCCTATTTATCTACTTTTTATACTCTTCACAGACTAATTTAACAATGAGAGAATTATATAAATTATATGCCAAATTAATGTTCATATATCTATAATAATAAATATGTTATGCATAATAATAAATAATTTAAGAGGTCGATAAACATCTCTAACTTTATGTTACAATGATATCTATTACTGTGTCATTTAAATATATGTATTAATAATTATTCAATTTATAATGTGATATGTGCAATCCACCAATAAATAAACATCTGCTTTTATGAACATAACATCAGCTAATGGCGTGATAAATCAACAGTAAAAAAAAAATAAAGAACAAAGGAGTAAAGAATCATTCATTGATTGGTGCTTAAAAAATTCATTAAACGTTTGCATTCCTATGCCCTTGCTTTAACAAAAAATTGAACGCTTACATTCGTTTTGCATTAAAAAATACAACAATGAAAATATTATTTAAAACAAATTAATGAAATCAATACACTTTTCGTCACTCTCCATCACCTGCGACTGTATTTGTTAAATAATACTTATATGTTTTCAATCCGGGAAAATATTGTAATTTTCCATTAACTATCTTCTTTTTTTTTCCTTTCAAATTAACCCTTTAAAAGGACCGTTTATTTATTGGCACATTCAATACTTGAGTATACTATAATTCTTTTAAATTAAAGTTTTACAATAATTAACCACAATTTGATAATTCTAATATATATACAAAAGACATTATAATCTACATGTTACAAATTAACAAAATGAAAATGAAAAACAATAAATATATAATAATTATCTATGTTTTACAATGTATGATTATTCTTAAATGTATGTCAACTTTTCAAAATCGATACTATTTTATCCTAACTTTTCCTTCATTTTCTATGTGTTGTTTCTGGAAGGATATAAGTGGTGCCAAAACCAGGGAACTTTTTTTTAAGATCTTTTTTTTTAAACACAAAAAAAATTCCTTTGTCATTTTTTACTATTTCTTCTCTCTCTTGTTGCCATAAATAATGATGACTGAACCGAGACAGAAAGACATTCTTAGGCCAGCTACTTTAACGATTGCGCCACCGCCGCAACCACCGATACAGGCGGAACCGGTTGACCCGGAGTTCCCGCCTTTGCCGACAACTACGCTCGCAATGGCACCTGCGGACCTAGCAGCGAGGGAGGCGAACAGGATTGCAGAGGAGACCAACGCGCTCGAACGGATGAAGTTAAAAAGGGCTAACGCACAAGATGTAAGAAGAGAGATCTCGGATCTGGAAAAATTCAATGGCGATACGATGGACATTTCCTCAAAGGTGGTGATGGTATTATGTTCAGTATCTAATCCCAGGTTGCCGCGAATCTCCTAGACGAGCTGGATGCTAAAAGGCTACGGTGACTTTAGCACGCCGGGTCAAAAGAAGCGTTCTTAACCTAATACAGGCGGATGAGGATACACCATGGAGGGTTATAAAAGAAAGATTGAAAAAAACATACGGAGGGGGGGGGCGATGGGCCCCCGAAGAAGACATGCTGCAAGCTTTTAGAGAAACGAAGAGACCTAACCAGTCGAACGGGCAATATGCAGCAGGTCTGATCGCAAAATCAAATCGGATCAATGAAAAACTGCGAAAAGTCATGGATACAGGCGCAGTCGAAGCATGGGTGATTCTCATGACCACGGTCCCTTGGTGCAATTGGCCAGAGACACAGGAAAGAAGGATTGCGTGCCTCGAGATAAACCTTTCTTGGGATACGCCCAAGAAATGGTAGATTTGAGTGCTCGGGAGGAAGAAGCACACGACGAGCACGAACCCGGATGGAACAGGATGCCTTTTAGAAGAACGCCAGTAGGCAGGACTCGGTCAAGACAGGAAATTGGAAGACTGTGAGATGTCGAGTTCAGTAGGAGAGAGAGACCGCAACTCCGGGAGAGATACGCACCGGATAGAAGGAACTGGCGCAGAGAGGAAAGGAAATGCCACGGGTGCGGCAAAGTGGGACACCTGGGGGCTGAATGCCCCCGCTCCAGGAGCTATGAATGCGGAACGGAAGTGCATTTTGCCCGGCAATGCCCATATATAAGACGAAGAGAGGTGGACATGCTGAAGAAAGGACGGAGGATCATGATCACCCCTGAAATCGAAAATAACATTCGTACATGCATGAGGAAACGGCAGGAAGAACCAATCCTCGCCTTTCCTGATTTTACACTAAAATTTCACATCACCACAGATGCGAGTGAGTACGCCTTAGGTGCGGTATTATCTCAGGAAGGTAACGGTGGTGAGCGTCCCGTAGCATACGATTAACGGAGACGGAAGCATGTTATAGCGCACTAGAAAGGGAGTCGCTTGGGGTGTGGCCGATAGAGCATTTCCGACCGTATGTGTTCGGACGAAAGTTTGTGTCCACACTGACCATAGGCCGTCGCTATGGGTCGGGAAATTGAAGGAGTAGTCAGCACGAGTCACCTGCTGGAAAGAGCAGCTCAGTCAATATAACATGGAGGTAGTTTACAAGCCGGGAGGGAAAATATTGTAGCGGATTGGCAATCGCGAGCTCTTCAAATTAATGCAATCGAGTCAAGTACAGGGGAACATTCCAGAGATATCCAAACATTCGAGCGCGATTGGACACCGGACGAAGAAGGAGAAGGCGGTGCAGATCACCAAGACGACGAGGACTCACCTGGTTCATCTGATTGATCGCCAATAGATTAGACCTCGAGAGAATATGGGGAAAAGCACACGGAAGTATGGTCGCGGAAAAGTGCAAGAGAGTCGCGCGGGAAAACCTGGGAGTAAAAGATATTACGGTTGAGATCAGGATAGGTACCATCGTGTACATGAAAATTGTGTCGAACCGTGCAAAAAAAGGTTTTGCGTTATGAGGGAACTTTCAGAATGATAGCTATTGGAGAGCAAAACTTAGTCACTGGTCAGAATGTGGCTGAGCCGAGAAAACGTAGGACAGTTCATATCGAACAGCTCAAGATTCCAGTTCGAGAAGCTAGCCCATAACCGTGTACTTTATTTCGGTATTTAATTTTATTGCTAAGGAAGCATTTTTTTTTTATATTCTTAAATCATTTATTTACTTATTTTAGAGGTGTAGTGGAACAGTGCATTTTCATTTTTCTTGTGTATAGTTTTGTAAAATAACTTATTTGTATAGAAATATTTTTGTTAATTACGAATGATATTTATGTAGATTAAGCTAGTAGTAAGGCCTTCTGTTTTTATTTTATGTAAGCAGAATAAGATTCAATTACGAGTAATTTGTAATTTATTTTTGTTGTGTTCTCTCTCTGCATTTTTTTTTTTTTTAGTTTACGAGGGTGTTCGTAAACTGGTAGGGGGGAGTTAAGGCAAGACGATGATCGCATAGTCGTTAATATCAAGCTGGCATTGTAATCAGCTGTTGGATTCTATAAATAGAGGTTCAAGATGGCAATAAAGTCAGTGTTAACCCATTTATCGTGCGAGTCATTTCATCCTAAATTTTCCTTTTTTTTTTGTAAACTTTTCATGTTTATGAGCCCCACTGAAATAATTGAAACTTGATGCCATTGTCATACTTTATCAAAATATTTAAGGAGAAAATGATTTTTAGTTTATTATGAAAAGGGGTCACGTACTTATCACAAGTAAACTGAGATGGTCTTTTCAGGGAAAGAACCATTAACATTTCCTTCGAATAACACACTCCATAACTCTCATTATACATTTATATAATTTATAAATATATGAAATTAGTATATATTGTTCAAACAAATGTTTGTTCATCCATTTAATATCACTTTATGCTGCTTTGGCTAATCAGACGATTCAATTTTGCCTTTCCGAGATAAAAATAAAACTATATTAGGTATTAAATTAAAATAAGATATCTTTTTAAAGTGCTTGGACACAATATTATTTTATATTCATTAATAATTATAAAGTCAACAATGACAAATCAATAGTAATTTTTTTTTACAAATATTTAAATTACAAACAAAATTTTAAAATATTTAAAAATTATAACAACTAACAAAAAAATAAAAACAATAGTAAAATAGATTGAAATATGATCTATGCAATTTGAAGTATAGCACAATTCACAAAAACAATAAATGATTTATTCATAAAAGTGAATAATATTTGCTTTGTCTTTGTGTTTTTGGATTTTATATTTTACATCGTACTTCAATTTCCTGCTATGTTTACTTCCAAGACTTTCCTCATTCCTTTGTGTGGAAGTAAAAAAAAAATGCTTGTTAGCTGATGAAGGAGGAAGTAATTAAAATGTAAAATAATTACGATTTTATTACGTCCAATAAATTTTAAAATAACTTGATAAGAATAAATAAACTAACAATATAAACTTGTTGTCACCAAAAGCGATAGCATGCTTAGATCCAGTAGATCAGTGTTCTTACTATTGAAAAGAATTACAATTAAAAAATAAATAAATATTTAAAAGAAAATTAATAAATAAAAAACTTAATGTGAATCTAAGGCAAGAAATTCATTCTTTTGTATTAAGTAGAGTTGAGTGTGTATACTTATAAAAAATAAATTTAAAATTATAAATCCTTTCATGACAGACTTTTTTCAAACTCAAACCCACTAGTTTCAAACCTAGCAACCTCTTTAACACCTGATAATCGTCCGAGGCGTCTGAAAGGAAGAAGAAAGGCCTCTAAGTTGAACATGTTATTTGAGTACTACCCAGTGGTAGCATCTCTACATGTCTTTATTCATGCCAATATGTACCATTCATGCCATTTACTTGCTGTATTGTCATAATAAAATAAAAAATATTACAATAAAATTTTAATCAATTAAAAAATGTATGGGGATCTGATGCAAGAGCATTACTTTTTTGTATTAGTCAAGTTAGAGGGCGCATACATTACGATACTGTTAATTGATTTGTTATTTAATTAATACACCATACCAGAGCATTTATTTACCCCTTAACAATATAAAATACACTTTGTTCACTTCATTTCCCCTATTAATTTATATTATATATAGTATAACCTCCAGAATGATTATTAATTATATCCAACCTAATAAGGTTTGTTTCATCGACAAAGAAGAAACGGCATCGTATTCTATTATATGTGCGATTCAATGCATTATTCAGCCCATTAAGTAATGAAGCCTACTTGTCAAACAACACATTACATTGTCCCACCTCGGCCGTTTAAGTCCTCGTTCCTCAGATTCTAACTGAGCCAAAGCACTTGAGGTAATGAACAGTCCTACCTTAGTGAGGGCGGCAGGAATGGCGTCGATCCTTGGAGATCTTCCTTCTAGAATTTCATTAACCTTCTACGGGGGTTCAGCTCAAGGGGGTGAGAGATAAATCCGCTCTAATAGCCTGATACATTCTCCTGCTCAAGGACCAGGGCATTCTTACACGTGTAATATTACTCTTACAAGCATTAAACCTTAATAATAATATATAATATGATTCCTGTAGTGTATAGTAATATGTAAATAAAGCCTACAACACATGAAGAGTCTTGGATTCAGTACACGATAGATACTGTATTGTTTCTAGGACAACGGTTGCACCAACCTAGTAACTCATCTTTCTTAATCTATAGTAATAAATGAGGAGTTTGGTTTCAAAACCGGTCATTTCCATTTTCAAAAATTTGTCAGTACTGATGATAAAAGATAAAATTTTAAAAAATAATCAATTTAACAAATTTTTAAAATTATTTTTTTTATTTTGCTAACAATTCACTTCAAACAATAATTACTGATAATTTTTTATGACCTTGTCTTTTTTTTAAAATTTCATTTAATATTAAACAATATATTGGATATATCATGATCAGAAAATACCGATATCTGGCTAGTTTGTGGTCGTTCAAAATTAAAAAACATAGAGATTTAAAAAAAGAAATCACTCTAATCAATATAATTAAACAATATATATATATATACATACATATGTAATTTAGATTTTTCATACTTCAACAATTTTCATTTAATTTATTGGATGTAACCATTATTTATAAAAAATGGAATCTTTTGGTATTGATTTTTGAAACAAACACTTCATTACTTTGAAAAATAAAAATAAATTATAAAAATTATTTTTTTTGGAAAAAAATTGATTACCTGATTTGGAAACCAAGCGCTTCATATATAAGTAGTGTCAATTAACTGGACTAATATCATCGGATAATAAAAAGTTCTGATAGTCGAAAATCTCTTGAACTAGGGAAATGTCAAATGATAATTATGTTTGAATAAAAAATGTATATGTATAGATAAAACGATTTTAAAATGTAAAGCTTTACCGACATTGATAATTATCCTTGTCTCATTTTTTTAACTGACTCAGAAATAAACATTTGATAATTATAAATCATAAAACCAAACTGCTGATTTGAAGAGGGTTCTAGGAATTTCTTCTGTAGAAGCTGTACTCTTTTATCTCTTCTAACTTCACCAGATCAGTTAAGAACTGATTCCATTTACTAAATCCATGAAGTTCTTACTTTAATTTTATTTAAAATATAATTCACCTCTTTCCTGTGACCTATTTTCTTTTATTTACTTGTCTTGAACAATTAATGGGATTCTTTTGAGCAATAAAGATGAAGGTTACATATTTCCTTAGCTCTGTATACAAGTCTGTAGACGGCTTACAGCCATCTTTTAAGTTTTGTATTTTTTTTGTGGAAAATTATTTATATATATATATATAAAAATAACCTTTTGCGGGGAGCGGAATGGCTCAGTGGTAGAGCGCTGAGTTGCTGTACCTAAGTCGCAGGTAGACTTTTACGAGATGGTTCCTATGGAATGTAGGACCCTCCTTGGCTTCACTCAGCCTTTATAAAGTGAGTACTCTTCACTGTGGAAAACCTGCGTGATCAAGGATAAATAATCTCCTTGCACAACCCTTGTCCTATAAACAGTATAGTCTCTGCCTCGAACCAAACCCCAGACACTCTTTGGTTGTACAGGCTAACCTAACCTTTTGCCCTTTGCTCTTTTTTTCAAACGGGTACACAAAATATCGTTATGACTCCTAATCAACATCAAATTACGAACAAAAATGACTTCCTCCGATTTAAAGTCCTGGATACGTGCCTGAATAATTGTATATCAACAAATTCAAATCTAGTTTTGTAGGCAAAGCCACTCTTGTACATGTGCGGCATCATTTTGCTGGAGTTCTAATTTACCGTTCAGAAAATTTGGCTGTGTGCCTAACACTCATCACTTCTAGCCCTATCCACGAATGCCGTCGTTTCTCAATTTCCCGCGAGATTACAGAGAGGTTTCAAATCTGTTTAGCTTGGAATAGGTTATACCGTTTTGTATGCAGTAATTAGAAAGGTTTTTTATTTTATATATATATGAACAATTTCTGTCAAAATTGGGTTCTTGAATAATAATTGGGGTTGAGGTCACCTGTGTTGTAGTGATTAGCTTAATGGTTGACAAGGTCGCGGGATTTCAGCCCGATATGAGGCCTTAGAATTTTTAAAGGAAGTGATAATCCTTCATTTTGCTGCCCTGCAGACAGGACGTAAAATGGCGGTCCCAAGCCTTTATGGTGTCAGATAGTCCTTAATGATCCCTACCTAATATACCTGGAGAGGCGAAACTTAGTACTCCGACTGTAGCATCGTCATTATACTAGCAAAAGTAACTTTAAATAAATTAACAAACAAAACAGAGCCTACTTAATCAACCGAGAGTTTTGATTGAGATCCAATCGAATAGATAGCCTTTCTAAAATATACTTTTTCATCCCTAAGATATCCTCCTAAGCCTTGGTATTTACTGATAGAAAATTCCATGGCAACCCAAGGAAATAAAATTGAGCAGTTACTTTTTACTCATTTTATACTTCCTCAATATTTTTCAGTTTTACATGTATCGGACCAATTTATTAATCAAACGAATTACTTGTTTACTGAGTCTGAAGCTAAATTATTATTTGCTGGTTTAATTCAATCTTCAGAATAAGGCGCCCTGTTTGTTGGGCTGCACGATTACCCTAGAAATGTAACTGTATTCAATACAGTACTCTAAGGAAGCACTAGTGATCATAATTTACTACATGCTTGGCAGTTTGTATGCAAAACCGCATCTGTAGTCTTCAGCATTGCTATCATAATTTCAGATGATGTTTTCATCAAATATATTTATACCACTAAAGTCTAACATTTTAGGTAACTGCGGTCGTTTGCTCTATGGTTACAGTATCATATTAAAAACATTTACTTATTGTTTATCGTGTCGGAAAATTTTAATTAATAAATAATTTAAACAACAGTGAAACCTATCTACTCTCTGGTTTTTGTATTCTGCTATCTGTGAATGAAAACAAGTACATGTTTAGTTATCCTGATAAATTTTCTATCATAGTTTTCAAAGAAAACACATATTTAATTTATTTATAAGTAATACGCTACTAATATTCTGTGCTAGATTATTGACAAGCTAAATGGATAGAATAAAATTAAATCATTTTAAAACTTTCATGTAATATGAATCTAATATAATTCATATAAAACGTAATATATAAATAGAGTCAGGATGAGACACAGGAGGGTAAACAAATTAATTAATATGATCCTTAATTTCCCATTTCCCTTTTTTATACATATCTTGACAACGACTTTTAAAACAGTTACTTCTAATTTATTATATCCCTGTCTTCCCCCTCTTTAAAAAAGGCCAACTAAGAAGGCTGAAACGTTTACAGTTTTTTTCTTTTTTAAATTTTATCGCTAACAGGCCACCATATCCTGATATTAAAAAATAAACTCGGAATCAGTATTATAGCGCTTAAATGCTGAATTTTCCAAATTTTAGACTCCTTAAAAACACTTAATTGTGTTTATCTCTCTCGTACTCAAAAATAATAAGTTAAACGTTTGGCAAATAACAATAAGATTGATATAGGAGTTATATCTATATATATATATATATATATATATATATATATATATATATATATATATATCATTTTATGGTATTAAATAGTATTAGGTTTTATAAAATAAAATAAAAAAACTTTACCAATTCAGCCCTTAAAGGAAGAAACTAGGGTTAGTACTTGATAAAGACGGTCGTGGAGGGAGGTAATTTCTCCAAGATAACGCCCAACCGCCAGATTTCCCTTCAATGAAGGGTACCCACACAGAGTCCGGGTGAGCCGCAGGAGAGTGTGCATAAATCATCGTTAACAACGTTTTACTAATTTTTTGTTTAAAAACTTGAGAGAATAAATGGCTCCCTGTGGCTGAAGAATGGCCTTTGAGGGATGAAGGATTACCCTTGGCTATTGAAGGGCGAAGAGGTAGGGCGAGTTATCTCCAGAGGAGGATTTGGCCTCCCTTGTTTCCTTCGGCTATACTGACAATGCCACGAGTCACCCTTATTAATATTCTCTGTTATTCACCGTCTTTAAGGCTGTAATATTTTAGTATGCTAGATTAGTCGGGAGTTTGAACCGTAAAGACAATCATTTGCTCTTCCGTTTTTTGAAAGAAGATTACGATGATACCATATTAAAATATGATTTTAAAAGAAAAGAGTTGGAATGTTAAGTTTTATTGTTGATCTTTAAGTTGAGCGTTTTCTTTTTCAGACTACTTTATTTTATTTTTTAACAGAATATTCATATTTAAATTATTTAAGATTAAATCATAAATTGTATCACATTAGTTATCTTAAGAAACAGTGCCAACTTTAAGACAGATTCAATATAACGGTATTTTAGTTAACAACAGATTGCTTTTGGAAAAAAAATGTAGAATAATTTGAGCGGCTGGGAAGGACAGGGAAGAATCTATAAAAGTGGCTCCTAAACTTTTCTAAAATGAGCTCGTACCACAGATTCCCGTTTCTTTATTCATTTAGCTGATAAAATAAAACGTTGATTAAACATAATGAATGGAAAGGCTTTTGTGTCTCTTGAAAGTAATTAGTAAATACGAGTGTATATATTATTTAGACTCGAATTTCAAAACGAAAATGACCCCTCAGCCTAGTGTGAGCTTGTTTAATTTGCAACAAGTTTGGTATGATGCCCGTTTTCTTTATTAGCGTTGAAATACATTTCGAACCAATTCCTAGGATTAATAATTACATAATCCTAGGATGCCAGAAATTTACGATCGTAAGTACCTAACCTCTTTATGTCAACTCGTAATTTAGAACTCATCATTACAAACTTAAGTATCTTGAAATTTTCAATTAAAAACCAGTTTGGTACAAGGAGTCGAATATAAGAATTCATTCGACTTCCATTTTTAATTATTGTTTTTACTAGCCCAACCACTTAGGTTTATAAAGATAATTATTCAACAATGTTTTATCTACGAAACAATTTTAATTGAAAAAATGAAGGTCTTTAATAAGTTTAAAGTAATGAATAGAAAAAAAAATATATTGTTTTTCTGTTCCAGAGGTGAAGACGGTCAGTTCCGACCCCACGTCCCGAACCGCCACGAAACTTACGAAGTAGAGTTGGACATGAGAAAGGAAAAGAGAACACACAAGTACTTGGGAACCATAGCAACTGTTTTTGGAATATGTCTTTGTCCACTCATGGTGCTCAGGTAAGTGCAATTACCGTTTTATTTTTCAAAAAAATATTTTGATTTGAGTTTCAAACTAGTGTCAATGTGTTACCTACTGTCAACGCTTACATCAGTTAACTTTACTATAAGCATACGAGTATTTATATAAACACTGCTGAAGTTTTATTAAGTTGTAAGCTCGAGGTCGTGGACTAGTATTGTTTGTACAATCAATAGAGAAATACAAGTGAAGCCTAGGTCCATGAAATTGGCCGGGTTGGGAAAGTGAATATTCATTCTATGGGTCCACCACGAGATCAATTTCAACCCGGCGTGATTTATTTATTAAAGAATTTCTCATTATTTTAGGTAGTATTTTCAGCTCTTTCAGTTCTACTTTCCTGTACTGTACTCTTTATAAATTTATTATTTATTTATTTATAAATTCCTTCTTTTTCATACTTTATAGAAATATAAGCTGAATTATCTTAGAATCTATTTTGTGGAAATTCTTAGTCTCTATATCTGTCATGATTTCTCACCAGTATTTTTAAATCTTACAGATTCATCTCATTTTTCTTCTCATTCGCCCATTTCTCATTTTAATGCACAGTAACTTGTTAAGGCATTCATTTTCTTCTTTAATTTTTTTACATTTTAATTTCCCCACAATTCTTTACAAATTGTCTTCGATTTTTTTACAACCATATTGTTAATGATGATGATAGCTAACAATGATTATAGTCATCTGTTTATGAATAAATGAATCATTCAGCTCGCTTACGTAGTGTTCGAAATTCCAGCTATAAATACGTTAAATATTTTTCTTCTTTACCTTCCTCTTCTGCCGTTCAGCGTAGACGAGCCTCTATCAATTGGAACCATTCTTTTCCATCTTGACTCATCCTTTTTCATGGCTGTTTGGATATATTTTTATCAGGTTTACTGTTAACGGTTAAATTTTTATTACAGACGTGAGAGGCCGTGGTACAACAGCCCCCTTTAAATGTCTATTACAACAGGTGGAGATTCCGTCAGTAAATTCTATCCCTCCACCAAAGAAGGGTGATGTACATTATTATAGTACATCATTAACGAACGATTTTTAACTGCAGCATTCAGTATATGGAGACAGTAACAGCACTTGCAAGAGGCCTCGAAGAATGTCTGGTATGGTAAACATCCAGGTCTGGAAATTGATGCAGGCAAGAATGAGTACTTGCGGATTAAGTAATAAAGCTAGAAGAATTTAAGTAGTGAATTAGTATTTTCAGTGTTCTGATGAATATAATGATGCCAATAAGAACAGATTAGAACATTAGAAAGGCCAACCCAAAACACAGAGAATACGCTCCTGGTCAGTGTTAAAGTATCCCATAAAAAACAGAATGTACTCTATAAGAAATGCCCTCTTGACGAATTTTGACTTATGGATACGAAACATAGTCTCTTGCTATAAACATCTAAAAGATTGTTTTTTTAATAGAGAAAAAACATTGTTACAAAATATAAACATACACAAGAGATGGAAGGTAACAACTCCGTCTCCGAAAGCGATGGATGGAAGCCGCTTGATAAAAGATATCATTAGAAGAACTCGATAGCAGAGACTATGGTTGTTCAAGGATATTCATGTTCAGGATGATTGAGGATGGATCCCATCTCATTCAGTTGCAAGTATACATGAAACGTACATATATTATAAATTTGGGGAAAAAATTATCTTTTTACAAAGTTTCAATGATGGAAAACATTTAAACAAAACACTGTTATTGAATTCATCGATTATAAGACGAATAAACAAAGGATAAATTTCTTTAAAGAGTTCAAGATGGACACCGAAGAAGAGGTTCGATTTGGAAGAGAGACTTGAGAGGCAAGTTAAGCCCACAAAGTTTAACATTGATGCTCTTGATTGTAAATAAATAATATTATGTGTGAGATAGAAATCACTCTTATTTATGAAGTTTTTTGTTGGAGAGGAGACGAATTTGATTAGTAAACCGAGCTGCTATTCGTGAGTATTAACATCTACCACGTCTTTCATGTATTCTTTCCGTATCCTGACTCTCTTCCCTCCCACCAACTCTATTTCTATGAGTATGCCCTGGGTAACCCGAGACCCTAGGTTCTTTTCTATTTAATAACTTCCTCTTTAATATTTTGAAAATTTATAATTGATATAAATCAATGCATTTTAATTTTCTCTGAGATCATTGATTGGGCAAGTGAGATCAGCATAATAGCTCTTCTGTTGATGTTCTATATAAGTTGTAAGTGCTATCGTCGCAATAACGTGTAAGCAACAATATGGCTTATTTACATGCCCGAAATATTGCTTCACTTTATGAATTGTACAGTTATTTAGATGTGAGCTTTTCCCATAACCTGATTAATTTATAATAGTAATGTGAAACTACTGCATGCATTAAACTTCTGCTACACTATCACTTGGGACGGATCTATAACGCAGAAATATATGTATTTTCCGATAGGACCGTGGTCAGAATATAATATAGTGGGCAGCAACAATGGTCCCAGAGCAAACAGCAAACACAAACACGGGAAAAGGCAATAGCTCTCCAACCCCCTCCCACCACCGTTTTACCCAAGTCCTTATTCCGAAAGTTTATACTTCCAACCAATATTATTATTATTATCATTATTATCAATAATCATCCATCCTAGTTGACTTTTAAATAATCTATTACGCAGGTTAAAATATGAATATATAGTCGTTTTCATTGAGTTAACGTTAAAGTTTAAGTCGATGACCTAAAATAATTTTCTTATATGGATAACTATAAGAATATAGGTTTTTAACCCAGGAGGTTACGTCGTTGTTTCCTTTTTGTCAGCAATGTAAACTTCCTTGACCTCCCCTCCTCTTTTATATGTATATATACCGGGTCTAAAAGATGGCAAGAGAGAGTAAGAGATTAGAAGATAGATAGAGAGAGAGAGCTGAGAGGAGATGGTATGATAGAGTATCAATAGTTAAGAGTATAGATAAAAGAGTAGTCACTATGCTAGTCCTAAGTTAATTGGTTATCTAGTTAGTTTATATCTGAATGTCTCATAATCATGTTATATCAACTATTTAACAATAAATTGAATTCTTTCTTACAAGACAAGCCTATTGTTTTTTTTTTTAATTATTGGCCAAACGTTATTCTCACTCTATCAGAACTCAGCCAGACCTAATAAAATAGAAACAACAGAGTCAAAAAGAAACAAAAAAGTCAGTAAGAAAATTATCTATCTCCTACCGCAACAGCTGTGCAGAGGAGGTTGCCTTGGCCTGCTTGAGACCAAGCCACACTCGGCTTACTCATTCTCATGTTATGTAGAATCTTCCACCACATTCGTGCCAATATTCTGATGTCACTCTTTGAAATATCTATGACTGTACTTTATATCTACCAACAATAAATAGAACAGAACTAGCCCCAAACTTATCGAAGCGACGCCGAAGCTTGTGTTTCAAGCCCAAACTTAAATCACGCTGGTATTTAAGTGTTTGAAGCCACTTCGCATGCTCTATCATTTTTAGCTGTTTTTTTCTCAATTTGTTTCTCTCCTTGTTCTCAGTTTTCTCCATCACCCAGCCTGTGTGCAAATGTGTGTTATTTTTTACTCCATTCATCAACAAGGATACCAGTTTTTTTTTTTTTATAGCCAACCGTAGGCATTGAACTAGGCTTATCTGTTTATTATTATTTCTAGTTATTGGAGCTATATTTGGCAATGCTCTAAAAAATAAAGAGGTTTCTTTGTAGGTAGGAATATTTTGCCATAAAGGCATCTCATAAAGTTTCTCATCAATCAATCACAAGCCATGTAAGCAAGTCAAGTACGAATATTTATTCTATAGAACTGAATTTGCCGAACCAACCGACGACTGCTTTGCATTCCATTTCTATTAATGCTTTGGCATTAATTAGAGACTTTGAGGCGGCTCTTGTTTCATTAACATTGCACTAATTGGAGTGTTAGTCGTACTTTAATGTTGTTGTTTATGCTGGCTAATCGGACGATGCCAAAGTGGGAGTCTACAGATTTTCGCCTTTCTAGGTTTAATTAGGATTAATATTTTCAAGGAGTACCTGACATCGTACAGCCTCGGCAACCCCCTCTTACGTCTCTCCCGAAAGATGGCATAATCGAGGATTTTTACTCCCTTTAAAAAATCTTACGGTAAAATGACGGGCTACGAGCCCGCGATAGTTTGTTATGCTAACCACTAGACCACTGGTCGCCCCTCTAGTATTCACTAATACATTATTAAAAATATTAAATCGGTCTTCAATCAACACTTATTTAAGATCGATACCCCTATTTTACGTTCCTTCCAACTGAAGGCATAATGGCCTTTTTTTCTCGCTTTTAAAAAATCCTGTTTTCTAAGGAAGCCTGTAATGTTTTCTGCTCTGCAAGCTTATTTTAATTTTTTTTAATGTATCTACTACTTGTGTTTCTCCGATTATAAATGGGGAGATAGAGCCCCAACCATTTCTTTAATATTTTTTCTTAACTTGGGCCGGTCAATCTTTGTTTATAACTAAAATATGTTTTAATTAAAAACTCTTCCATTTCTTTAACAATAAATTAGGTAATGTTTATTACTATATTTATTAACATTACGATACTATATTATTGTTTATGACAGTCGAATATGATAACTCAATACCAATTATTAAGAAAACACTTGAGGAGGAAATAAAAAAGTCCTTTAAAGCAGTAATGATTTGTTTACATAAAAAAAGGGACACCCACTCAGCTGTTCTGTGAAATAAAATTCTAAGAAAACACTTTAACAGGCCTTGTTAGTTTTATCCACTTGCCTTTGGAAGAAATTGTTTATTTTATTTTTTTTATTTTCCAACTGTCACTTTATGATAATTTTTTTTATAAAACATAAAGAACTATGTCCTTTTAGTAGAAGTCCCTTTAATAGAAGTTGAACATAATTATATGTACATGATAGCTAATCGATGAAAATAAAACATTCCTTAAAAAACAATAAAATAAATTACAAGCAAGATCGGGCATAATAAGATGGAGGGATCCAGACGTCAATAGAAGTAGAAAAAAACTCATATTTTAAATAATTCTTGTATGAAATCATTTCTAAATTTACAGAACTCTTAACAATGTTTCGTTTGCGGTCTTTAAGCTGATCGACGAAGGAAGAAACAACAAAGACCATGGCTCACCACAAAGTGCCGATACTTAATCTCTGTAAAGGCGCGTGGGTATTAACTGAACAACAAAGCCACAAAGTATATTTTAATGAATGAAAATATTTTTGTTAACAGTAAATATTAATAAATTAAACAGGATGAACTTCAAAGAAAAACATTATTCAGAAATTAAAAAAAAAAAAGTTTTCTACCTCATTTCTTAACCTAATTATTGTTTTATTAATCATTCTATTTATTGTTCTTTCATTTCTTTACCATAACTTTTCCGGTAGATTCCATTGTCAAGAAAATTTTAGAAGAAAGTACAACAATTTTTGTTTGCAAGTTGATAGCGATTTATATCATTAAAAACAACTTCTATCCCACATTTTGGGAGCAGGTTAACTCAATGAGTAGAGTGCTGATTCGCTATGCTGTCCCGGGTTCATCCAGATACATGGCTTAATCAGCTACATGGCTCAATCTTTAACAGCCAAGGATGGACCAAATGGGAACCACAGACAGGTCTGTGTGCAATTGATTGCTGTAAAGCCTGGTGGTCAATGGCATCGGGCAAATCGCCTCTTTGCAGAACCGTTATCCTGGAAACAGTGAGATTGCACCACGCACTGAGCCCAAGACCCTTCATGTTTATTGTGGTACTGTTTTTTTTTTAATCCCAAATTGGTCAACCTGTGACTGACGGCAGGCATACTGATCGCAAACATTTTCGTAATAAGTCACTAGGAATGAATAATTAGTGCCTTATTATTAGTGAATGAATAAAACGATTTGAATAAGGTACAAATGAGTACTGCCTGAAGATAATAATACTGATTGTTACCAATAAAAGATAAAAAAGTTATGATTCTCAAATGAAAAGAAAATTCGACATTGTTAAATCATATAAAATATTAAAATATTTAATACACATAATAATCCTGGAAATATATAATTCAAAAAAAGGATCTAATTTAATAATGGTTTTTAATTAAAAAACAAAAGGGTAATGTGAGCTTAGTTACCCCCTTAAGGCCATGATATGGAGCACGTTTTTGAAAAGTGATACTTTTCCTCCATTTTAACTGAGTTGGGATTTCAGAGCCACATTAACTCTTTATTCTTCTTGTTTCCTGACGTTTGAATAATGGATTCTCTTATCGATACCCCCCCTAGAATTCTGGATTACTGAGACTCTTAATCCAAGAGTTCAAGTGACGGACTTTCTT
Organism: Arma custos; assembly: GCA_037127475.1. Taxonomy (NCBI): domain Eukaryota; kingdom Metazoa; phylum Arthropoda; class Insecta; order Hemiptera; family Pentatomidae; genus Arma; species Arma custos. The sequence continues at coordinate 68,014,252 of CM073760.1, read as the reverse complement.
TGAACTATTAAACTAAAAATATATTTATCTGTCATCTTGATTCACTTGTACTTTAAGCGAAATTATTATTATTAAAAAATGTTTAGCCTCCAAATCATGGTTTGTACCCAAGGTCCTTCATTGGATTTATTTTTATTTTTATGGAGTAAATTAATATAACTGTGCATTTTTGGCAGCGATGTGTGAACTTGATTTTCTGTTAATTGCTACCATTTCAAAGGCTCATAACATTCATCATGTTTTCAACAAAAAGTTAATTTCATTTTTATTTTTTGAAGTGATGGCAGATTTTGTTTTAGCACATCAACCTACCTACGTATTTGAAGCTTGTGTGGTAGTCTTATAATGAATCATATAATATAAACATTATAACAGTACGCCTATCTTCACTTGTTTTAAGTTATATTTTACAACGCCTGACACCCAGGAGCTATCTCGTGTCACCGCTGATTCCATCTATCTACCCCCTGTGTTTTCCTTAGATCCATTCGTCCAGTATTTTTCTCGTATTTTCTTCTTCACCCATTCTTGTGAGAGCCCATCTAAGTCTATCAACCTCTATCATCCGGACTATGTCCACTTCTATATATAACTGGTAGAGTTCTTGATTTGTCCTTTCTTGCCAGTTCTCTCCTTCACGTATAGATTCGGAGATCTTTATGAGCTCTTTTCTTACAAATATTGGTAGGTTTAGTTTACGAATACCTCAAACACCTGATTCAGTTCCTAGTGTGCTCATAATAGTCTTATAGAGACGAGAAACAAACCACACACTAGGAATTCGTGTACAACTAGATACTACACTAACCCCAAGTATAAAATCTGTAAATTCCCTAGGCTCACTGTTTTCGAGTGGTGAGAGGGACGAAAGTATGCCGAGACATTGAAACTAATCAATAAGAACGGTAAAAATTTACATTGGTTGAAATATGAAAACCAAACATTTTTAAAAAATAAAATACTTCCATATCAGTTTATTTGGAAGTGAGGGAATACGTTAAAGCTAAAACCATTTTGCTACCTTTATCAGAACCTGTCAGTCACGAACATACTTCCTAATTTCTTTTACCTGGCACCTGTGGCATGTTGGCCCATAATGTTTTAAAACGACAAATATTTAAAGGTTCAGACTCATCTAAAAATGTTTTATTTAAATAACGCTCACTTTGAAGCGCATAGATTCTTACAAGGTAAGACTTTCCCTGTGTCTCATAAATTTGTAGGTACGTAAGGAGGGATAAAGTAAAAATGAGTAGAAAAAAAATATATTTGACCGAAGAAGAATGCGTTTTGAGAAAGAAAGAAGGAACAATAGGGGCGGGTCCGCAGTTCGGCGGGAAGGGGATATCCCCCGAGTAAGATTAATATTCTAAGTTTCTAACTTTTTTTGCTTAGTTTTCGGTTTCAGAATGTTAAGGTAATATGCTAATAAGAAAAAATTTGATGTTTTAGACGTGGGCGGTTCTCAAGAATATATATGTGTGTGTGTGAGTGTGATTTTATCCAAATAATTGTGGCGGTGTGTTTGAAACCTCTATTTTTCAGACGAAAAAATTAAAAATTAAAAATATTAGTTTATTTGGTATAAGTCGACAAGTATTTCAGGCGTTCTGGATAATTTCAAAAGGATCAAAAGCGGATAACTCTAAAACTTAAAAATATGCATTAATTTTCGCTTTTTAAGTTTAACCTTTCAGACCTGGACGGCAAACCCAAGGCAACATTTTCACTGTTCGATGCATTATCGAGATGTTTTTAGAAAAAGATAAGAAGATTCATCTCGCTTTCCTAGATCTATGTGGGACATTCGATAATGTGCCCTGGGTTGAACTCAAGCAAGCACTAGAAGAGAAAGAGTTCCTATTAATCTAACTCAGTCGATCCTTAGCTTATACCGAAAAGTATACGGGATAGTCAAGCTCAATGACAAAAAATCTGACAGATTTGAAATGGAAACGGGAGTAAAGCAGGGGGACAGCCTAAGCCCATTACTATTTGTGATGTACATGGAATATGGGAAGCTAAGCTAAGGAGTCCCAAATTAAAAGTAGGAAATTGGAGAATGCATCCCGTGTTCATTCAAAATCTAGTATTTGCTGATGACATCCTCGTTATTGCAGAAATCAGAGAAGCCTTTAAATGCATGGGAGGAAGCTCTGAGTCGTAAAGGAATGCCAGTGAACCCAAACAAATCAAAATATATGGTTGTCTCTAAAAGTGGTTCTAGGGGACCGTAGGCAGTGACTTCCGGGGGCTTGGATTTGGAACAGGTGGATGTATACAAGTACATGGGAGTAAAAATAATTGCGTATAAGAGTAATTGCATTATCCATGTCATCTGGGTAGACTTCATTCATTCTCCCTCTTCTTCGGCAATCCCAAAAGTTGTTATAGCTGCTTGTTACTACATGCTATATTTTTCCTAGAAGAACTGCCTCCAGACTTATAGCACTTCATTTTCCTCGGTCACCAGTCTTCCTTATGCATCCTTGACATTCCTGACAGAATTTGATTTCTTTCCTCCTAAAGCCTCGGTGATATGCCAGAACTTTCTTGTTTTCCCTATAGTTTTGCTCTAGCTCTCGGCCAAGTCTTCGTATTTGCGTATTTGACCGCTCTTTAGGCCTTTTTTCTATTCCTAACATACTCTTCTCAGCGAAGAATTAAGTACGAACCACAAGCTACGAAGTAGTCAACATAAAAGTCATTAGACCAAGAATTAAGTTTAGCAAAGCATACAGTCGGATAGATGTGAGCAAGCTGAAGATGGGAACAAAACAGGAAGAAAACAGGTCATTGCTTTTTTGGAGAGACGCCTCCAGGAAGCTAATGGAGACAGTGAACTAAATACTCTTTGGAGTGATATAAAGAAGTGCATACTCAATACTGCAAGCGAAATATGTAATACCTAGAATATAAGGCCTTCCACCAAGAAAACAAAATGGTGGAATGATGAGGTTACAAGAGCAGTGAAGCTCAAGAAGGAGACCTGGAAAACATATAACAGAACTAAATCACACATTCACTGGGAAGAGTATGTTAGGAACAGAAACAAGGCCAAAAGAGTAGTCAAATCAGCAAAAATGAAGACCTGGGAGGAGTTTGGCCGAGAGCTAGAGCAAAACTATAGGGAAAACATAATGAAGTTCTGGCATATCATTACGGCTTTGAGAGATAAGAAGTCAAAGCCTGTCAGGAATGTTAAGGATGCACAAGGGAGGCTGGTGACCGAGGAAAATGAAGTGGTAGAAGTCTGAAGGCAGTTCTCCCAGGAAAAATATAGCATGGAGGAACGTAGATATAACAACTTTTGGGACTGCGGAAGAAGAGGGAGAATGGATGACGTCTACCGGGACGACATGGATAATGCAATTGAGGTGACATTAGCTGTAGAGAAATTCCAGGTAGGAAAAGCTCCAGGACCAGAGGGTAGAGCCCCAGAACTCATTAAATATGGGGGAAACGAAATGCTAAAGTTTCAATAAATGCTTTTCCAAAGAGTTTGGGACTCGAAGCAACTGCCACAAGAATGGGAAAATAATATCATAGTCCCTATACACAAGGACAGCCAAAGCGAATGTGGGCCGATTAGTCTATCCTCAGTCCTATACAACAGAACAGAGGCTGAGGTATCTAATAGAACAAGATTTGGAAGAGGGGCAAGGATCCTTTCAGACCTGGTAGCATCTTTTCAGACCCAGGTTCACATATTCTCAGTCAGAACGATAGTAGAAAAAGCATGGGAAAGTGTACATAGAATTTCTGAACCTGAGAGCGGCCTATGATTCGGTTCTGAGGTAAGAGATGTGGGACGCGCTGATTAGAAGAAGGGTGTTGGCAAATCTAGTGAGTGCCATAACATCGGTGTTTTAGGAACCAAAGGGAATAGTGAGGCTCAATAGTAAGACAACCCAAGCTTTTCAATTCTATAAAGGAGTAAAGCAGGGAGAAAGCCTTAGTCCTTTGTTTTTTGTCCTTCTCATGGATTAAGTATCGAAGGTATGTAAAAGGAGAACTCCCAGAGCTAACAGAGAATCTAACACCAGTGCTTACCCAGGCTATGATATATGCAGACGACATAGCAGTGATTGTGGATCCCAAGAAGCTCTCCAGACATCACTAAATGAATGGCATGAGGAACTCCAGCAAAGAGGATTGCACATAAATACAGATAAAAGCAAAATGATGTGTGTAGGAAGGGAAAACATGGACCCAAGGATATTATGTGATGGCAAATTCCTAGAAATAACGAACACCTACACATATCTAGGAACAGTCTTGAGCAAAGATGTTATAATAGACCGGGTAATGAAGGCCAGTGGACTGCACCACCAGATATCCAAAACTATCATCGGAAAACATGAAGTAAGCAGAAATGCCAAGATCTGAAAGTTTGGCAACCCTCGATAAACACGTAATCAGGATGTCAGTGGCTGAAATTAGATTCCTCCGAAGGATAGTTGGCAGGACCAAGAAGAACTGTATAAGAAATAATAGAATTCGCGAGGATTTGGAAGTAAGATCAGTGAGGGACATCCTGGAAGAGCGGCAACTGAACTGGTTTGGGCATGTCTGCTGAATGAGTGATACACGAAAGGCCAGGTGGTTCTTTGAAGATAGAACGGAAGGAAGACGCCCTCGTGGTAGTATGTACTCCGACAACATGGGGAAACTGGGTGCAGCAAGAGGACTCACCACTCCGGAGATGAGATGAAATGCCAAGGGACAGAGACCAATGGGCTCGGTGGACCGAGGCGGCAACTCCACGCTTAGCGTCACACAGGAGAAGGAGTCAAAGGAAGAAGAAGAAGGTGTTATCAATATTTCGGAACAATTTTTTGAGCTACCAATAACATACTATATATTAGCGTTCTCGATTCAAGCCTTTATTTCCTGTTCTAATTTTCTATCTTCGGTTACAATTTGGTCTAGATACTTAAATGTTTGAACATTTTCAAAAATGCCCACTCAAAAATATTAAGATAGAAAGCAAAATAAATGTATTGAACTATTAATAAAGTATTGCACAAAAACGTGAACATAACACTGCTGGCTTGCACGATTAAGAAAACTACAGCAGATTTCACTAACTTGCTGGACACCCAAACTTACTGGTACAAATATTGCTGACAAATTACCACGGAATGACAAATTACAACAAGGAGACTGAAACGTATCTGGAGCAGGGATCTCCTACTGTGAGATGAAACACGCTAGACGCCATCAATAGGGGTTTTTTCCATCCACGCTTCCACGTGAATAGAGGAGGTTTTCGAAAGAATGTCAGAAATACAATATCTCCCAAATGGCATTATAATATTTAACTCTATAATTAATAATCCATTTTTATTTTCTTATAACGTAGCAAAATATTTCGTTTATTAAAAATTCCTGTTTGATGTTAGTTACCGACTCATGATTAGGTAGTTAAAAATGAATTAACTGAGATAAAGTATGCTAATTAATAGGCCTTAAAAGTCCTGTGTACATTGAAAGGTTAACTTAAGATCTTCTAGTTGAGTAGTGTGCGAACAGTAATTCGATGAGTGACCAAGCTGTATGAGGAACTTGTTACTCAATAATCCCTCGATAACGATCACACCTCCACAATTGGGGCCATCAGCCTAATGGATGTGGAGCTATCGCCAACAGGCTTTTGATTGACGACCAATTCATTAACTAGGTTTAGGGACTTATGCTCGTTCTCTGACGAGATAGTACGCAACACGCTCCACAATACTGGTCTCATTATGAAGTTTAAGTTGAAAGGGTCAGTTTGTCTAATAAAAGAAATTGTACATATAAACAAATATAAAATAATTACTTATCGATTGTATATCTTTAATTATACCATTTGAGCTGCCTTGATGAGCACAGTAAATTAGGCAAAAAGGATGATCGATAGGAAAAACTATATTTTTCGTTTTGTAAAAATTGGGGTTGTTCCTATCCATCTTTTTTTTTTTCCTTTCAAAGTAACCCTTTGAAAGGATCGTTTATTCATTAGCACATTCCATACGCGAGTATACTATGTGCCTTATAAATTCATTTTACAAATAGTTAACTACAGTTTGATAATACTAAAATATATGCAAAAGACATTATTATATACATGCTGTTACAACTTAACAAAATCAACAATAACATTAAATTATCAAAATTAACAAATTAAACAATTATAAATTTAACAATTAACTTTTTTTTTAAAATTAAAATTACAATACTTACATAATGATTATCTTTGTTTTACATATTATGATTATTCTTAAATCGATGTCAACTTTTCAAAATCGATACTATAAATAAATTTAGTGAGTTCGGGTCGAAAGTGATTGTATAGGTCATGTTCAGCAACTGGCCAAATTTTTCCTCTAAATATTGTGGAGATAATTAACTTTGATCTTTGTCCTTCATACATTTGGCTGTCATATATTATGTGTTTAAATGTCTGTTCTTCTTTGTCTATTGAGCGAATACTACCGTTGGTTATGTGAAATCTGTGTAAGTATGATTTGGTATTTCCATGTTCAGTTAAAACCTGAGTTATTTTGTAGTTAGTGGATTTTATTAATTTGTAGTTATTGTTTGTTAGTTTTGGAATGAACCTAAGCAAACTAGGAGATTTATTTGAAATATTCCACCGTTCATTCCACCTCATAATTGATTCTTCCCTAATTTTGAATTTTATGAACGAAATTGGTGTTTTTTGAAAAGATGGAGACATATCACTTTGTGCTGCCTCTTTTGCTAATTTATCCGCTATCTCATTGCCCATCTTGGAATGAAGGATAAACAGTATCTGACAATACATATGAGGGAGCGAGTTTAAATGGAACAAGCCTCCAAATGATATTTTTTTCTTAATTTTTCGCTCTATTTATATGATTGTAACTAAAAACTATTGTCTATTCTTTAGTCCATTGTATTCAGGTGTAAGGACATTTTTAGATTTGTGAGAAAGGTATTCTTTAGAGGGGTCTGCCCAAATAATAATTAATAAATCACATTTCTTTATTAAATTCCTATACATTGAATTCCCGGCCTGTATCTCAAAAACTAATGAACCATCTTAATAAATATCTGTCAGGTTTTATTTATTTGTCATGAATATAAGCTATTCCAATTTTTTTTAAAAGATAATAGTTAATCATTTACTTAGTTTTCTCAATGGCTTAATATTTAATTAATCATTAAGTTTTTAAATAAAATAAAACCTCTTCCACCACGGACCATGAAGAGTCTCGGGTTTGGTACGTGGTAAGACTGGTACGATTTCTAATACACAAATCCAATGCCCCTTCCAAATGATTACGGTCATGTGTGGCCTACCCACAAATTAACAACTGTTAGCAAGTCACATGTAACAGACATTGGAACACTTTGTCAAAGGTCTTGAGACAAGTTCTAGCGATTCCAAGCAACGACTGTTACAGACCTTAGTTCGGCTAACTGGAGCCGCTTCTATCTCGATCAATCCGATTCTGTCGCGGCAGTTTCTCTATGTTTTATGTTTATTTTGACTCTAAATTATTCCTCGGAGTGTATTATGAAAAAGGATTTAAAAAATCTACCAAACGGGAGTGCAGGATGAATACAGTGTAAAATATAATGGGAGCCAAAAACATAGAGAAGCTCAGCAAAGGGTTTTTCGAAAAGGTGAAAGACACACTGAGCTGCTTACGATTATCATTTTATATTCTTCTATTCCTCATACAAGACTGAAAAGACAAGAAGCTGCTCGACGCTTTCGCCTACTTCGAAATTTACTGGACAAACGTTCAAAGCTCCCAATCAATTACAAAAGACTCATTTACATGACAGTTATCAGACCTATTTGGACATCCGGAGTTGAGCTATGGGACTCTACTAAACCATCCAATTCATTCATTCATCTCGTATCCAATCCTTACAATCCAAAATCCTTCGTAAAATCCTTAATGCTCCTTATTATGTCACAAACAAACTCATCCATCATGATATTAATATCCCATATGTTGCTGATTTGGCCCAAACTAGATACCTATCCTTCCATGAAAAGCTCCATATACACTTGAATCCGCTAGTCTCTTAACTTGCTTCCCATAATATTACTGATAACCCTCCGAGGCGTCTGAAAAGAAGATGTCCTCGAGACCTTCTACTATAGAACTTAATTGGAGTGCTATCAATGGATAGTTTTTTTTTCCACACACATTCCACACACACTCCACAAGTGTTTTTTTTTCATGTCCTTTGTTCATACAGCAGATTTACTTGATGTAATATGATTACAGTTGTAAATATCAATAAATATATTCTACGACAATCCCAAGCGTATTTTAGGCTAGACCAGGGGAGCCATCCAAACCATTACCAGCAGAATATTCGTGAGTTAAAGTCTTGGTATGCACATGGAGAGATAAAAAATGTATTGTGATTTACGAGTTGTTAAAGCCTAATGAAGCAGTTACTGAATATATCAACTGACGTCAATTGAACAAATTGAACCTTGTTACAACAATAACCAGCAGTAGACAGACGCAAAGTCATCATCTTGCATGACAACGCTCAGCCAGACTAGAGATGGATACGTACTCAGCAGGCATAGCACTTTTTGACTATGATTTGTTCAGATCGATGCAGCATGGTTTGGTCCACGTATTCTAAATGCTTAGGAAGCGCGAAAATGGGGGTCGACGATTGGAACGCTGCCAAATTCGTTCATCGGACACGGAACCGTCATGTTGCCGGAAAGATGCAAAAAGCTGTAGGAAATGGTTAGAAATATTTTGAAAAACATAAGATTTTTTAAAAACTTTATCATGTAAGTGATGAAATAATTTAAAGATGTTTTTTGATGTTGCTGAAAAAAGTTATACAAAAGTGTTATAAAAACTCCTAAGGGTACCTGTCTAATAAAACCATATAAAAATAAATGTAATTCACAAAGCTTGTTGAAAAGGTATTTTAAATATCCAATTTAAATTCTAAAATTTTGAATCAATTTTATTTAGATACTTTAAATATGCTTTTCATATAGTCCTGAGTGATTAGGCACCTAATGAGGATGGAAGGTAATAGAATTCCAAAAATGACTCCAGCACTGGTGCCTTAGAATAAGAAGAAGAGGCCGGTCTAGAATTTCATTTTTGCTCTGAACCAAGAAGTTCAGGAAGACATGGCAGCATACGATCTCAATAAAGAAGTTGCTCTAGGCAGGAAGACTTTGAAAAACAATATTATAAAATTTTGTTGGAGAAAATTTCAACTTTGGGGAAACTCTAAAGCAAACAAAACATAATCAGGAACTTACATGATTAATGGCTATAAACATAGATGCACAGACCATACCCGGTTTTATATACAGATAAAAAATATACAACTCTTATTTGCTCTCTTGTTAAGACATTTTTCAGTGTCATTAATTTTATTGCTCTCAACACATGATCAGATTTAGTCAAGTGAAAAATTATTAGCAATAAGTGTGGGATGCCCTTGTTGTGTAGATCACTGTTTGATTCATATTTATTCCTGTCAACAATTGAGTGAGTCGGCAGAAGATTTCTCTTATAAAACTGGTGGTAGAAACTGATAAAATTTATAAGTATACATCATTAATGTAGGCATCGAATGTAAATATCGAATTAACCTAGAGAGTTTATTTTTTAATATGCAATTAGTATATTATTTATACTAGTTAACCAGTTATAGTCAAATACATTTATATTTATAAATCGGTGTTAATTTATTATCCAAATTATCACTTTTTTTAATTTATTCAATTGACATATAGACTCAAATTGTAACACGCCGATCTTTTTGTTGTTACTGCTTTGTAATACCAGTCACAACTGAACTTCATTATTTAGGCGAGTTAATGTTATTGTTATCGCAATAGAAGGACGTCAAATCAAATTTGTTGGGTTGAGTTGGATAAAACGCGTTATTTGCCACAAGAGGTAAACCGCTTCCGTTATTTTACTGAAGTGCTTTTCAAACTTAATTAATTATCTTTGTTAAGTTAATTGGAATAATTTGCCAGGTCTTTCATCAAAAATATTGAAAGCGGATTTTGAAATAAATAAATAATCTCCGTTGAATAATGAGCATATTGATCCCTTTAAACTGTATTGCTTTTGTTAAATTTTTGTTGATATGTATTTTTTTTTTAAGTGAATTAACATTAGTTTAAAGGTTACAATTCCATTGATATAAGAATAATTATGTTTACCAACAAAGTCGTTTAATTGTTACTAATAATAATTTAAACTATTTAAAATAACTGGTTGAACTTTTCGTTTACGTTTCGTTCAAAAAGATTTTATTTGTAATAGTTACACATGTATCTTGTTTCATGAAATAAATGAAAGTACAAATAATCTAATGTAATGTTTTCAATATTATATTATATTGTTTATGTATTATATTTAATGTTAATATTAAATATTATGTTTAATTAATTAATTATTAATATTATGTTTAATGTTGTAGGGGCTCTTTTTGTGTTTTGATGTCTTACTATCGAATACGAAAAATGAATATCATTAGAAGAAAATAATTTTAAATTATAGTTTTTAAATGGAGAATAGTTTAGATGGCAGTTGATAGTTTGTCACCTCAGAATTGTCACCCGCTACCGGTTGCCGATGGCCTACATCTTAGACTGAAACGATACAATAAAATGAGTTTTTCTTATTTTGAGCTATCTTTGACTGTATTGACCAATTTAATCCATTATTAAATTATTCTTGTACAGAACCTTATCTTTTATGTTTTCAATGAGGAATTTGAATGTGCTAAATGTCTCATAGAACAACGTACCGAAAATAACATTTTTTGGAATTTTGAAAAACGAACACAGTAAAATAGTTGGTTAATTAGAACTAAAACGAAAATAAACACCCGAACCAATTCAAATTAAATTAAAATAAAAGATGGAGATCACAATCTGGAAAATACTGGTTTGGGTTATGGATGGTAATTCAGCACGAATCTCTAATACTTTTTTATCGTTTAAACAAATATTGTTTTAATGGATTATTTTAATTTTATTTGTAAATTTCTACGAATAATATTGAAGTAGAGATTTATATTGTTGAAGGGACTTTAGGATTAGATTGAGAAGATACTTTCAAGATATCGCACAAGGCCATCCTAGAAGCGATTTTTCCTTTTCATTTCACTTTAGCTTCTTTTCCATTTATCATTTCTTTGGTAAAACCCTAAAAAATTATTAGTTATTTATACAGAAACGTCAAGCATTTTTCATTCTTAAAATCAGAAATATTCTTATTCTCCGTATTTTGAAAATTCAGTATTCCAATCCTCTAAGACTGAACATTTATCAACACTAAGAGAAAGATGCAGCGATTCATAAAATGTTTAATGCAAATATTAGTTGATATTTGTAAAATAAATGCATCACATATTCCAACAAATTTTCCGTTGTTAATACATCTTAAGTATGAAAAGGAATTGGAAAGAGAAGTGAAATTATAAATGTATGAACTTGAATATAATTTTAATTTTTTTATATCTAATTTCTCTATTACGTGACAATACCTAGCCCAGGCTCTAGGTAGAGCGCTGATTTACTGTTAAGAAAGTCCTGGTTTCAATATGTCCCGGCTCTGGCACATTTATATAATCTGTTACCAGCCGGGACGGATCCTATGGGATCTAGCAACTTCTATAAAGAAAGTGAGGGGGGGGGGGCAATCTGGCGGTCAATCGTCATCTAGGACAACTAATCTCCCTGCACAACCGTTTTCCAAGACAAGTTACTACATAGTTGTGGAACAGATTTTTTCTGTTTATTATATGACGGTTCAATATGTAGTTATATGACATATAATACATCTTCAATAACAATAATGCTGTGGCGGTGGAGCTACTCCCCTTATAAAAATTCCAACCCTACTTTTTGACAGGGACTGTAAAGCTGACTTTATAATGAAGATCCAGAAGTTGACAACATTCGTGAGAAAAGTTATGGCTATTCGTACCCGACAAAGAGAGAGTCCAATATCCCAGAGAAAATATAATTAATGGTGAGTGGGGGGCGCCGCCCAATATTGTGCCGCCTATATTATACCAGGCAACTGCCCCTTTTCTCCCTCTAATACCTCTCACTGAAAAATGACCGGTATTTATCTGAATTGGGGCCAAATTTTCACAAAGTGATAGCGATTTTATTCTTCATTTTATTATACAGAAGGGCGGCGTTGAACCCCTTTATTTTTGTTTCTTTACCACCTTTTTCAATTTACAACTCAGCAGTATTATAAGGTATGATAAATATTTCACTGTCATTAAGCGATTATAATTTCGATATTACCCTGAAAAAAATATATTTTCATAATCAAGGTATTAAGGTTGCAGTTAATACACTATCATTTATAATGTATTAAATCGATCTTATCTAGCTGCGTGTATATATATATAAGTGATTAATAGTGATCAACAATGAATTTACTAATAGAGGATTATAGACTACCGGCATCTAAAAACAACACAAACAGTTTCTGTTAGTTATTTTATTTCAAGGTTATTATAAAACAATTACAATGGCCCTCTGTCTGTCTATATTACTCGAGAGGACAAAAATAATTTGTCTTGCAAAAAATGTCGCTTTATTTATCACGCCCGCTGTTGTGACATTAATTGAAAGGAATTAGAGGTTGTGAGAAATAAAAAGAATTGGGTCTGCCAAAATTGCGACCAATCTAAAAAGCCAGGACCCTCCCACGGAAAAAAATTCAGCCCAGCGAGGAGTCTAGAAAAGTAGCGGAGCCGTCCTCAAGTGATATACTAAAGGAGGTGAATAAAATGTATGCCGGTTTGAACGGCGAAATCACATCTTTAAAAACGTCTCTGGAGAAATAACAGGAGCTCACCTTCGAGATCAATGAGCTGCTGACCAAAACAGAGAGCCACCTCAAAGGACAGACCAAGTTCATCGATGAACTTAGTTCGGAAAATAAGGCTCTCAAATCAAAAGTGGGTGACCTGGAGGTCCGCCTTAATAAGGCAGAACAAGGCGTACTTCACAGGTCGCTGGAGATTAGGGGCATTCCTGTTAGACCAAACAAAACCCCCGCTGTACTACCCCCGGTGAGTGTACGGCAGAGTGCAGTGCCGGAAGGACGACGGTCATCCTGTTATTTATATCGACCAAAAATCCGACTTAGATGTATATTGCTGACCCTGCGGCACCCGTTCCCTGTTTATTGGCTACGCGTTGGAACTTTTACTGGTCCTCAGTAACAAATTTACTTTCTTTGTTTCTATATCTACTAATATTTATCTTTCTACACTTTGACTATGGTTGTGTGGCATATGATGGCCTCTCGAACTGGCTTGAGGAGAGGTTGAGACGGATTATGCACTGTTCGCTTCGATTTGTCTTCGATGCCCCGAGAAGGTCTCATGTGTCTCGCCGTTACGTTGAGTTAAAATGGCTTTTTCCTTCTATTCCTAGACTATTTCCTTGGTTCTTACTTATATCAAACTATCAACTCATACCATCCATCTTATACCTATAGTCTCCTACAATTTAAATCCTCTATCCAATCCCAGGGCACAAAATCCCGCCCTTCCGATCTTTATATCCATTCCCATAGAACCAAAACTTTTGACCGTTCCTTTCTCGCCCGTTCTATCTCTCTTTGGAACTCACTCCCACTCGATATCCGTCATGCGTTTTCTTTAACCTCATTTAAATCCAAACTTTTCCTACATCTTCTAAATTCCCAATCAGATGCATTATAATCAATAAATAATTTATAGATATATTCAACTTGATCGATTGATGAACTTTTGTAAATATTCCTCACTGGTAATGATATAATTTTTTTGTTATTAGACGATATCATGTATTCAATTATTTTTCCTTAAGCCTATTTTTTTTTATTGTAAATTTGTCTGTTTTTATTTTGAATTACATTTTCTGATTATCTACCAAAACATACCTGTTTAGTTATTTACATTCAAGATATTGTGTAAATATTCTTTTATTCTGATGTAGGTCTTTGGCCAGATAAATATTTACTTAAATATGTTCATCTCTGTTATTCTTAAGGGGCCTGGTCACAGAATAAAATTATTTTTCTATTCTATTCTAAGGTAATCCAAAGTATTAGGGGGACAACAATGATTCGTGTGTATACAAATTATATAAATATTGAATACACTATATATATAAATATTGAATAATAATATCATAATGAATATTTACCTAGATATTGTTATTTAGAATCAGTTAAGGAATGGGAGAGATTTCAGTATTAAATCCTGTTAAAGGAATATGTGCGTAATTTTCTAATAATTCGAATTAATCCTCAGTAAATCGTAAAACTAAACTTGCGTGAGCTACCTTATAGAAATCATAAAGATTAAAAGCTGATATATCAAATCAGCTCAGCTGATTCAGCTGCGATAGTTGGTAACATTGGAGTGGAGGAAGTTCCAAAAAATCAGTTCTCTCCTGTTGTTTGAGTCGGAATCATAACTTCTGCAGCAAATATATCAGTTCACATTAAATACATCCAGCTATTGATAATTATTTTTTCATGAGCTTCAGAAGCTCTCGCTTAGGAAAAAAATAGCTATTTCTTATAGTTTTTAAGTTTCCTTAAAGGAACATGATAAATACTGTTAGAAAATCTTTGTTCTTGGACAACAAATTACAAGAAAATGTTATCCCATCACGTTGTTGGGGAATCTTTGGATTAATAGACTGATATAAATGAGGCGTTCAGGATCAAAACAGGATAACTTCAAGATTTAAAAAATCGAATCTTTTCACAAATTTCGCCAGTTTATTCAGGAAATGTTGGGTTAAACGACACTTTTCCGCCATATCGCTTATGAGTTTAGTACGCTCCTGAATATGGAGCTTTGGGAGCACTTAGTATTGTTTGATTAAACTCAACGAAACATGTGAAAACGTCAAATGAAAAAATCGCTTTTGAATCCTGAACGCCTAAAAACTGCTCTTTCTGGAGCATTTGTTCAAATATCCATAACATCCACTCTCATGACTCTCTGATGAATTTAAAATGTTAATATTATCCAAGTTATTTCTACTTGAATAATCCACCTTCAGATATTTCCTGCGGAATTAAGTACGTGGCGATATTAAATATTTAATGGAAAAATTAAATATCTATTTGCATGCTACGGAAATATAAATTTTAAGCGTGAGGAAAACATGAAATTGAAATTAATACTTAAACTAAATTGTCAAAAAAACAATTTAATTCGCTTAAAAATATAAAAGTATCAAAAAAACTGACAAACCCGTGATCTTACATGGTGTGGAAGCGACAAACATGTTGAACGTGAAAAAGCTCCTGAAGATTGGAAAGAGAATACTTTAAAGGGTTTATGCCCCAAGAGTGGTATAAGGGGGACTTAATATAAATTAAGATTAAGGAAGGAGATATGCGTAAGATTAGATAGAGAGAACGATCAGAAAAATATGTATTATATTCTATGTACACATGCTCATAACATTAACATATATTCGATAAAATATACAATCTGAACAGCATGACTAAATCAAGCAGACGAAGGAAATACTTAGGAGGCCAGAGATCATAGATCAAGAGAAAAGAAAGAAAAAACAATTCAGGGAAAGAGTTACTAATATAAATAGGGCACGACACCCACTGTATTCAAAGCGGAAATATGGGCAATACTTGCAGGTGCCTTCGTTATGAAGGACCACAAGAATAAGGTAATCAATTTTCTTCCTGACAGTCATGCAGCATGCAATGCATTACAAAATGCAGTAACAAACTCTAGACTAGTGGAGGAATGCTGTCTAAATCTTGATGAACAAGGTGTACATAACAGAGTTAACATATTTTGGATCCTTGGGCACAGTAATATAACAGGAAATGAAACGGCCGACAAATTTGCGAGGAAAGGAGCAATTATTGCTCCAATTGGACCAGAACCATAGTGCGGGGTTTCTCTTCCCCTGGCTGAGGATACAAATAACAAACTAGCCAAGATAAAAACACGTTGGGGTAGAGCCAAGATAAGGCATACTAAACTTTTTATAAAGGATCCCAATGATAATCTTTTAGATAAAATCAAGAAAGAAGCCGCTCACATGTCGAGAACCGACCTCAAAAGTATGGTTGAAACCATCACTGGGCACTGTAAACTCAGGAAACACATGCATCGTTTGGGTATTGAACAAGAACCTCGGTGCAGATGGTGCACAGAGGAGGACGAAACCCCCTGGCACGTTCCCTTTGAATGTATAGCACTAAGTAGAAAGAGGACATTTGACCTTGGCCCTGGAGGACACAAGGAACTTCAAGAACTGAGATTCAAAGACTATCTAAAATTTCTCAGAAGTATAGACCTAGGTTAGGGATCTTTAGGACTCAAGCGCAATGGGCCTTTTAGGCCGAAGGGCATAGTAATAAACAAGAGTCACACATAAATAATAATAATACTAATATAAATATGTGGAAAAAGAGAGAGAGTTCAGGATAGCAGGGTGGACAGAAGAGAAACAGTGCAGCCTTCTAAAAGAATGAAGGGAGTGTGAAAGGAAGAAGAAATGTTCCGAATATTCGTGTGGTCTAGCAAGAGAATATTACAGTTGTAATAAACAAGTAACTTGATGTTGATTAGTACATTTCTGTAATACTTGTTACAGTAATTATTCATATGAAAATAGTATATTCAAGTTAGAAAATGGAAAATCTGAAGTTAGTCAATTTTTCGACTACAGTGAAACTCATCAGAAATTCATCGAATAAAAGTGTATTCAACAAAAGTAAGAAATTTGCATATTGAAAATAGCAGTAGTACAAAAAATATATATCAATAAGCATCAGTTGGAAGAATTTTGATTTTTATGAACAATAAGCCACAATGATACGTCTGATAGAGCTCTACTCGATTCTTGAGTCATCACAGAAATAGCTGTGGCCGAAACACATTACATATGAATTCCAACTCCAAAGTACTTCATCATCCCAACTAAACACAAACTAAGGATTTTCAAAAATCATTAATCTCAATACTATTGCTTTGGCAGTGAT
Organism: Arma custos; assembly: GCA_037127475.1. NCBI lineage: Eukaryota > Metazoa > Arthropoda > Insecta > Hemiptera > Pentatomidae > Arma > Arma custos. The sequence continues at coordinate 67,997,207 of CM073760.1, read as the reverse complement.
AGCCCATTTCCCCCTATAATTGAGTTAATAATGAAAAATGGATACTCACGCGAAGTAATAGAAGTCATTAATTACGAGCTGGGACAGTCAATACCGCACTAAAAGGACGCGTTAGCTTCATCAGTTTGTTTGTTTGATGTTGTTTAGGGGCGAAAAACAGCTATGGTCATCAACGCCCTTTGGTTTATATATTATATAATAATGCTTCGTCAGTGACATCCTGTCGAGGGCAGACTTGTAGCCTTATTAGTAACCAATGGATCCTAACAAATCCAGTTACCATTAACATTGTTTCCCTCCGAAAAATTCAATAAAAATTGATTCACAGATAGAAATAGTATCGTTTTGTTATCTCGCTCGGAGCAGAATTTCCAACGCTGGACGTGACACAACCAAGGTTAAATGTTTACAATAAACTATTTTTTGGATAAGGCTAGTGCGTATATCCTTTTTATTTTCAAAGAATTATGTACTTAAATATTTTTAATAAAGCAAGTGGTTATTAATTATTGTTAATTACACGCAACACCTGATATAGGGAAGACTTGTGGTGTAGTGGCTAGCATGAAAATCTTATATGTCTGGATTCGCAGCCCGGCAAGTAACCCTTCGATTTTTCAAGCATAAAAATTCCTTTGTTATGCTGTCCTTTTAAGGGGCATAAAATGGGAGTCCTTATCTGTTCAGCGACGAGTATTGGTTGAAGATCCCTATTCCAATTATACCTTTACACGCAAAATGTAGGACTCCCAGTGTAGCATCGTCCAATTAGCCTTAACAGCGTAAAGTGACGTTAAATGAATAAACAAACCTTCTCTTTTGCTTATTAAACAATTTAGCTAACACCAGAGTGGCGTAGGGAGTAGGCAGCCCCATCGCCCAGTCATTCGATAGGAATACTGTCCTCCAGGTTGGGGGGATAACCTGTACGGGGGGGAGGGGTATAGCCCGGTCAACCTTTCTCCTGAGGGGACATAAATATTCAGGAGACCGAGGATACGGGGCCTCCATCACTGGTCTAATAACCCGCATGGTAGTAATTTCTATTCAAAGGAAACTAAACAGCCTCGGATGTGTACGGATCATAAGGAAATGACTTGACGCTCATTGGGATTTACGATTTGGAACTCGAACATAAAAACTCTGACAGGGAAAAAGGTAGAGCTGGTTGAAGAGTTGAAGGCCTATAAGATTGATAAACTTAGCATTAGCGATGTTAAGAAGAAAGGGATAACACCAGAGGTATATGTAACCGGAGGTAGAACTTCTGTATATATATTGTTATTCTTTACCATATATTATTTTTATTTATTTGTATCTCGTATACTTAGCCCTGAAGAAGATCTGCTATGTGAGTCGAATCATTGGCTTTAAAAATAATCAGTTCTTACTTCAATAGATGGCGCTACATACCACGTGGGGACAAGGCCTCCCGCTACATCAACCGCCAGTCATCTCTGTTCGTAGCTGCTCCTCTCCAGTTACGGGTGCTTAAGATGGCCCGAGCGTCCGCAGCCCCACCATCCGCCATCGGACCCTCGGTCTTCCAACCCTTCTTGTTCCATGCACTTTTTCCTGAAGTAATTGTTTAGGGACTTCATCTGTTCCTATACGCGCGATGTGTCCTGCCCATCGTAGCCTGTTCACCTTTATAAACCTGATAATGTCGGCATCATTGTATAGTCCAGCTATTTCTAATTTCGACAGTTGCCTCCACGTGTTATTATGAAACACTGCTCCATAGATTCATAATATTTTTCGCTCAAACCTCATGATAGCGAGCTCTTGTGCCTTTGTGAGAGTCCAACACTCCGAAGCATATGTCAGTACAGGCCTTATTAGAGTTTTATATATTCTTATCATTGTTGTCCGGGATAAGGCTTTACTTCTGAGGTGCTTTTGCAACCCAAAAAAGCATCTATTTTCTGTCATTATTCATCTTTGGATTTCCGGTTGCATTTCATTGTTGGCATTTATCTGGATACCTAGATATACAAATTCGTTCAAGACTTGGAAGGTGTAGTTCCTACTGTGATGTGTGTTTCCCTGTGCTCTTGCTCATTTCTTTGCCTCGCAACCATGTATTTTGTTTTGAATTCGTTAACAACGAGTCCTATTTTAGCGACTGCATTAGTTAGAGGTAGGAATCCATCCCTCATAGCATTAAAACTTCTTCCTAAGATGTCTATATCATCACCAAATCCAAGAATTTGCAAAGTATTATTAAATATAGTGCCTCCGATTTGTATTCCCGACCTTCTGATTGCACCCTCCAAGGCTAAATTAAGCAAAAGACATGCCAGGCAGTCACCTTGTCTGAGGCCTTTGTGTGTATCGAAACCTTCTGAGAGTTCTTACTAAAGAGATTTTTTTTTTTATCTCAATCCGGACCATTTGCTTCCTCATATATATAAATATATGTATATATATATTGATCCATGACGCAACTATCGTCTAATGAAGAAGAATATAATCATTCCTTAATAAACCTGGACACAAGGACCGGAGGATATAATTTCCTAGAGAATTGAAGAGTTTAAGTAAAATGCCGCTAGGGGTCGGCAGTCTCACCTATCCCTTCCATGGATAAAACAAGTACTTCAGTTCAAACCCTTCGACCAAGTATATATATATATATATATATATATATATATATATATATATATATAACTTATATAGTTCGAGGGAAAAAAAGGAAAATAAGGATGAAACAACTCAAACGAGAACTGGCTTAATACTGACTTTATTGCCATCTTGAACCTCTATTAATAGAATCTAACAGCTGTTTACAATGCTAGCTTGATATTAGCGACTATGCGATCATCTTCTTGTCTTAACTTACATATATATATATATATATATAACTTAAGTGTCGTGACACAAATAATAATAAAAAAAAGAGATTAAAAAGGAAGGAAATGAAACTCACTGTTAGACTTTTAGAACAATACTGATGTATTCTCTCTCATAATTCTGCTTTTATATCTTTTGCAGTGTTTACATTTACATTAATGGTATTAGCAATAATACTGTCCTACTTCCACTTGTAACTCCCCCTACCAGTTTCCGAACAGTCCTTGGAAACTCTGAAATGCAGTACAAAGTAATAAACAAAAATAGAATCTTATAATGGATTAAAACGAAAACAAAAAATAAAGTACTAGAAACTTCACGCACTACCAATCGACCTATAATACAATAAGATAGAATAATAAAAAAAAGAAAGACGTTTACAAATATAGTACATAATACATAGCTTTAACTTAGAATGCACTTGGTACAATACAAAACAACGAAAAATCTTAACACTTCTATGAACAAACTTACAAACTAAAATATGACTGATACATGGTTTGGTATCGGTATGTGCGGGAGGATACTCCAGTAAACTACCCGCCCGGTGATTCTCGTGCTGGAATCTTTAACTGTTCCATATGGACCGTCCTTCGCTTGTGTGGCGCGGTCATGCTTTCAATGGTAACCACAGTATGTTCCCTGATAACGGTCACCCTAAATGGCCCTTCGTATCTCGACAGCTCTTTTTCTTTATTGGACCCTAATTTTCGGTACACGATCGTCCCGATTGAAACTCCTCCTGTCACGTCACGCACAGCCAAATTTCCTCGCGCCACCCTCTTCTCCTTCTCGGCTCGAATCCTGCTCTGAGTCTTTTTCCACATCGCTCGCATTTCCATGCGGTTATTTACCAGTTGTTTCTCGTCTTCCGTGGCCCCTCTAAAATCCCTCCGACGCTCCCTCAGGCCGAAAAGAACCTCGAACGGCGAGAACCCCGTTACCGCATGGATAGAGTGATTGTACGCGACGAAGGCTATGACCATGGCAACGTCTGGCTCCAACCCTTTTTCTCCTTGATAGACCCGCAGATGCTCGCTGAGGGTTCCGTTAAGACGCTCAATGCATCCCCTGCTTTTGGGGTGTCTCGGCGTGTTTACGGGTCTCTCCTGCAACCTTTCCATGCATTTCCGAATATTATTCTCTATGACGGGCGTGACAACTATTCTGGAACCGTTCCTCAGCAGCTTGTTAAGAGGGACGAGGTATGCCGCCATGTCCGATATAAATCTCCGGTAGTAGTTGAGGGTTCCTAGGAGGCGACGAATGCCCTTAACATCGTGCGGTACCACCATCTTGCGAATCGCTGCGACTTTCGTCGCGTCTGGCTTATCCCCTTCCCTGGAAATACTATGACCTAAGAAGGGGATTTGTTCTTCCCCCATAATAGACTTCTCCATGGACAGCTTGAGGCCAAACTCCCTGATCTTCGCGAAAACCCTGCGCAGATGCTCCACGTGTTCCCTCTCGGTTTTACTAAAGACCAGTAGGTCGTCCATGTAAACTTGACAAAAGGATTCCCCTAAGCCTCGAAGGAATTCGTCCATCAGTCGCTGGAAGGTGATCGGGGCGTTTTTGAGGCCAAACGGCATGCGCGGGAACTCGTAGTGCCCCCTCTCGAAACTAAAAGCTGTTTTGTGCTGGTCACGAGGATGCATCTTAATCTGATGGTATCCCGCTTTAAGGTCTAGCGTACCGGTGAAGATGGTTGCCCCACTCAGCCTATCAAGAATATCTTCAAAGCGCGGGATCGGATATCTCTCGTCCACGGTATTCTCATTCGATTTACGGTAGTCCGAGTGGTAGTACTCGATAACGTTCTTTCTCGTCCCCCGGTAAACTCTTCTTCCTAACTGCCCATAGGGGACTATTATACGGTGACGTACTGTTGACTATGATCCCCTGTTCCTTGAGGCAAGTTAATTCCTCCCGAATATGGGCCCGAAATGCTTGCGGGTATCTTCGTTCCTTCTTGTAGGTAATCCTGTCTTTTTTCAGTGGAACCTCGTGCACCGTTCGGCCCATTACCCCTAAAACATCCCCCTCGTGAAAAAAAATATCCCGGAACTCCCTCTGAATGTACCCCCTCCAGTCACCGATTTGGGTTACCGCCCCTATCTGCGTTCCCTCGCCTCTTTCGATCTCTCTACCGCTATACGTGCGCGCCCCGATTCTGATATCCCATTGCCCACGATTAATCCTTACTCTCGCTCCTACTTTATCCAACAGGTCACATCCTATGATGACCTGGTACTGCCGGGTCATTCCACCCACTACATGGACGTTCACGTTACCCCGTTTCCCTGTCCACCGCTTACTCTCGATGCTTACTTCTCCCTCCACTTTGCATGGCCCGCCCAGAGTGATTAATTGACATTTACACTCGCGTATCTGGAGTACCCTCTGTATCCCGTACAATTTTTCTAACGCCCCTCTGGTCATAATAGTATTAGAACTCCCCGTATCCACTAAACATTGCACTCCCCCTTTTATCTAAATAATTGGCAACCAGTAAGACTCACCTCTAATGTTATTACAGGTCTCAGCGCGGTCGCCTCTCCGCAGACACCCTCCTCAGATCGCTGCATGCTTCCTGCTCCTCACTCCTCCTAGTCGCTGTTCCTTCCGCTGATCTCCTCCACTGCTCCCTGGTTCTTCCTCCTCCGTTTCTGACACACCCGAAGATTCTGTCGTCTCATCCGCTCGTCCCACTCTACGGCTTCGTCCAGAGTTCCTCCGCAGCCTCTGCACATTCACCTCCATAGGTTCGCCCCGGTCTACTTCTCTGCGCTTTATATAAGGGCATTGTCGTGCCATGTGCCCCTCACTATTGCATTCAAAGCACTTCGTGCGAGGGCATTGGGCCATCAGATGGCCCGTCTTGCCACAATCGTGGCATCGTCTTTCTTCTCTTCGTCCATTCCTTTTATCTGTCCCCGGTCGCTTATCTCTTGCAAACGGCCTCTCCTTCCTATACCTTTCGGTCTCTCTTCTTGTACCTGCTTCTAGTCTTGGCCGGTTACGGTGTATCTCGGGTCTACGGTACGTAATCCAACTCCATCCTGCTTCTACCTCTTCGCAGTGTCTGGCTTCCTCTTCTCTTGCGCTTGAGTCAACCATCTCCTGGGCGCATTCTAGGAAGGATTTGTCCCTTGGTAGTCCATCTTTTCTGCCAGTATCTCTAGCGAGCTGGATTTTCAGGATTCTTGACATAAAATTCATTCTGGCTTCTATTTCCTCCGTCTCCATCACCTCGCGTAATTTTGTTATACCGCGCTAGCAGTACCGCAGCGTATTGGCCTTGTGTTTGTCAAGGTTTCCGATACTCCCTGAACATCTGGAGCATGTCTTCCTCGGAAGCCCATCGTCTCCCACCAAATGCTTTTTTTAGCCTTTCTTTAACTGCGTGCCACGGCGTTTCCTCATCACCTTGGATTAGGTTGAGAATGCTCCTCCTGACCCGACACACCAGAGCTGTCCTTAGTCTAGTGGCATCCAATTCTTCAATGTCCTTTGCCTCGGCCTGAATGTGAATATAATACATTACCCGGTCTCCTCCTTTCAGGAAATGGTTAAGCTCACCAACTTCACCATCAAATCTCTCGAGCTCACTTATTTCTCTCCTCAAATCCCGCGCGTTGTTCTTCCTCAGCATCATGCGTTTTAACTCATTTGCTTCCCTCGCGGCTATGTCCGCAAGCGCTAACGCCAATGTAGTCGTCGGCAGTAATGGAAAGTTAGGATTTAAGTCTCTGTGCTTCTAGCGGTGGTTGAGGTGCTGGTTGAGGTTGAGGTTGCGGTTGGGGTTGCGCATCCATTGTAAGCACAGCTGGTCTCTAGATATTGTTTCCTTCAGGCATCTTTTAATAATCACAATAAGGGTGCTTGAAAGAAAAAAAAAATAATCTTTACCACGGTTTTCACTTCACAATATCCCGGGTTTCGGCACCACTTAAGTGTCGTGACACAAATAATAATAAAAAAAAGAGATTAAAAAGGAAGGAAATGAAACTCACTGTTAGACTTTTAGAACAATACTGATTTATTCTCTCTCATAATCCTGCTTTTATATCTTTTGCAGTGTTTACATTTACATTAATGGTATTAGCAATAATACTGTCCTAGTTCCACTTGTAACTTATATATATATATATATATATATATATATATATATATATATATATATATATATATACGATCACCTAATATTATTCAATACATAAAACATTTAGCATTGTAAACGTATGCTTCGCCTCTTTTCTGAAGTAATTCCTGATTCTGGCGGAGCCTCGGTACGTACTAAGTACATTGATCCTAAGCCTCAGCCAATTAGCCGGACAGAATATCCCGACCCGGCTTCAATAAATACACAAGGAAACGGTGCCCAGAATATTTATCTTATAGAGATACCCTCTCCCTCTCTCCAATACCCATCCCTGTGCATCCTAAAACAAGGATTTATCTTAATCCTATTATCTCGAAAGAGCCATTATGTGAAGGAAATCTAAGTAGCTTTAGTTATATGTGGGATTTCAGTATCTGTACATATAAACTCATATTTAGGCACACAAATATTTCCGTAATTATTTGAAAATTAGCAAATCGCACATCTCGTCCTTTTTTAACTTCTTATTGTTGGAGAACTATTCCACTTCGTATGTTCTACTAAAGAGGTTTTATAGTAATTTAGTCTATAAAGTGCTATAGACGCACAATCGTGTCCAGAAAAACAAACGGTGGGTACTGTTAGCGCACATATGCGCTTTTCAATTTTTCTGGGTTTTGATAAAATAATTACATGAAATTATGTTTAAAATATTACCTATGGCTTTATAAGAGCAGATATATGCCTATAACTTTAAGCTACGGCATTAAATAAAGATATATTATCAAACAATCAGGTTTATAGAAAAAAAAAATTAACTCACAATATTAAAGAGTTTAAATTGACTGAAATATTCTAATATTTGTAATACATTTTACGGTACGTATTGTTGATATATATATTTCGCAATAGCCCGAGACCATAAATAGCTACGAAGGCACTTCAGATTTTTTATTTTTATGTGTTTACAAAATTCTTAAAAATAAGGGTCTGTTATTATTCCATCAGTTGCAAAAGACAACTATAATAATTTATTAGTCTTACCATGAACTTAGAAGAATCAAGCAATAGAGCTGCCACAAGTGATAAGTATTCAGTACCCAGATAAGGCAAGTGCCCGGAACTAGCCCACACTTTTTTGGCTGTTAAAAATATGTATACATTTTTTCGTGGGGTTTATATATTTAAAATTAATATTCATGACGATATACCATTATATAGGTATACCTCTTTCCTCCTCAAAAGCACAAAAACTATTTAAGTCCTTACCAAAACAGAAAATTCTACTTTCATCCGGCCACTACCTCTGGCTCCTGACCTGACTATGTAATTGGAGACAGAAGTTAGGAGAGACAATTTATCAAAGAAGCGTGTCCCGGCTGTTCTGTCCTCGTTTAACCGAATAATTGTTTTCATTTCGTTTTTCTAATTGTTCCTCGTCTTTTTTTCTCCTTTTCCCTTTTTTTCATAGTTCATCTCCTTTTTTATCCCTTTAAAACCCTAAAACATGACTTAATTCAGAGATTACAAATGAGCGACCGAGTACGGTTTCCGAGAATATTAAACATGGTATATATTCCAGAATTCCACTAATTCCGATTATTAATCTTTCTTAGAATATTTATTTGAAAATGTACGGCATAGTAATGTTATGCTTAATTGTTTTTCTCCAAACATGCATCTTTGGTTTTCGCTTTGCATTAAGACCTTATTATCAGGATTTGTTTAAAACAATGGGAATCAATATTTTTTGCTTGCTTTTCATTCCAACCAAAAAATATGCTTTTTAACAAGATGCTTAAAAGTAAGTTTCTGTTATTATTCAATCAGTTGCAAAAATTAACAATAAAAGATAATTCTGGATATTATAACAAATAAAATGAATAAATAAATGCTTGGTAGAATATATTAAACTTAAAAAATACATATCAAAACCTGAAAGTACGTCTTATTTTTTCTTGAACGTGAGCTTCGGATTGCTTATGCGATTTTGCATGTTATTTTTAATGAAATAAAAGTTAAAATTCAATGCGGTATATTTTTTTTAAGTATAAAAAGTAGCTAGAGTATGCCAACATATCCATATCTTAGAAAAAAGGCACTTATGTAGTTGGGATATTTCACAGATATTTTTAAGTCCTTTAATCGGATATTAATTAAAAACATTTATGAATAAACATTTCTGTCCTGATTTACAGATATAGATTAATTGTATAACTTTATGCAATTGGTTTGCTCCTCCCCCTTACCATGTCTTCTGTGTGGTAAAGTTTTTTATATCTAATATGAAGAAAATGATTGTGTTATATGGCCTTATGTAGTCAAGGTTTCATTAAAATTAATTATCAGGAAAATTAAAACCAACCAACTATGCATGGTTTTTACTATTATTCAGTTTAGATAATAAATTAATTATTCTAATTTAAAAATTAAAACAACTGGTTGGGGTAAAACAACTAGTAATCCACCTGTACCACTACTACCCATGGTGCTACTTACAGTAAGTAATAGATATGTACACCACATAAATGACTCTACACCACGCATGAGGACAAGACCTCCCGGAAATATCGTAAATGATGTCCTGTTACTTGGACAACAGTTGTGCAGGGAAGAGATTTGTCAAAAATCACGTTCAAACGCCAAGTTTTTCCCCAATTAGCGTTTCTCGATTATAGAGGCCGGGTGAGCCTCAGGAGGATTTGTTGGTCCCCCAGGGTCTATCCATAGGTGTTACCAATTAAAATATTTATCTACCACAGCCGAATTCGAACCCAGGACCTTCATTATAGCAACTCAGCGCTCTACACACTGGGCTAAAGAAGTGTTAAGAAAACATGAGTTATTTTTTTTAGGAAACATTGAGTATCTTAGCTAATGATTTTTTTTATAAATTTGAATCGTGAGCCTAAATAAAACCTTTCATTTCTGAGATACAGAATAATAATAATACAGAAATATTACCTACCAAAGATGTTTGGAAAAATATGAAAGTAGATACAATGAACAGAAAAAACTTTTCTGTACTTATCTATAGAGCCCAAGGCAGGTGCTTTTAATGTTATAGGTCCAATTTTACAGTCGATAACGCAGCACGCTACAGGCCACAGCCTAATTGAAAAATACCCAATTTTCTTATTTTTGAAGGTTACCCATTGACCTGAAGAATGTTTGGTGTTCTAACTTTAAATAATCTATTGGTGTTTTTATGTGATATCCATTTCTTTTATTAATTCGAAACTTCGAGGTATACTTTCAATTTATTACTGTTATTTATACTTATATTATCATTTACTATTGGTATAATTGGGGTAGGGAACGTTAAGATTAACATACACCACATTACGTTTCCTCCCGAAGTGCGGCGCATCTAAGGATTTTTTACTCCTCTTAAAAAAGGGAAGATGATCATGGGCATAGTAGGTTGTTAACGAGTACACCATTGGTCGTCCCTCTCTGAAGTATATTTTTATAACCTATATTTCGTATTGTAAATACGAATCCTGTCATTTATATGTATAACTTATAATATATTTTTTCGGTAATTGAAAACTTTTGTATTCTAATTGAAACTTCAAACCCGGAGGACTGCTTAGTTATGAAGAATGGCACTTTTATAATAAAACAAAATCTTCGATGTAATAACCTTTTTTTTTTATAATATTATGTATCGTGAACTTGAGACTTAATATTTTGTTTATATGTTTTTTTACATGTTTAATGTTTTGGTTACATGTTTTAATGTTATATGTTTCAGAAAACAAAAATTTATGTTAACATTTTGTTGAAAATATTTTACATTATTTCATGATTTTAATTTATTTATTTCATGAATTTTTATTCAAATTTAAAATCGATGATCTACCTGTATCTCTCCAATTTTTTTCCGTTCTGGAAGGCATTAAAAGTAAGTTCTTATCCAAATGAGAAAATTCTATTTACGTTACAAGACGGTTAAATTACTTACAAAGATTAACTATATGTTTTGTTGGATAATTTTTCAAGTTAAAGCAGAGAGCATTAACATATTTATTATTTAATTATTTTATTTCGATTGCGTTTTATTTATTATAGGCTTCTATTAATCCATCTTTTGACCCATCCGTTCGATTGCCTCTCTCAGATTAAATAAAATCATTCGATTTAAGAGTACATCATTACAGCTTTAATGAGAGCTTTTTTTGTTCCCTTAAAACATCTAGCCTTGAACCATTTCCACCTAAGATAGTTGCAAACGCACTAACTTGCAAGAGAAGGCGATGTTCGTGACTGATCTTAGCCCGGCACGTTTTGTTGGATTAATTGCCCACTTGAACCTGACAGCTTACTCCAGGCTGGGTAGTTCTTAAGCACTGGAACACTCCTCGCAAGGACTCTAAAGAGCTTGCTGGTGACAGTAGTTCATTATCTCAAACACTTCTTACCAAACCTCAAATCTCATCTCAAAATCTTTCTAATAAGTATCTTTATCAGTTGTATGGAGGGCTGAGTTGATTTTCAAATCCAGCTGTGGAAGATAAATTAATCATATGTTTAATCTCAACAATCTTCCAGTAACAAAAGCCGCGGATGGATCCTAAAGGGTATGGAGATCCTCCTGTAGCTCAACTAGCCTCTATAAACTGGCTACCATCAATCAGGGAAAAAACTTGGAAGTTGAGGGTGATATCAGACAAAGACAGGACAGCCGTTGTCCTAAAAAAAGTAAAGACTCTATCATGTACTATACCAAAGTGTATTATTGTGTGTATTATTTTTATTTAGTTTCAATCTTTTAGGGACATTTTAAATGACCTATTGATTTTGGGATTCCAGAGTAATCATTTAAGATAATTACTCAAATATTATTTCCAACTCTTCTTCGACTCGCGTTTCTTCAGAGAGTGTCTCTTCTCGTGTCTCTTAAAGATGTGTCTCCTTCAAAAGACGGGTCTTGGACCTCCCGCTCATGGGCTTTGGACTCTTTTTGTCTTACCCTCCAGGGATGTCTCTCTCGTTTGTGCACCCGAAACATGCATAAGCGTCCTACTTTTTATATTCGTAATTTTTCACTATTATTTCATAAATTCATATTTTATTTTTATAATAGCGCCCGTTACGATAAATAGCAATATTTGTCTTAAAATTTCTTCCACAATAAGTATCTAATAGCAAATAATATTTTAATCAATATATTAATAAATCAGTTGTGACTATGGCTATGGTTATGACTATTGCTCCTCTTTTGGATTTCGTGGGTACCTGAAAAGGGCTGGTTGGCAACCAAGGTATAGTCAAGGACACATATATAACACCACTTATGTTAAAAAAATATAGATCATAATTATACACGCAACTAATAATAATAATCAAACTTGATAACTACAATATAATGAAATATTCACAACACCTTTTGTTTAATGATCGAGCCGACAACAAAAGAAAAAAAACTTTAATCATCAAAATTGTTTGGCTCTACCATCAACAGAAATTACAGTCAGACTACAGTAAACAAGAGATTCCTATCTTGACAGTTCATCTTAATTCAGGTGGGATCACGACCCTTCTCGCCCGAAGAACCTGTCTTCGAACTTGGAAAAAGTAATATTCTATTTTCTAGTGAAGTGATAAAACATTTTTCTGAGTTATAAACATGGCAATTTTATTTAAGCTAAAAATGAAAATAAATTATCCTATAGAAGGGCAGTAGGCTCGCTGTTCAATAGCCTGGAACATAAAATAAATTGATTGGACTATAGACTGGAATGAGTTGATCTTCAGAAGGAAAAATAATACAGAATCAATCACCATCCTTTTTATTCTTTATCTAGCTCGATACTATTGCCATATATCAGCTACATTCCTCATCCACGTCCAGAACTATCGGACACCATCAATAAGGAATCCTATAAAAATTCCATTATTCCATCTTTCGACGCTTCCATCCTGATTGCCTCTTTCAGACCTAATAAAAGCCTTCGATTGCCTTAAAGGTCTGTTCTTAATAGATTTTTAAACTAATGTTTTCTTGTACTCCTCATAAGCTCATAGTAAAGTAATAACAATTACAATATTATACCGTTATAACAAATCATTTTATTACAATGCACAAATACATTGTATCGTATATTGATATTTTATAAAATCTAAAAAATATAGTATATAAAATAATAAAAATGAGCGAAGCCTAAAAAAAAATACATAAATTATAATTTTAACCGGAAAAATCCTCCCAAAATAAAGCCTTAAATATACTCGATAAACTAACCAGCCAACGTTTCATCAATTCAGGCATAAACAAGACATACACGGAAAGAAAATTACATCAAAGAAAACAATGTGCAGTATGCCTCACTTCAACTGTCACAAACAGACTCATCTAATAGAGAAAGCAACAATGCTCCAAGACGTTTGCCACTAACTAAGACAAAGTAAGACAATGCATCAAAAGCTGGTGAGGCTGAAAAATCAACAAAGGAGAAAAAAAAACATTGAAAAACATATGTATGCTTATTAAAAAACTAGTAGAGGAATATTTAAGATACTTATTGATTCATAGAAAAATTTATTTAAATATTTACAATATGTTTTATAGTTACAAGACTGAAAAGACTAGAAACTAATCGCCGTTTCAGACTACTGCAACGCTTACTAGACAAACTCTCTAAGCTCCCAATTAATTCCATAAAGCTCATACACATGGCATTACAAGAGTAGAGCTTTGGGGCTCCACTAAGCCATCGAATTCCTCTCGTATTCCATTCTTACAATCCAAAATACTTTGAAATATCCTTAAAGCTCCTTACTTTGTTATGAATAAAGTCATCCATAATGACCTCAATGTCCCATTTGTTACTGCTTTGGTCCGAACCCAATACCAGACTTTTCATTCAAAACTTCATTCCCACTCAAACTATTGCTCATTTCTGCTAGTTTCAAACCTAGCAAAGTCTTCAATTCATGATAATCCTCCGAGGCGTCGGAAAAGAAGACGGCCTTGTGACCTAAATTGAACTTGTTGATTACTACTACAGGTAGTTTCTTTACTTGTTTTATTATAATTCAGTTATAAATTTCAATGAATAAATAGATAATAATAAAAAAAAAGTTTTATAGTTGACAGTAATATCTAAATTATAGACTACAATATGCATAGATTATAGCCTAAATAACCTCCATCTAGAGCTGATATGTACTACACATAATTTAAATACATATTTAAATCAATTTTATTCTGAAACATTAATTATTTTAAATAATCCCAATAAATCTGATAAGTTTTTTCTATATGTATAGATCTGTTTTTATTTATTTTTCCTGCTTAACAGATGTTTATATACATCATCAGCGGTTCAAATATTAGCTTCCTCTGCCTTTGTTATTTTAGAATGTCTTGGATTGATGTTGGTATGTACATTTGATGAATCTGTTTGTGACTGTTGATGTGAGATGTGTTACACTTTATCTTTTTTATGTAGTTTTGTTTTTTATGAATGTCCTGATGATGCCTGAATTAGTGACAAATGAATGGTAAGTTTTTCCAGTATTTAAGAGAGTAAAGGCGTTTTATATAGGAACTTTTACTATTAAATCATTATTCATTTAAAACAGGAAAAAATGAGTAAAGTACTTTTTACTACAATTTATTTGAGAACAAGAAGTCATATTATAAAATTCCATTTGTATACTATCAATTTGCTACGATTATTCGTATCTTGAATGCGAGATTCATTTCGGTGGGGTTTCCCGAATTGAACCTTCTCAAAACTCTAGGCCTTCAGCATGTTCTTTATTAAAAGATGTACGGAGAAATCGGCTTAAACGCTTTATAATAAAGTAGGGCTATCAACCAAGGTTATGTTTAAAACTGAAATATGTCGATAGCTATTACCCAGCAGTAAGCAATGATTAAAGTAGAAAATGAATTAGTACAACCCCAACCATGTTATAAAAATAAACAGTAAAACTAAAATATCATAGCATTGGTTTATTAATAATATCATTTATCATACAAAGGTCGAAGAAATTGATATATTTCATTCATAAAATACTACGTTAAGGCAGTCATTCTTTATCAAGTTTGTTCTGTACTAAATAAATTTTACGTTGGTACGTTTCCAAGAACATTCCATAAAAATCATACTCTACCGAAAAATGGAAGTTGATCAAAAAGGAATTATCACGGTAGACAAGAAAAATAATATGTAATATGATAAGAAACTAAATCATCTATATAATTTAAGTTATATGAAACAATTTAATTATCTATAAAAGTAAAGCTAGCCATATTTGGTCATAATTGTGTTTAATATTTCTGAATGATAAAACAAAAATAAACCAAGAATATTATTTAACCATAACCACTAAGCAAATTTGGAAAACTGGGAAACTTCTCCGTGGTAGGAATTCTGCACTCACTCATACACAAGAAAGGTGACAAACCGGACGTCAATAACTACCGTGGTGTATCCCTCCTATTGACATCTTACAAGATTCTACAGATAAGGGCAGAGCAGCAACTTGATCCTCAAATGGGTAAATACCAAGGATTAAGAAAAACGTGCTCCGGTGCCGAGCAGATTTTGGGTCTGAAGTTTATCCTTCAGCCAAGGAACTTTGTGGTGACATTAATAGACTTTGAGAAGGCCTATGACTCTATTGATAGATCGCTTCTAATTCAAATTCTGAAGTAATTCGGAATCGATGATAAAACGAGAGGAATCATTCAACAGACTTTAACTGCAACAACATCTAGAGTTAAGTTCAGAGGAATGGTTTCGGACGGAAGCTAGGCAGAGAGATGGGTTCTCACCCTTGCTCTTCAACTGTGTACTTGAAAAATTCTTTCGTGATTGGCGCAAGGGAATGGGCGATAGTGTCCAAAATGGAACAAGACGGGGATACAAAAAATTGTATCTCTATATTGATTGCCCCTCTATTGCGGATGATCTTGCAGTTTTCTCTTATTCCCTGAATATGGTCATAGAAAAAATTAATGTTACAGTCAGAAGTAAGAAAAGGAGGTATCTATATCTCTTTTAGGAAAACACTGTTTATCACCAATATTAAGTCTGCATCAGATGAGCTAAGATTGAACCAAGGAAAAATTAAAAGGGCAGGAAAGTTCAAATCTCTCGCTGAGTGAATAAAACCCAATTTTGGTGAGAAGGAAGCCTTTTGTTCACGTTTGAATAAAATGGAGATGGCATACGAACTCACCAAGGATATTTATAAAAAAAGATCAATGTCCTTGAGTGCTAAAGTCAGGCATTATTGCATTCAAGGCATTATTGCACCGGAGGTCTTAAATGCTGCGGCATACCTGATTATGAACAAGAAAGGCCTGGTGGAAAAATTGGAGACCAAAGAAAGAAAGATACTAAGGAAAATTCTTGGTCCAATTAAATACTGAGGTTAATACAGACGAAGAAATAACAGTGAAATATACACTCATGTTCTGAAAATATCGCATGTTATGAGAAAAACGAGAAGATCATTCTATGACCACCTTTTAAGAATGAAACCCACAAGACTAGCGAACCTGATGTTTACATATTTATAGGAAAAGTAGACCAAACCTGCCTGGTTCAAAAAGGGGGAAAGAGATTCAGAGGAGATGGGGATTAGCTGCGAGAATGTCTTGAAAAGCAACCGTCTCAGGATTAAAGAAGATACCCTTGTGGGTTTTCAAAAAAAAGCTCAAGCTGAGGACGAGAAAGTGAAGGACAGAAAAAATAAGAGAGCAGCACCGGCGACGGATGATGGAGTTCTGGGCCAATGTCAAAAAGAATTAAGAACAAAAAGACAGTTGCAATGACGTGGTCCTTAGTAGGTCAATACGGAAAAAAATACCAAGAATATTAATTCGAAACAATGAATTCTCCTATATTTTTCTTAAACTTTTGTTCTCAAACTTGATTCGAAAACTTCTTCCTTCTCATTTAAGTTAAATAAGATATAACGAGTATCCGTTATTCATATTTAGAAAAATATCAAAACTTTCTTGAAGGAATATCTATAATAAGAAAAACGCATAAAATAATCTTGTAATTTAAAGTGTTCATCTATATTATCTATATACAATTGGCTTTATAAAGTTGACAATGAAGTTAACTTTATAAGAATAAATTAAAAGTTAATTAAACTGCATTATGATATGGATTCAACTGGACTAATTTATATAATATTTAATTGATGAGGTAAACCATTTTTCAGTCATTATTTTTCTTTATTACAAAGACGTTTCGACTATATAGTCATTATCAATTTCACAAGTCATTCTTGGAATTTTCATACTAATAGGTCTTATGTGAATGTCTATAATTTTAAAAAACTACTTGGAGAAACAGTGTATCTCCACGTTATCTACGGTATCTCCACCATTCAAGAATGGTGAATTATTTGAAAAGAAGGGATATGACTGACCCAGAAGCGAACCAGGATGGCTGAGATAGTTAAGCACCACCACGGATAGGTGGGAGACCCGGGTTGGAGTCCCGGTCCTGGTCATATCTTTTCTTTTCAAATAAAATATTTAAAAAGTTATATCATATAACAATAAAATAAATTATAATAATAATATATCATATTGTCAAAATTATTAATTATTTTTAAATTATTATTTTAATTATTTTAAAAACTAATTCATATAATTTTTTTTTCAAATAGCTACATGATATCTCTCCTTCAAAATAACAACGACATAACTCAAAATTACCAATTTTCGTCTTCAGTAGCAATTTTATTGATTGAATCTTTTAAATTCGGGAAGGAGAAATCTGATATTCTATTCCACGATGATATAATGATACGACGACATTTAAAAAAAAAGTTATTATTGTGAGTTGTATGTTAGAAAAGTGTCAAGCTTTTAAAAATGTTAGATGATAAAAGAATTTCAATACCATCATTCCAATAGGAGGCTTTGCTTTTCCTGTACTAAAATTTTTATTCATTAACTCATCTGGTTGCATTTTGATAAGGCATGGAATTTTTAAATACCTCTATTGAAAAATTAGGTTTTATGAGTTATGACATTATTCTCTTAGTAGAGCGAAATGCGTTATTTAAAAATATAACCTTATATTTTTTTCATTTTTGAAGGCGTTATTGAATGTTTTACTCAGAGTGAAATTTTATTGTATGCCTTTCAATTAATTTTATAGTTTCGCGTTTGTCACATGTGACGGTTTACTTCTACAATTGTCAAATAAATACAGAATTAATCCCTCTCCGTTCTAAATTGCTCGTGTAATAGCTCTCCACTGCATTCGGTCCCAAGCATGTGAACGAGAATGATATTCCAACAAATTTAAAATGAGATTCTGCACTGGATGTTTTCCTGATAACAGTTCCTTAATGGAAGATTCGCTCTCAGAGGACCAAATAGTAAACTTTGAGCACCTGAAAATTACCATAAAATAAGTTAGCAGTGGAATCTCAAACGACTTTTCTCGAGTAATTGGATTTTTTTATAAAATATTTTTATGGATAAAACTTCTTCTGCTGTTTTTTGGGGAATCTTAAATGTTTATTATAATGTTCGATTTAGAAGATCATTATTTGCCAAGCCATGCTTTCTTTATATGCCATGGTATATTAAACCAGTTTATTTAAATGAATATTTCTGCATAAGTGTGTCTGCATTAGTGAAAGAGTTTGAAGTGTCGAATTTTCGGCATGAAAAAGAAAATTGTTCATTAAACTAATCAGCTACAATTATTTTTCCACATTTCTATGTAATTTCATCAATATTTACATTTTTTTACGTAAAGTATTTTACAAAGTCAAAACAGAACTCATGGCCATAAGAGATACTTTAAAAGTAAAACAAATGTTAATTTAAATGCTTAATTACAAATTAGCTCAGAGGCCAATTAACGATGTTTGTATCTGTTTGATCTTTTTATGAACAGCAGTATTTGATAGGTCGTTTAATTATTGATGTCCTGAATTCATTAACCATTATTTGCAAAGAAAATATTCGTTACTGTGTGGCCTAAACTATGTTTAATGGTGCTTAAATCGGATTCAAGAATTCATAGATTTGAGGGAGTATATGCCATTATTAATTCAATTTTAATGTCTATCTTAATTTAAAATATCGACGTAATTTGAAGCTCTAAAAGATTTTTTTATTGTTATGTAAAATACACCAAATACCTTCCCATTCCTAAAAATTAAAATAAATAAATAAACTGTAACATTTTTTTAGTGGTTGCTACAGGTTGATCCGATCCATTATGTGTAGTAATAAATGTGGTTAAAGAATATGTCCCGTATCTCCATTATATTATTTCATTAGTATTCCTATGTTGACGGTTAAGTTCTGCTATTTTCATTCAACATCTCTACACAACCGAACCTTCCAACATGTCTAGCATTAAATCCTATCACGTTTGGGTCTCGCTGAATAAGTTAACATTATTAGCGTCTTTTCCTCCTTTTTTTCCTTGTAAGTCCTCTTGGGTCCATTATAAACACACACTACCTTCCACTCTGATTTAGTAGAAAGGTGGAAGCAATGACATTGTATTTTCCAGTTATTTACTTATAGTTGCATATTTTAAATTTGTTGTGAGTCTCTGTATCACAACTTATATAGTGGTTTTCTTTCTTATTTTTCTAACCTTCTTTCTTCTTTACCAATATAATGATAAATAAACAGATTAACCATGAACGCTATTAGTGATTAATCATTAGTATTGTTGTTTTTTTTAGTTTATCTTTAACCCAATAAAATTGTTATTTAGGGTGTCGCCTTTTTACAACCTAAATTTACATGTAGAAAAACACATAGATAACAAGCTTCAAATGAAAGCTTTCCGAACAATGGGGGAAATGCGGTGTGAAAATGTGAGGTCATGTGTGAGCTCACCTTTCCATTTTCACTGCCTACCACCAGAAATATTTATCCATATTCCTTCTACACTTTTTATAAAATATTAATACTTTTTATTAACAATAGTAACAACAATAATATTTTTATCCATCACCAATAAAGGACTAATTGTAAGGTCGTAGATTAAAGAACACATGATATTGAGGAAAATTTTAGACCCTAAGTTCTCAAACAACAAATTAGTCCACACACGAAATAACACTCCTTACATTACATTAACACAAGCTTACAAAGCTACTGAAAGAATATTCGACACAATGAAGAAAAGAAGGGATGATTCCTATGTCCATTTCCTACGAATGAATGCAGGTAGACTAACGAGAAGAATATTTGGATTCCTTATAGATAAAAAACTACACTGAGCTGGTTTAAGAAAATAGAGGGACATGAGAGAACTCGGGGATCCAGTGTCTATGCACTCTGTAAATATTATTGAAGTGATAACGTCATGAAGTTGAGATTGTCTTGTAAAGTTGTTGGGTTTAGTAACGAATGAATTACTAAACAAGTTAATAAGCGCTGAGCCGACTAGTGAACGTCCGATGGGTAGACCAAAGCAGAGAAAGGAGGATTGTGGTTTGGGTGATCAAACAGATTTGGGTTCGAGTATTAATCCCAGGACAGAAGTTTCTAAGCAGAAATCGGTGCTATCGGCATCGAGCCTTACGGCGTTCTCTAAGCATTATTATTATATTCATAGAAACTGAGATATATAGATAAATACATGTACTCATAATATAAACAGACATACAAATAAAAGGTCTTTCTTTTATGTAATCTCTTTTTGTATTTTAACAATAAAAAAAATCTAGATAAGAATATGCAAAAATAAATAAAAAAATATATACAAAAAAGAGAACCACTAAATAAAATATTAGTATAATAAGATATTCAGCTCCTAAGTATTTATTGATGAAGATCGATATCTACTTAGACCTACCCTTCTAACATGTACGAACATAAGTCATTATAAGTAGGCAGTTCGATTAATCGATTATATGATTTACCGCGAATAACGGTTTACTAAATAATTTACAAGTCCTTGGTAAGCTACTGGGTCATTTATTTATTTTTAAATAATATTTAGTTAAAATACACGATATATAAAAGAATAGGATTGTACTTGGCATTGATTAGTAATTGGAAGTATTGATTACAGTGTTTATTTATGGCAATTGACCTAAAATATTATCTATTTTGTGGGCATTGTGTCCTTCACCTCCAGGCACAGATATGATTAATTATTTTAAAATGGCCTCGAAAAAAAAATTAAATTGGTAATTGTTTCGTTAAAAATCTGAAATAGTTCATGAATGATCTAGCTGTATTAATAAAAGAGTTATATTTTGAGCTCAACTCTCGTTTATAATAATTGCAAAGCAGATACATGTAGGGTTTGATTTGCCCCTTTAGCAGCAGTTCATGCAATACCAAATAATTGATCAGTATTGCGGGTCTGTCGTCGCAAAAATTGAAGGGGCTACTGGAATAGATCTTTGACATAAACACATTTTTGGTTTTCAATCAATATCGTTTGGTTTAGGATCGATAATTGGAATAAAATTCATACAGAGTCATCTTTAATGTACAAAAATTAATTTATAATGACATAGATAAAATGCGTTTACGATACGTACTTTGTATTCTTATCGACGATATCCTGGTGACTATAATAACATGGGGATGTAATAAGTCATGATAATGGCGAGTTCAGGATGTTTAAACAATGACTCATGAGTATTAAAATTAACATCCTTTATCAGTGTATTTATATTTCTTAATGTTGTTTGTTCGACTTCAGATTAAAGTAGTAAAAGTAGTGAAATTTAAGAAGACTGAATTATTTTAAATATAAAAGGTTAACTATTTTAAATGTTTTTGTTAAGAATAATTTTATATTATATTTTTTAAAGCTTTCGGAGAATTCGGAAAAATAAGTAGTTTAGAAAAAAAATATTGAAAAAAATTATCTAAAATACCCATCTTTTAAATAAAATACTCAAACATGATAGTTTTGTCTTTTATACAAATTTAATACACTTAGGTGACATTAATCCCGTATTATGGGTTTTTCAATACTGCAATATTACTTTTTGATTATTACCCTCTACGTTGAGGCGTGCATTTTCGTGTTCTGACATTTATCAGCGTTACTTCCATGAAATATTGAGAACGTAAAATTTCTTAGTGGCACATTCCTCGAAACCTCAAGTCGTAAATATCTATTATACTGGTTTTATTTTCTATGTTACTGTACCACTAGCATATAGGACTTCAGGATCTGGGTCAGGTGTAAGTTTTAAGGTACTCTAAAAGACATTTGTGGGCAGTGAGATTGTTCCCTGATTACTATAACAATTATATTAAAGCATTGAACAGAATATTTATATAATTATCTAAAAACCCATGTGCATGCAGCCACGTCTGTACGTTAAATCCGTTACAGTTCCATGATATACAGTTAATATCATAATACAAAAAATTTAATTAATGCTAACAAAGATTGGAGGCGGTTTTTAATTGTTAATAATTAGAAATATTATACGGGTACTCACATTGTTTTTAAAGTAACCGTTATTTTAAATTCCATTCACTGAGTAATTATTATTATTATTTTAAACTATAACTAATCATTAATGTGATAGTTATGACCGAAACTATCTTTAGCTTGCCAACTATTTGCGAAGTTTTATTAGCTAACAATTGTTGTAAGATACCTTGCAGTCTGAAAAATAAGTTTATATTCGTCAAATTTTAGATTTTGCCTCACCAGTCATATATTGACAAAGAATAAGATTTTTTCCTTTCAAAAATTAGTTATAATGTGGTTAAAATTAAACCTCATTTTTAAGATTCAAAGGTTTTTTACAACTGAATTCGTATAAGGATAGAATCTTATACACATACAATTTATATAAACATCTCTTTTGTTGCTCCCGGAGCAATATGGAAACCAAAAGGGACATAAAAGGTACAAGGTCGGAATAGAAGAATAGAAAATTACAGAAAATAATATTCTTTTTTTTATCCTTTCCGAATTAATATCTTTTCGAACTAAAAGAATAAGAACTGTCCAAAAACTTTTTTTTTTTTTTTACAGTTTACCTCTATTACACCATATAAAAAATAATTTAATTTGTCGAACTTAGCTATTTCAATAGTGTGTATTTATATTTACTATCGTTGCAAATTAATCGGAAGTTAGTTAGTTTAGTTTTATTCATTTATTTATTCTATAAAATTCTCTTATATAAATAATAATTAATTTAGTGAAGTATATATATACAATAATAATAATAATAATAAATTCTTTATTTATTCTGGGACAAGTCCCTTTAAAATAACATAACTGTACATTCTTGTGGGCTTTAGAGCCTTAGAGTACATAGAAAAAAAACAAGCAGAAAAGTCAATCTATAAAGCTGATTAAATAATAATAAATAAAAAAAAAGCTTCTTATGATAATGAAAAAATGAAGATTTCAAATTACTTCACATTAAAAATAAAAATGAATAAACAAAATAAATAATATTCTATCGATAATTTTATGTATGCTCTTCGGGGAACTGGAGCGATAGAAAGTAATCAAATAAGCGGGATTTTAAGGTAGGAAGGGTCTTGGAACAGCCGATGGAAGAAGGGATAGAATTCCACAGGGAACAGGACCGAATCAGGAACGGTCTGTAGAAATCAGCGGTTCGATGGGCCTCGATATACAAATCGGAAGGGTGTGAACGGGTATCACGGGAATGGATGGTGGATTTTAATTTGAAGAGCTCATAGATGTATAATGGACGACGGGATTGGACAACTTAATAGAGAAAGGATGCAAGGAAATACTTACGGCGATAGGAAGGATACAACCACCTCAACTCTTCATGAAATCGGGAGACAGGGGTGTCCCTGGACAGGGATTCCGAAGACAAAGCGTACAAAGCAATGCATCAAACGTTTTATTTTGGCCTCGAGCTCCACAGAGACACCCCCATATACGGCGCAGCAGTAGTCGTGTGGGGGAATACTAAAGAGGTAACTAGGAGTCTACGAGTTTCAAATGGAAATAGGTGACGGATGTAGTTTAGTCTCTTCAGGGTAGAAAAAATATGGCGAGACATATTGGAAACATGACTTTTCCAGGAGAGGGATTAGTCTTAAGTGATTCCGAGGTTTTTGCCTGTTAGGAAAAAATTGACGGGAACATTATTTACGTACAGGATTGGGGAATGAGGAACTTTTTAAGAAGGTGATTGAAACCTAGTACCATCGCCTTTGTCTTCTCCGCATTCAGCCTCAACTTGTTAGTCACTGCCCATTGACTTATTCGGTTCAGATCCTCTTGTAATATTTTTGTGGCTAGTAATAGGTCGGATGGGGGGAATGACAGGTATATTTGAAAATCATCGGCGTAGATATGGTATTTGAAATGATGGATGAGGTGGGGAAGGTCATTTATATAAATTGAAAATAGAGTAGGGGACAGAGATGAGCCCTGAGGGACACCACACGAGGTGGAGAGAGTCTTGGATGGAGGTTGGCCTGAAAAGATCTCTTCAAAATTACGAAGGCGCAGAATCGGACCTCTTCCAATATCGGATGGTAAGCGCTATTGTCTTACCATGACTGACAGATACACCCGATGGCCTGAAGCTGAACCAATAGAAGACATCAGCGCAGATACGATAGTCAGGGCACTGCATAGAACGTGGATTAGTCACTATGGCGTACCATTTAAAATCACTACCTACCAAGGAAGGCAGTTCGACAGCGAGATCTTTTGGAAGCTGACTCAGGTCCTAGGGGTTTAGTGCTGATAGAAGACTTCGTACTATCCGCAAATGGCTGCATTAAACGATGGCACAGAACACTTACTATGACAGATTGAAGCCAGCTTTCACAATCCTACATCAAGTGCAGCAGACATCATCAAACATAACACCAACTAAATGCAACCAGCCTTCGACCAATGACTCTACCATCCAAGCGGACCCATCAGAGGAAGTACGAACCCGTCAAGGAAGACTCGTCCGACTTCCCGACCGCTTCCATGACTCTGTCATTGGGAGAAGGTGATGTAGTAGCCAGCTACCAACACATGTTTATTTTGATTATTACTTTATATATCTGTGTTTAAAAAATATCAATTTTGAATTGAGAATAATAAGTATATATTTATTAGTGAACCTGTATATTTCAATTATTTATACCGCACGTTCACTAAAGTGTATTTACATATAGATAACTTATATACATATACTATAAATATTATGGAATATACTTGAAAATGTATGTGTATATATATATGATAGGATCAATTAACAAATTAACTTAAACTCTAGTTAAAGCCTTCAATATAATATAGTTTTAAAACATTAAATTCTTATTTTTTCTAGGAGATCCCTTAGAAAAAAATTACTTCAGTCATTTCAAAATGATTTAAACTGATTTTTAATTACTGGAGTATAAAAAATTTTGTTCCAAAAACGCTCGTTAAAATCCATCTCTCCGCCATTAGCTTGGAAGCTTAACGAAGAGGAAAAATCCATTAACAGGATATTCCACGTTTTATTTGACAATAAAAAG
This sequence comes from Arma custos, assembly GCA_037127475.1. Classification (NCBI taxonomy): domain Eukaryota; kingdom Metazoa; phylum Arthropoda; class Insecta; order Hemiptera; family Pentatomidae; genus Arma; species Arma custos. Next base: position 67,971,789 of record CM073760.1, on the reverse strand, counting down.
GAATTGAGCGTTAACGACGGCGATAATATCGGTGATGTTTACCCACTCAACTGCAGGTGCTCCAATTTTGGTTTTCATTGGTTTTCCCACATTCCTTCTCCCATAAAGAATATTAAGGGAGTTATCGCCTTCATGGATTAATCGGCTGTTCATTTGTGTATTTTATAAATTTTTCTTAAATTCATTTCTATTTATATGGAAATTTAGAGAAACACTTTTTAAAATTCAAAGTGTTATTATATTATTTTTCATTTTCATATTGATATTGAAATGGTTGACTGAATACATCTTAGAAGACTGTAATGGGGTTTGGGTTTTCAGTCAATAAACTAGACAAAATTATGATTATTTATGCCTATGTTTCAGTCGGTTTTAGGCCATCAAACTATAATACAATGATTTAAAGATAAATTATGAAATAATTCAGAACAATTAATAAGAATGGAAAGAAATGTGCGAGGAATGTCCGCCTCCTCTCTCGAAATTCTTTTCATTTTCTTGTAGATTTCTTTGTTAGTTCGTAGTATCTTTATGTCTTCAGCCTGAATTGTACCCTGAATTGTGATTTCTCTTAGAATTCTTTTTTTCCCAGGATTTCCTGTTCATCGAGATGCATTCATTGACAAGAAGGCACTCCGTTTTTTGGAACAGTGATGTTGGGATTCCAAGATATGCTCTTCTTATATAAATATTCTTTGTTAATCTATAATCCTTTCCATTTTTTAGAATACTATCTCCAACAGCTGTTTTCTGTAATCCTTATTTTATTTTAATAAAAAATACAAAAGTTTGCTATTGTGCACTTTAAATACATGAAAATACTATTTTTGCAACTTCTTTATATCCTTTGATATTTTTTTTTAACATTGCAGGCGTTAGTAATGTTAGTTTTATTAAATGACAAGAGATTCCTTTCGTGAAGGTAATAAAAATATTTATATGTCATATAATTTTTATTGTTCGATATACAAAAAGAGCTATAAAGAAAAAAAGAGATGTTTTGTTCTGAATATTCATTTACTATTGTGTCGTGGCTTGTAACCTCCATATTTTTAATTTATTTTAGCTTAATAAACCAAAAATATACGGTTAACAGAATTCTTATGATTCAAGTGTTCAACAATAATAATTTTATTATAGAATCATTAGAGAAGACTTTGAAAATTACATAATCCTGAGACTATTGTGTGTTGAACAGAGAACTTAGATTGTTGCTTTTACGGAGAAGATTTTTATTATACTGTATATAATTAAAAAATGTATTTTCTATAACTTGTATATTAAGTTTATTGAAACAAAATAATTTTTAAAAAACCTAGCGCATGGTTCAAAATTATAAGTTATTCGATAATGTGACTGTCCCTCCGAACTTTGAGGTTTTGATAATTCGAAACTAACTTTACTGCTCTCTGAAATTCCTCGAGTTACTTTTAGTAACTTCTATATAAACGCTTTTTCGTTTTGTATAACACATAACCGATAAATCGATTTTTTTTAGATGTATAGTCTTTTTTAGCGATTTGTTTTAATACGGACCAGTTTATGTAATTAGCATATGCTAATAAATTCTTTCGCCTTCCAAATTGTTTTGTCTATTAGAAATAGGAAGGGGGAAGCATGCTCATCAAAACGGGGTTGTACAAACATAAACTGATCTTTATTCAATAGATTGCCCTTGGCCAAAAGTGGCTTAACTAGTAAAGGAGATTATCATGAAATAACAAAGCGATTATCTCGGTGTTTTCGCACGTGTAATTTTATTTTCTTATTCAGTATTTTTATTTAGGCAAAGAAAAGCATAGGTTAACGTGTAAAAATGCCGTGAGAATGTGATGTTTAGAAATGCGGCTTTGCGCAATAATAACTTTTTGAAAATCAATATGAGATCTTGCATTCAGCAGTGGCAATTGATGACGTAATTTTGAAATTCTAATTTTAATTTACTCATTATATCATATAATATTATTATATTATATCAATATATTGCCTGTAAAGAGATTGAAAGGATATAGGAAGTTAATGATTTTTTCCCGAAAAGGAAATACAAATAAATTTGTTTAAAATTTATAAATCTCCGTCTTAGGGTGCACCTACATTGGATCCGATGCGATGCGATCAGAATTCGGAAGCAAACCAAATGACTGAAATATATCGAGAGTGCCTACATTGGCTCCGTCCGTAGCTATCAGACTAATCCGACCGATTTAATCGCTCGTGGAATCAAAATACTTTATTTATACGGAAGCGCCTACATTGGTTCCGATGCGATACTGTACGATCAGGTGCTATTTTCACATTTCAAAATCATTAGTTTTCAATACGATAAGCCAGCCGTTACCATGTGTGGCAACACACCTTTAATGTCTAAACTGTTTATTAAAAAATGTACATTGTAATTTAATAATCAACTATTATATAAACATCCGTCATAAATCAAAATTAAATATTCTTAATTCTCATTAAAATATTTTATTATCATTCTTCATGAACCATTAAATATAGTAGCGAAGGTTATTTTTCCGTTGAATAAAATTATATCTATCAGAAATGTACATAAAAAATATACCTACACAAAATTTTAATTCGTCAAATAAAATTGGAAACATTAACTTTTAATATAATTATCATCGTAATGTTTAATTTATTTGCTAAACAGTTGGCAACATTGGGAGCTAAGGCCTTTTCTGATTTTTGATACTCGTTTGCAAAGATGAACAACAAAACAGACAAAGAATTAGTTCGAAACAAACGAGCCTCGATTTTGTGATCAAACAAATATTATCACAATCGAGAAAATTAAATCATTATATAAAACACGAATATATAAAAAAATAACAATAAATTCAATTTAAAAAAAAAACTAAATTATTTAGTTATATTGAAACAGCATGACAAAAATATTCTAATATTGTAATATTACCTAACTTTCATAACATTTGGTTCTTTAAATTTATAAAACATTATTTTTAATATATTTATATTATAGTTTCACTATCGGTTTGAATAGAATAGAATCACACCAGTTCTGATCCAGAAATAAAATATATGTTTAAAAAAATGTTATTCAAACTGATCAAGTTTATCAAATACGTTACACCTTCATAATTATCAGAATAATTTTAGCTTTATTGGTTTGATTTACATGAGTAGGTCATTATCTGATCATCTTTTAGTTCAATAAACAGTGATTTGTTTAATGAAAGTTCAGTACCATTTTAACTACATTGAGTATTCTCAAGATATCCAGTTTTTGAAAATTGTTTTTTAATAAATTAACTATGTGAGCATGGAAATATAGAAATATTTAAAAATATAGTTAATGGTGCAAATGAAAGTTTGATTATTTTTTAACCTAACGTTGTTTGTTTTATTTCTACAATCCTTGATTGTTCTATTCAATCCTGTCATATATAGGTTACTGGTATTACTCATATAAGACTTTTATTATTGCCATTATTATCCAATTGATATAAATAAACATTTGTTTCGATTAATATTTTGAACTCATTTAAGTAAATATTGTAAAAATTAACAATAAAAGTATACAGTTATTTTGGAGCTTTAGTATAGGTTCACAATAGCATTCTATTTTTTCCTTCTGTTCATAATGTCCAATGTTTTATCGATGCTCTAATTCAATACTACAAAATTAGGGTTTATTATATTTATATCACTTACACATTCAGAATTAAAGGTATGTTGAAGGTCTATTGATTGAGGGCCAAAATTAATTCTTGAATAGTAAACAATTGATATATTTATTAGCTTATCAATGTTTCGACCAACATTGCAGGTTTCATCAGGGCTGAATAGACAATGTACAAACAAATAATATAATGCTAAAAAATAGCAGTAATAATGCAAATAATACTTTAAACATATTAGGGCCGTATTGCGTACCACATACTTTCCTGATTCCTGGAAATTATCCATAGTTAAGATGATACCAAAACCTAAAAAAACACCAGAACTTCCATCTTCTTACCATCCTATATCTCTCCTGCCCATAATGGGTAAAATGCTTGAAAAACTCATTCTGAAACATCTACATCCTATAATAGAATCCAAACAAATAATCCCAGATCACCAATTTGGTTTCAGAACATCGCACTCCACAATCCAGCAATGCCATCGAGTGGTGGACGTTGTCTCATCCGCATTAGAGCGCGGAATGTACTGCACGGGAGCTTTTCTCGATGTAGAGCAGGCTTTTGATCGAGTCTGGTATCCGGGACTGTTGTACAAACTCCGTAAATTCTTACCTTCTACTTACTTCCTTATTATCAGTTCCTACCTCAGTAATAGAACCTTTAAAGTAAACCATAATTTTTCCTACTCTTGCCTCTTTACCCAGTTAGCTGGTGTTCCTCAAGGTAGTATCCTGGGTCCCATCCTATACACAATATATACAGCTGACATCCCAACCCATCCAAGCACTGTCCTCACTACGTACGCTGATACACATGTGTGTTATCAGTAAATAACGATCCATTTGTTGCATCCCAATATCTTCAATCCCATATCTCAAACCTTCAAGAATGGTGTCAAAATTGGAGAATTAAAATAAATCCTAACAAATCCCACCAAATTACCTTCACTCTTCGTCGTATACCTACGAATTCCTGCCCTACTGTATCCTTTAATAACATTCCACTGATCCCTGTCGAACAGATACGTTACCTAGGACAAACGTCTCACTTGGAATCCTCATACAAGACTGAAAAGACAAGAAACTGCTCGACGATTTCGCCTACTTCAACATTTACTGGACAAACGTTCAAAGCTACCAATTAATTACAAAAGACTCATTTACATGACAGTTATCAGACCTATTTGGACATACGGAGTTGAGCTTTGGGGCTCTACTAAACCATCCAATTCATCTCGGATCCAATCCTTACAACCCAAAATCCTTCGTAAAATCCTCAATGCTCCTTATTATGTCACAAACAAACTCATCCATCATGATCTTAATATCCCATATGTTGCTGATTTGGCCCAAACTAGATACCTATCCTTCCATGAAAAGCTCCATACGCACTTGAATCCGCTAGTCTCTCGACTTGCTTCCTATAATATTCCTGATAACCCTCCGAAGCGTCTGAAAAGAAGATGGCCTCGAGACCTTCTACTATAAAACTTCATTGGAGTGCTATCAATGGATAGTTTCTTCACAAGTGATTTTTTTGTTCATGTCCTTTGTTCATACAGCCAATTTACTTGATGTAATGTTATTACAGTTGTAAATATCAATTAAAAAAAAATGTTAGGTGATAAGATTAAAATAATAATCATCTTATGATTATGATTACATCAATCTTTTTATCTAAATAATTTTTTTAATAAAATTTCTATCATTTATGTTATTTATGAATATGCAATTATTTTGCATTTAATATTTTTATCTTGATAATTTAACCCTGATGAAGATCTGCAATATTGGTAGAAACATCTTGCAAAGATCATCGCATATTTAAATTGTGTTTTAATAAAGAAAAGAGGAAACCAGAATATTTTTTAGGAAGAAAATAAATCAGATATAGAAGAAAATAAATCATTTATTCAATAATATACAATAGTTTGCAATTCTTCTAAAATTAAAAGAATAAAATTTAGGATAATCATTTTTTAACAACAATATTAGCATTAAATAGAAAAATAAATGAATGACATAATTAGGTATTTCAAAATACAATTCAAGAAGAAATAAACAGTACAAATTTTATAAATAATATTTGTCGTTTAAGATAAAAAGATATTAATATGATATAATAATACAATTATATAATACTTAATAATACAATGATATAATAATTAAGGTGATTGAGGAAGATCCTCTGAAGATTTAGATTCTAGTGTTTTCAAATACATATTAGCTTAAATTGCCATGAATATCCACAATTAATTATACAGTATTTATTCCCAAATTGTCATATCTTGCTTGATTATCATAGGCATCCATTAAGAAAAGTATACACATAAATTCTTCTGATACTTGATATACACAACCCAAAAACCAATGTCATCTTCGCCATCTATGTTCACTTGTAAAAGTATCTGCTAATTATTGAAAATGGAAATTTGAACAGGGCCACTTCCTCATTGGACAACATATTTCCTTTCTGTTATCTAGAAAAAACAATGTTTTCAGATAGACATTGATATAATGATAAATAAAAATTAGTTTTAAGTATTCCATAATAAATCTATTGGGGTCATCTTACAAACAATTACTCTGATTGTAAACCAAAGTTTTAACAATTGAAATAACTTATCACTTCAACTATTTTCATTTATTTTACATATTATTCTCTTAAAGAAAGCATTAGAAAGATTAATTAATGGTTCTTGCCAGTTCATACCAACAAATACATATTGAATCAACATATTTCATGACAATTGTTAATGAAGAAAAGTTTAAAACGCAATAGTTTTTAGAATAAAGAAGCAACTACACACAAACAGTATTATAAAAGTAATTACACTTACCTTGTTCAATATTTTCACATTAAATCCTTTGAAAAAATTTAGCACCCAGTAGATCAATTAAAGATCCATCATCGACCAAATACCGACAAAAATACAGAAGTAAACACTTGTTGAGATTTGATATTATGGGGAGGTTTCAAGTATAACCTTCCGACGGCAATCGCTCCTATTTATTAATTTAATTGCAATAGTTAATTTAATTACAAACTAAATAGATTTAAAAATATCACTACTATTCCATAAATAAATTAAATCATTATTATTATTATCATTATTTTATGAAATTGAAAAACAACCAAACTAATTGTTTTTTCATCAAACAGCAAGACAAAAATATTCTAATATAGTAATATTACCTCATTGTTATAACATTTGGTTCTTTAAATTTATGAAATTAAGATTATTTATTAATTATTTTTAATATATTTATATTTCACTATAATATATATAAAATATAAGAAATAAAAGAATAAAATTAATATTATTTTATTCGGAAGGCAGTGACTAGTTTCACTATCGGATTGAAAAGAATAGAATCGTGTCGGACCTGATCCACTGTAGGCACTCACTGCGTATTTCAGTTATTTGTTTTTTCAGCTTACCATCCTATGAGATAGAATAGGATCGCGTCGCATCGCTTCGGATCCAATGTAGGTGCACCCTTAGGCTGCTTCAACACATACTAGACAAATTCTATGAGCTAAATATTTACAAAGACTCTGTAATTCCCTGATATACATGACTATTATAAGACTTACTTTGATTTTATAAGTTGAATCTGTTAATTGAGTCCAACCAGTGGCTATTTTCTCTACTTGCTTTTATCTCATGTTTTTATGTATTCATTCAAACATTCCATTTTCTAGTATTTTAATACACTTGTGAATTTCAATAGATACATTTTTTTCTTTAAGGGCTTCATCAGATACAGGTTTCCTTCAACCGGAAATTTCCTTTAAGACGGTTTTCCATTTTTTTTATATCTTGTATATATTCCTCCCTCAGACCATGCTTGTGAATACTTTCTTCAATGCCTCCTGTCCATCATTTTCGTGGTCTTCCTCGCCGTTTCCTCCCTTCAATACTCTAATTGAAAATTAAATTTGGCAATCTTTCATCCTTCATTCTAACGGGAAGACCATACCATTGCTATCTTTTTTACTCTTTATTTTTTTGGATGAAGTTTTGTAGAGTCTGCATCCGTTCTCTAATTTCGGCATTATTTCTTTTTTTCATTAATTTTTTAATTCATCTTTTAAATTATTTTTGTTAATTTAGAAAATCTTAGTAATCTATTACTATAATTTAAATTATAGTTAATCATAATCTCATCTCCTTGTTTCAACTATGTAGATCCTGAAATTGTACTTTAATGCTATCATTTTAGTGCGATTTAAGGAAACTTTGAACTATTTATATCACGATCGATAATGTACGAATTTCAAAATTTTAGTTCACTATATTCAAACATGTCACATTTACAACAAATTATCAAATTTTGTAAAGCGTATTTTTTAATAAAAGCGATATGAGCTTGTCCTTTTATTCAACTGTGATGATCTGTACATAAAATGGAGCTTCAAGTAGCGGAAACGTTTTGTAAAAGTAATGTTTTTTACACTAATTCTTTTAAATTTAATTGAAGTAATAACTCCATCGTGGCATTTAAATTATTAATAACAACTGACGAGTTGGGGCCTCGTGAGCACTCTAACTTCACAGTTTCCATAATTCAGGAACCCGCACGTTTAACTAATTATAACTAAAGTCCGAAGCTACTCATAAAGTGCTATAACTAATGTAACCTTTGCAACTATACATAGAGTCCTGTGTTGGCAGGGTGGCAAAGCTGGCTCTGACGGAGACTTACGAGAACAGCGGGCACTTCGACATCACTTACACCATGTTCGTCTGGCTAGCCTTCCTACCGACTACGACCACACCAGCACTATACGCCTCCTGGAGAATGAGCAGGTGAGTAACAGAAATATAATGTTGTTTATAATATTAATGTTACAAAAATAAAGAAAAATAGTTTTATGTAAGTACTAAACGTACTTGAATATTTAAAAATCACTTAAACCCTTCCTCTATATATCTATTTATAAATGGTCATTAATCTAGGAATATAACTATTGGCAATTCATATTATGGATGGTTGTAGAGCACTGAATTTCTGTGCTAAAGGTCTCAGCCTCTAATATATAGGTACCCCTAATTGGGAGAAAAACCTGGTGGTTGAGCGTGATGGACTAATAACAGCATTGTATAACCCATTTCCTAGAAACAGCATCGTCTCTAACATGTAATGAACCTAAGGTCCTTCTAGATTTTAGTACTATATGGCATTAATACTTAATTTTTACTATAGGTTACCTATTATTATTTGTAATGTATTTCAACAAAATTACACATTCAATATAAAAAAAAATATGAATAACTCATTTCATAAAAGTCAAATCTATTTAAATAACTTATACCTAAATTATTTTCGTCACTAATTGTATATAACAATTTATTTGGTCTCTAATAATTCAATATTCATTAATCATAAATTAAAAATAATTAAAATAAAGTACCCAAGGACTATATATACATTACTGAAAACTTCATTATATTGTATAAAATTTATATAGTAAAATTTAATAGTTATGATGGCATAATCGCATGTAATTAAGTGAATAGTGATTATAAATAAGGCATGTTCCATCTTCTGTTTATGCCTTATGTTTGAATTTCTAGAGTTTGAAAGGTGAAGTTTTAACATTTTGTGTGTAATAAATATATTTTTTTTATTGTTAAGAAATTTTGTTAATTCTATTACAGCTCTGTTTTTTTTTTAATGTAGATTATTATTTTAATATTATTGTTTGATACCTCTGTCAAAAAATAGTAAAACTTTATGCGTTTTTTAATAATAATAATTAAAATAATCTGAATATTCTGAATCTCACTTAGTTATCATGCTATCAACAAAGAATTTTTTTTTTAAAGAAAACATATGACCAGGACTGGGACTCGAATCTGGGTCTCCCTCCTCTCCGTGTGGTGCCTTAACCATCTCGGCCAGCCTGGTTCGCTTCCCGGTCAGTCACATCCCTTCCTTCCACTGATCCTATATCCCCGTGTTCTCGCAATTATGTAGATATAGAATCAGTGGAAGGAAGGGATGTGAACCAGGATGGCCGAAATGGTTAAGGCACCACCACGGGTGGGAGACCCGGGTTCCAGTCCCCGTCCTGATCATGTCTTTTCTTTTCAAATAAAATATTTTAAAAATTATATCATATAACAATAGAATAAATTGTAATTAATAATCAACAAAGAAGTTTGACGAAACATTTTTCTTTGAAATTACTGCTTCAAATTTTAATAATATTTTTAATTGTTTGATCATTATAAAGTCTATAAAATAAACAGGGAATTTAAGATATTATCATTCCTTCCCTTTGTCCTTAATGACATTAATGAGCCCTAAGCCCCAAGAGCAAGGAATGAAGGCACATCTTGATGTAATGCTGCCGAGGTAGGCACAAAACAGTTCCCTCCCGGTGCTAAAGATAATTTACGAGACGCCCAGGCAGGCCTGCCACTTAAAGCACCAGTAAAGAAATAATTCTTTAAGGAGTACTTTGTAGCAGGAATTATTTACTGGAAAAATTATTTTCCTAATTCTAATTTATCACGACTCTCAAGTCCAGGGGAGAAAAGAGAAAAAAAATCTGGGCCGCACACCATATAACTTTCACTTAGTTACCTTTCTTGAAATATTTTTCAATATTATTCTCCATAGAAACTCCATTTAATTTTTGAAAACCTTATCTTGTTGGATAAATATATATATAAATTTATGATAATAATTATACTATGTCAGTCTTGCGAAGGACTACATTATACTAATTTGTTGTTTGAATAATATAAAAGGAGGTAGGCAAATATTCACTAAATTTATAATAATAATAATGATAAAAAAGTATTGATTTATTCTGAGACAAGTCCCTTTAGATTAACAATAATAATATTTAATTAATTATTACAATTAAATTAAAAAATGAGAAAATAATTAAAAAATGAATGAAAAAAATTACGAATTACCTCCAATAACAATATTTTCAAAAACAGATTAAAAGAAAGAAAGTAAAATAGAAATAAGACAACAATAATTATAAAGAAAGGTACAATTGATAGTTATATATAGGTATATACAAATTTCATACAAAGCAAAACAACAAAAACTATTGAAAGAAAATTGCAAACAATAACAACTATAATAGATTAGTTTTAAAAATATCTAACTAGAAGTGGAAAATATTTTTTTTTTTAATTTTATTTTATGATAATCAGAATATCTACTTATAACTCGAAGAGAACGTTTCCTCATTCTAATACTCACATGACCACATTTGATTTCAGTTAAAATACAAGTTAAATAAACGCTAGACCTTATGAACATCTCCAAGACCTTATCTATATGTATGCGTAATATTCAAATAAGTCGTCACATGAAAAAAACAAAAAATAGAAAAAAACAAACAATTGAAATGTAAATGTGTCCCTCGCTATGAAATGGAGAGGGCTAACATGGCAAGCCCAGAGCCTTGCAAAGGGCCACTTTATGCGGAGTAGCGGGAAAAAAAATCTCAAATACTGTTGTTTGAATAATATGAAAGGAGATATGCAAAGGATCACAAGCTTCACTCTTGTTTTATCTATCTTTTTTATTTTATGGTGATATTTTATATTGTATAACTAAGTGGGAACAGGATGACAGTGTATGTTTCTATAAAACCTGAACCACTTCAACCCATGACCGATCTGGAGTTCAGTACATTATAGATACTGTACTGTTTCTATGACGAGGGTTGTGCAGGGAAATCGGAGTTTATCCCAGATTACGCAAAGGATTGCCCCAATTAGCTGTACCAACTTTATAAAGCCTATTTATAATGTATTTATACCCACTGAGTGAGCCTGTTTAATCCATAATTTTTAATTTTTTTTTGCGTTAAAGTGTTATCTGAGATTGCCCCTGTAAAGGGCTAAAAGGGTAAAGAATCAGAAAAAAATATCCCTGTTATGCCTAGTCCTGACAAGTCCTTAGTTACACTGTTAGCAAAAGGTGAATTTTGAAGTGAAATTTTATTCACACTGCGTTTTGCAAAAATCAGTGTTAAAAAAGAAACGAGGATTAAAAAGGATTTTTTCGAATTACTAAAACTCACTGATTCCAATAAGATAAGTCAAATTTCTGAGAACCCTGGATTTCAGACTTCATGACAATAAGAACTCTAATACTTACTCTTAAAACACATTTATCTATATTACAGTTGCCTTGAAAAATCATTCAGTTTTTCGGGACCATATTTTACGTCCCTTCCAAAGGTCCATAACAGAAGAATTTTTATTCATTTTATAAAATCGTAAGGCCATATTCCAGGCTGTGAACCCGCGATCTTGGTAATAGTTGATAATTAATATTTAGGAAAAAAGAGTAATGTGATAGTATTTAAATAATTAATTTTTTTGTTTATAATTATATAACTAAAAATTATTAAGTTATAACTAAAAAAAACATAGGAAGACGAGATGATTTGTTATTACTAATAGATTTTAAAATAAAATGGAAATTTATGCCAATATAAAAGAAAATTATACCAGACTCTTTTGAAGTCGAAAAGTGAATAAACTTCTTTCAATTGCCACAGTTCAAAAGTCAATACTTTCATTGATAATATCTTCTCTGTCCTCTAATGAAAAAGCTATAACGGAAACAGATATTATTCTTAAACTCTATACCAAGAAGTATACTTTATTATCACATTTAGAATTCTAACCATTGGGTTTTGTCAAGTACTCTCTTGTTCCTCTAAAGCAAAAAGTCAAACAACGCGTTTTTGACTATCGCAAAGCTTTGGTTTGAATAGTCTAATTAAGGTGATAGGTCTTTGGGGCATCAAAAGGCTCAGTGCATTCAATACAGGATATTGATGAAGCACCGTGATTTCCTGTTGGCTTCTATGAACTCTGGAATTTACTGAGACCAATCATATTGAAAGCAAGCGAAATCAACAAAGCTCTTTTTAATTAATAGCAGGATAATAGTATAGTCTGGAAGTTGAAAATTTTTCACTTCACTTTTATTTTTATCACCAAAGATTCAAGAGATTCTATCAAATTATCGTTCTATTATCAACTTTTCCAAAACAGAAAAAAAAAGATTGATCTTACGTAATGATGTATATTGACATCTTAATGAAAACCTCTGCAACCCAAAGAACGGTCTTTGGCTTAGTACATGTTAGAGACTATACTGTTTAACAATAATGAAGGAAAGTGGTTTGTTCGAGACCACACCCAACTACCAGGTTTTTCCCCCGCCAAGGGTACCCACTTCATATAGGAGGGTCTGTAGATCCCAGAGGGTCCATCCTTGGCAGTTGACTGATTAATAATTTATCTGTCATAGTTTGGTTTTATTCCGCAATTTTGAGTATAGCAACTCAGCGCTCTTAGCTACCCAGCTTTCTGCTAACAACCTCATACTAGCATTTAGAATTGTTATGTATAAAAAATCTATATACAAATTAAATATTTTCTCATTGTTCTCAATTGAGAATTCACCTATAATCCTACCATTTCTTAATAAATCTAGTAATAGTAGTGTTATATGTAAGAAGAAGTCAAAAGTAAAAAGGAATGTTGAAATGTTAACTTAGTCTGCTAAAAATGAAACTTCATGTGGGTTATGATGATATCAATGAAAAAAACCTTGTAACATTTTACAACCCGTGACGGGTCTTGGTGGGAGTCATCTCCGGTCCGGTGGTTACCATAACAACCTACTATGCCCAATTTAGTGGGTCCGCAACCTGGCAGGTAGCCTTCGTCCTTAGGAAGAAGCATAAAATGCTGGTCGGGAGCTTGTGCGATGGCATGTAGTCGTTATCCCCTATCCCAATTCTACTTGGATAGATGAAATTTTGGACTCCAGCTATAGCATCGTCCGATTAGCCATTGCAGCATAAAGTTAAATGAATAAACAAACGAGTCTTGGTAGAGACTGCTTTTGGAAAAAGCACGTACGGGTTTGTACGGGGGGTGAATTATTCTAGATCACGGTCAACAACCAGGTTTTTAGCCCAATTAAAGGTATCCATTTTATAGAGGCTACTCTTAAGCTTTAAAATAGTTCATCTATTACAGTTGGTATTCATCTATATACAAAAGTATTCTTAACAAAAAGTAGGTAAAACACCCATAGTTAAAAACTCAACATCTTTATAAAATCTATCTTTTTATTTATGAAGTCTTTCCGATAGTTATAAATAATGGTGATATTATACAGATACTCATATATTGATGCAGTCAATATATTTTAAAATATACATTATCGATTTAAATATTTCATTGTTAAAAATTGTAATGAATATTCATGGCTGATAAGGGCCTACAGTTGGACCCTTTACCCAGAGAGCACTGGCCCAGAGATATTAGGCACAGGTGTGCCAGACCTTTACGATCGCAACACGAAAATTATCGCCGGTAGGGAAGGAGTTTAACTGCCGCACACGTAGTGTTGCTAGTGGTTGTTTTGCCAACGTAAATTTCGGTTGTGTGTTCTAGGTTTACCCGTTTTACAGTATTTGGTTTTTCTGCGGTGGCTGTATGTATGTTTCATTAGCGAGTGTATGGAATAATTGTTTTTAATTTTAATAAGATTACCATACGTATAGAAGTTGAAACATGTTAACTTGTAAAATAACTGAATTCACTTAATTTCAGCATATGCATATTGTTTTTACTTGCACATTATTATATATGTTGCATTTTTTATACCATAAACTTTTTTTTTTACGATGGCATAAAAGAAAATAAATTCAACTTATGAGAACATTTTTTTAAATGCCACATTTTTAAATTTAAATTTAATAAGTATTTTATATGACAATGAGAATATAAATTAATACTATGTTTTCTCAATTTGACTATCGCAATCAAGGCACAAGGGGATGGAGAAGCAAATGTGTGTATTAGTCTTATAAATGTTGACTAATTTTAATATTCTATAATTTATTGGAGACATTACGCATCCCGAAGCTGAATGTTAGGGGGTACGAAAATTCCTGAATCGAAAGGTTATTCCTTAAAAATTAAGAATGTCACAAATTGTTTTTCTCTGATAGTTTGGGTTATACAATATGCCAAAAAATCATATTTTTTTTTACTAAATAGTTAAACAGTGTGAGGAGACACATTTCAGCCAAACTCGACAAAAATTTCTGTTCAAGCGGATATTACAAATAAATATTAATATTTCTTTATATACTATACATATCTACAGTCACGGTGATTAAGTCGATCTTTCTACAAAATGATTTCCTTGTGCGTAATGGATAACTATAAACTATAAAAAGCAATATTCTAGGAATAAAGTGGAAAACTATTTTACTAGGAAATAATCAAAATCGTGTTGCACCAGACATGTAAATATGACAGGTGACAATGACTTGGTAATTTTTTAAAGGATATGTATTATCTAAAATTTTACTTTCATTTACCCATGAAAACATATTTAGAATATAGTCACTATAACGTAAATAACAAATAATTAAAAACAGTTTAGAAACAAGCACGTGTTATCTGTTGCATGAGTTTGGGAAAGTTAGCTACATTGCTAGCCATTACTGATATCATTTCTGATGTAATGTTCCCTTATGTAAAAGAAAATAATATAAGTATTTTAACTTTGCTGCTTATGGGAGCGGAATCGTTTTATTTTCATAATGAATAATAGGCTAAGCCAGACATTGGCTAGAAAAGTAGTTATTGCTTTTATTTCAACTACATTCAAGCCCGAAACTATAAGAATGGGACGATTATGCTTCCCTCAATACAGTTATCTCTGTCTGAAAAAATTGACTTAACAACTTATTCACCGAGGCTGTAGATATATTCAACTTTATTGTTTACTTATAATTATTATATTCACAATTACTGTGTATCGTTATAATGCTTTCGAGGTGATTAAATCACCCTTCATATTTGAAAAATTTCCGACTACTTACTCCCTAATTAATCATAGTAGTGACTAAATAATAATTAAACAAACTTTTTTCTCTGTTTTGTTGAACTTCCGAGATATGTTGCATCAATTTAATTTATTGCCACCCTCTTTAAATCCTAAAAAATACGGCGTGAGATTTAGGAGAATCCTCGGATGAGTTCCAAGGAAATACTTTCAGTTAAGTCCATTGATGTGAAGAAAGTTTTTTAATATCTGGATTTTACTTCTTCCTGTTCAATCTTCTAAAGCTTCGAGATTCCTTTTTTATATTTTCAAAAGAACGGTTAAAGTCGAATGTAGTGGATGATAAAGTTTTAACTGTTCAAGATTGATATGAATTTTTCATCTCCAGATTAGAAACTGTTCCACCAAACAAACATTGATTTATAACTACTTTCATACCATAATAAGTTTTTTTCAAATACTGGAGGAGTCTCCTAATGGTGGATCGATCCCCATTTTACAAATTATTTGGGTTCTTCATAAGTTAAACTTAATTTTTGAAGACCGATTTATATTATTTCGCTTTATCTGTAATATAAAATATTACACGGTGATCACTAAAAGTGTTTTATTTAATACCTAGAGAGAAATTTAAATTTGAATATTAAAACTATTCATATTCTTGTATGAAGCATACATATATCACCGTAGACATAATTTTCTAAACAGCAATAGTACTCTGGAGTAAGCAGTGCTCTTCCTGTTTTTGCCCGGAGATAGTTTAAGTATTCGCTACTTGGGTACATCCACGATCCAGTCTCTGCAAAATAAAACCAACTCAGATTCGTGATTTATAATATCTTTATTTTGTATACCTCAGAGGTAAATTATCGTAACTAACATTTTTCAAACTCTACAGGAGAGCAGTTTTAATGCTAAATTTTCCTTTTTATTGTTGTTCACGGTTTTTAATGATAATTAGAGGTCATCAAGATCAAGATCAATGATGACCTCTAATTATCATTGGAAACATTGAACAACAATAAAAAGGAAAATTTATCATTAAAACTACTCTCCTGTAAAGTTTGAAAATATGAGTTACGATAGTTTACCTCTGAGGTACAGATTTTTTATTAAATTTCTTTTGCTTATTCAAGACATTTTGATGTTAGATTCTCGTGGATAGAGTGATAAGTGATGCCAAAAAGTTGAATATTTCGGTTTTGGTTAAAAATATTTCTGGGAGAAAAATGGCATTATTCTTTAAAGATTTCAATTTCGAATTTTTCATATTGATTCTATTAATCTAGTTGATACGTTTAAATGAAGCGTAGTGAAGCTCACTTTTACATCGCATATATTTAAATTGTGCTCTGTTCTAATGAATTTTGTTTATTTTTTAAACAAAATTTTTAAATTTCTGTTTTCATATCGCTTCTTCAAAAGAAAAACGACATAACTCAAAAATTGGCATTTTTTAGTAAGCCATACGTAACGATGGTAATGGTTGAATCTTTTAAATTCAGGAACGACATATCTGATATTCCATTGCCAACATTTTTGTTTTTTTAATAGTCATATTTTGAGTTGTGTCATGTTTGAACTTTTATTGGAATAATGGCAGCTTGAAGGAATCAATGAATTAACTAAAGTTTTATTGGAATAATGACTAAGTTTCAAGCTTTTAAAAATGTTCTAATAGTTTTTAATAGATTTTCAATACCACCATTTCAATAGGAATGCTTCGGTTTAGCAATGCCTATATTTTTTTTAACTCACGTGGAACTTTCAAATACCTCTATTAAAAATTTGTTTGAGCTATGAATTGTTCTTTTGAAGGAGCGATCACTTCATTGCCCTTTTATTGAAATAATATATTTTATTTGAACCTTGTTCAATGTGATTTGTTTTGTATTTTCGTATTATCCAGTTGTTTGATGCATATTTGATCACGTGAATGTTTCCGTCAGATTGGTAGTATAAGTTTCCAGATGTAAGAAAATACGTATGAACAGAATGACAGTAATGGTTTGTTAGATCTTCTGTACCTTGTGTGCTCCTTTCGCAACCCCTAAACAATGACTTGAAAGACAGTTTCCTGTTCCGAGAGGGAAGGAAATCTTTCTCTGACAAAGTATTTCTGAGAACTCGGATGCCTTTTACTAATTCCACTAACGATTGTGTTACTCGACTCAGTTCTTCCATCTTCATCTATCTCCGCATCTTTTAAACATTTCTAAACCTAAGAAGTTCTCTTTTGTAATCTGTTCCTGCATGCTACCTTCTGAGAAATTTTAAATGAGACAGTTTTATTCACTTTCAACTTAAATCTTTTTTGCATTCTGACTTATATTTATAGAAGTATCTTGTGCACTTCTACCCTGAAATATTTAATTGATTAGACTGGATAATGAAGTTATTAAATTAAATAAAATGTTCCAAGTTTTTATTCTTATCGAGATCTGAATTGCACTTACAAATTACAACTAAAAATTAAAACTATTTTAGAGGAACACTATTCTCAGTTATCTTGAATAAAATTTTTTAAGAAATTTTATCCAAACATCTATCCATTTTCATATTAATGGAGATACATTTTTATACTAAGCTAAGAAAATTATTGCGATCGTGAAATTTTAGGATCTGTGTTTTCACATAAAATAAATGCTTTAAGTCTACTGAGGCTTCCTCTAAAGCATCTATGATTTGGTTTATTTAATATTATTAGCCTGCGTCATTTTTATGAGTAATAAATAATGGATAACTATAAACTATAAAAAGCAATAGTAAAGGAATAAAGTGGAAATCTGTTTTACTAGGGAATAGTCAAAATTCGTGTTGCAACAGACCTATAAATATGACAGGTGACAAAGACATGGTCATTTTTTAAAGGATATGCATCATCTGTAGTATGCGTTTGGGAAAGTTGGAAGCATTGCTGGAACCATTATTGATATCATTTCTGAGGTAATGTTCCCTTATTCATATAAGCCATTAAATCTGTTTATATTTGTTGATTCCATTTGTATTTATAGCCGAAGTATTATCCGCATTATACAGGAAAGTATATCTACTTATTTATTGGTAAACCTATGGTAAAGGTTATTCGCTGTTCACTTGATAAAATATTGCATACTTTTTATTAAATTAACATGTAAAAAAAAATATATAAGTATTTTAACTTTCTTATTATTTCAAACGGACTTAAACGATTGAAAAGTGAACAAAATAAATCCGAATTAGAATTTACCACAGTAATCAAATTGACGAGTTCATTGTGTGTTTGAACGTGGCTGGATTAAATGGAGGAACAATGCCGTAAGGTCTTAGAGAATAAGGTACTGGTTAGAATATTCTGTAAATTGGTGGATTTGGGAGGTAAGAAAACGCTAAATTATGTGGCTTGTTTCTGTTAAAATAACTTGCTTATGGTCTGACAATTTAGAATACGACTTGCGCAGAAGTAACCACCCGCGTATAAGGAAGCCATTTTCTTTTCCCCACTACCTAGCTCGATTCACCCTTTGTCCTCATCCTAGCTGTAATATTATAATGCTGTAATAATACCTAAATTAATTCGGCGCTGGTGAATAGGGTATTCGTACCCTTCTTTTTTTTTTTTTTTTTACCGATTTTGCAATGGGAATGCTAGAAAACATGGGCATGTTAGTTTAACATAAGGGATGTTGAATTGTCATAATGTGGGTCTATTGTTTTATGTATATTTGAAATAAGCCATTTTTGTTTCACTTCTTCTCATAATCCACTAATGATCAGTAATTTAAAAAATAATTTAGTATTGTAATCTATTGCGCTTAATGGAATGTTAATAATAAACGATCGTTTAATAATTCACTACGATTGTACCTCAAAATATTTCCGCCATCTTGCAAATATTATTTTAAAATTCACCAAAGCCCTTTCGAAAATTTGGAAAGGAAGTATTATCATTCCTCTTAGAATATTGAAGGATCTGGCACAACGAAATGAAATGGTCAGGATAAAACTATAAACAGCAGTAACGCGGCCGTTGAAGGAAGCCAGGAAATGTGAGCTGGATCGGGCTGAATTTTTCATCCCCTTCTGCCTGGATGTTGGGGGTTCATTTTCAATGTTTAATGCTCCCTGGAATTTTCGACTACGGTTTCCAAGAAGCGGGCAAGGAGGCAGCACTAATACAATGGGCCCAAAGGATTGAGAGCACGTTTAATTTTTTATTTCATTCCATGCTTGATTTATTAATAGTACCTTTAGCGATAGTAAAAGTAAACGAGGAAAAATTCGTTAAACGAATATTGTAAGATCTTTGTATTCCTCAAATAACACGTGGATGTGGGTTGCTGAGCTGAAGGTTCTGGAATTAAATCCGGCTCTATCAATAAATTATTTAATCTGTTAAAATACATAGATTGGCAATGTGCGACTTACAGGCCCCTGGGAGTCACTCAACCTATATAAATTTGGTAATTGGGGGAAAATATGATTTTTTTTCCAGTTTAGTGTGATCTCAGACAAATCACCTCCCTGCCCAAACCATTATCCTAGGACAGTAGTATACCATGTGCTGAGGCCCTTCATGGTTTTGTAAAGGTGCAAGTGATAATTTTTGTCCACCTTAAAATAATATAAATATAAGACATGTGGATTCTGTATTGTAGAGATGTTTGACAATGTCTTATTGACTAAAAACATATGAATTAAACTTAATAATCCTTAAAAGAGGTACTTCATGGGCGGAGAAGAGTAGGCCGTGGGTTGAACGTGCGGCCGTCATGTCAGCATCACTTGCTGCTATGGCTAATTATAGGGTTCTGTATTGAGAGTAATCCATTTATAATTAGGGATCTTTAACAAATACCTACCACTGTACAGGCTCGGGATCACGATCACAGTTTCCCTTCAAAAGGACGCAATAACTAAAAAGTTTTATTGTTGATAATTTATTATACTACTTTGATAAAAATAATCATCATCCCGAACGTTAAAAATATCATTAACATTGTAATAAAGTTAGTCCTTAGTTTTAATTGCACTATGTCAAAATTAATACTCGTCAAATTGAGTTGAAGAGGACGACTTGGACTAAAGAAGTTAGGTAAGAGACTGGAAATGAAATTTATTAAAGCTGAACCCTTGAGGTAATTAGTGCCACGATCGGCCGTCACCTGGCGATGACAGCGATGACTCGAGTGGGGGGGGGAGTTGGCGGTGAATGGGGCGACCGTCTTTTGTTCCTCAGGGCTCCGGCACAGTCTCTGTCTCCATTGGCACAAATTATCTTGTCTTGTTGCAATTAATATCAATCTGTATCTTTTGTAATTATTGATACATTGTAATTCAAATGCCTATAAAAGATCTATTTTTTTAATAACCAATGTTTGTTTAACTTTCTTTAGAGAGTGTACAGACTCATTTTTTATATTTACCTCATTATCAAAGGTCATATACTTGCGGTCGAAAGTTTATATCAGCAAACGAGGAGAGTAGTAAGATTTGTCAACTGCACTTCTCAGGAAATCGAGACCACCATTGAAATCCTGCAGGGTTGTAGTCTGAGAGAGCCCCCTACTTATTATGCGGGCTCCATCCTATTTTGGTCATGGATTAAGCTTTTCGAAAGGCCAAAACAAAGATGAGGAAATTCCACCTAGGATATGCCACCTGAGCCCAATAAGCCTCACACTGCTGGCATTTGCGGATGATATTGTTGTTTTCTCAGAGAATGACAGAAACGTTCAGCACAATGTTAGCAGGTTAAAAGAAGAATTCCTGGCTATAAACGTTATGAGGGTAGGAAAAAAGCCTATGAGTATAATAAGAGTCATTAGAGTTAATACCTGGGAGCGCACCTAAAGGAAAACGGATACATCGATTTGGAAGTGACCGAGAGAATCGGTGCTGGGGGCAGGATGTTTGAAGCGGTTAAGAGAGGATTTCTTAACCGGAGAGAAGTAGAAAAGGAAACGAAAGTGACTGTATTTAAGTCAACATTCCTCCCTATCCTCAAGTATTCTTCAGAATCATGGACGCTGACAAAGAAGCACCAATCCAGAATACAATCAGCAGAAATGAGATTTCTCAGCAAGATTAAGGGCAAAACAAGAAGAGACCGCGTCCGATACGCCACTATCAGGTTGATGGTGGATTTTAAACCAGCCAACGAGCTAATAGAGGAAAAGAGACAGGTGGGTTGGACACCTCCTGCGGATAGATAACAGAATTTCCAGCGAAAGCTACCGAGCCAAAGTGGAGGGAAAACGAGGAAGAGGACGACCTAGGAAGAAATGGTAAGAAGAAGTGAGGAAGAAACTTTACAGAGGGGACTCCATTGAAGCAGATCACAGTTGGTGGAAGACCGGTAGAGCTGGAGAAGGCTGGACTGAATTCCTCCTCACACTTCTTAGGCGGTTATGGGGATAGATTATGATGACGACGAAGGAAAAAGTATTTTTATTTATTTAAAGTATAGTGATTGGAAGGATAAAAGATACAATTTTCCAGGCCAGCTTGATACATTTCTTATAAAAGTATGGTAGATGAGAATATCGCAAATAACGGATTTAATACTCGTTTTCAAGTAGAATAACGCTCTGCAACAGTTTTTTTTTTTTTAATTCGATATAAATTTAAACTACATTGTTACATAGATATAAATCATCCATTGTCTTATTATTTCTTGAAATTCCGAAATTTCATTAATTAATCTCAAGCTGAACTTGCTTGAGAAGAACGTACATAACAAAATAAAGTGCCATTGGAGCTGCCCGGCGGCCCTAAATTGTAGGATCCCATTAGCTTGGTCATTTTGGCTACTGTAAGAACGGCTTACTAACTTGGAACAATGGCCAGATAAATCACTTATTCTTAATTCAATGGACCATAAATTTAGTTCATTTTCCCTCTGTGTTTAATGGGTTGGATGAGGGTCCAACGTTAAGATTAAGAAGAATACGTTTTGTCCAATGATGTTAGGCTACAATGTTGATTGAAAACCAACCAAGTTAATGTACTAAAGTTATGAAAGCTTTGTACAAATTATTAATGTAAGTACTTAACTTAATTAATTTGTTTTTTCTGGATAGTGGCCATCCATTTATAGCGTATATCACTTCTTAGATTCCTTGTAAGCCCATATTCACACAATATTCTCCTTCGCTCGCGTGCCCATCTTTCACTTCTTTGCCACCAAAGCAAACTTCATGTATTTTCAAATTATTTAATTGCCACTGTATCCGTTTTTTGTAAAGCCAAGTCTTGTTATTTCATCTTTTATCTGACTAGGTTGGGGTATCCTATAATGATTTTTAGTTTGCAGAATCATTGATATTATAATATTTAATCTATTTGTTTGTTGAATGTCTAAGTATTATTTGATAATGATGTTGTTTTTTTTTTACTTTATTGTGTCCCACTTATTTTTATCTACACTTGGGAAGCTATCTTATTATATGAACATGAATATAAAGAGAATTATTTTTCGAAAGAAATTGAATTTAGGAAATATTCCAGAAGGAATAAAAACCATCTGTATTATTTTATTTTACCCATTAAAATAATTGCAATTAACAAAATTTTTGAGTTGTAGATTCCTAAGGATACTTCCATTTTGATTATACTTCCATTTAGTGTAGATGGCTTTTGATATTGTAACTATAATTTTTAATTTTTTCAATAATGTTTTTTATTTTCTAACAATCTCAATAATTTCTATGAAAAACTAATAATTAAAATACTATATGCTGATTACACAATATAAAATTCAAAATTCAAGCCTAATATTATATTATCAATAATATCCATTAAAATTCACAATTTAGAGAAATTCAACGAGCGAACATCAGGTATACCTGTAATGCATGTTTTACCGTACTTCGAAAAGGACGTCAAATGGGGTCCTGTCCTCGTCAGAGATCCCTATCCTAATTATACCCGGGTAAAAAGAATTTAAGGCTCCAAATGTAGCGACGTTCGATTAGCCATATTAGCATCTAGTGACGTTAAATGAGTAAACAACATGTGGAGATACCTTATATTATTGAATAAAATTATAAAAATGTAGCCCTAAAAGTAAGTAACATAAAATCCGACGTTGAATAACGATATTTATTGATCGAGCGAAAACAGATGACACTTAAAAACGCTATTTCGGAATTCAATAAAGTTTATTAGGTCCTTGAAGAACTGAATAGTTCTAAGGTAGCGTACAGGTATAACTAACTATGTAACAAGCTTAGGGTTCAGTTCAACTGAGCTAATGAGTTAGCTAGAAGTTTTAAATTGTACTTCTGAAAGTTCGAGGAAAATGGGGTTCACTAGAAGCACCCACGCTCATCTGCTTATAAAGGATTTATTTAACCTTTATTAATTTGTAAAAAGTGGAATAAAGTTATAGATATAAATATGTAGAGGTGAGTTTTTAGTTTAAAAGTAACAAGACACATAATTGAGGAATAGAAGAATTGAAATTGGCAAGTGGACTGTTGTAGGGGTTATCGAAACGAAAAAAAAAACATCTAACGTTGTTTATTGATCAAATAATCAGGTTATTATTCCGGAGATTGTCGCTTTGAGTTGAGTCAAAAGTTTTAACTTTTCATTCGTTTCCTTTTAATATTTTCCAAAAATACAAATTATCATGTGCTTCAGTGTGGAAAATAGAATGTAGCTGTGGGAAATGTATATACTTCGGTAATCGTTTTGAACTAAAAATGAACTTCACAATAAACATATGTCGCCTGTACTTCGAAATATTTGTAGAAACTTTTACTTCTTGATTAAAAAATTACCAAAATCTACTCAATAACTATAATTACATACTGTTTTCCATACCAAAGCTCACGATAACTTGTATTTTGGGGAAATATTATAAATGAAATGAATAAATGGTTAAAACTTGTTGGAACTCGAAGCGACAACTTTAGGGGCAGATACCAACAACTATCCGACACGGACGGATTTGAACCTTGGATCTTCACAGATACTCAGCGCTCTACACACGAAGCTACCCCATTCCTATATGTGCGTTGGATCCCATCTTGAGGTTCAGTCGCTTTACAAACTATTTACCCAAATTACAAAAATAGTTTTCGTGTGGAAGAACATAGTTACGTAAGGTTCCATCTAATTACTGATCCATATAATTAATAACTATCTAATTATAGGAACTAATTAAGTTATTGGACCTGCTGCTAGAGTGCTCTTCTGTGCATTAGGTGAGAGATGTAACAGGAGGGTTATTAAAATTATCACCTAGACTGATTGTAAAATTGGTTTAATAATGATGTTTGTCATAGCGTATTAAATCAATTGTTTTAAATAACTATTTTTTAGCTTGGTTGATAAAATGATTTTCAAGATGCATAGACAAGCTGTATCGCGACTTCATGAAGTTTAGATAACACAAATGTTGGGAAATTATATGTTGGAAACATATGTGTTGCACTAGGTTATCACATTGAGATCTAGATTATAACCATCGAATAATTGTCCAATTCTGTATTAATTCAAATAATAACAGTAAGTGAAATAAATATACATAAAAATGAGCTTACAACAACCATTAGTTAAAAGTCCGTCACATTTCATATGGTCTTCTTCCAAAGCTATCGTATTATATAATATATAATATGTATATATATATATATAGATATTTGGGATGCCAGAGTCTCAAATTATTATTTATATGCCTTCATCTTAATTGGTTTCCTTTCCAAAGGTCTGTTATTTTGTTTACCAATTTACTCTCTATTATACCTTCAATATAGTTATTGCATCCCAAAGACTCCAATACCATATCACTGATCTTGAAGAATGGTGTCGAAACTGGAGAATTAAAATAAATTCTCTAAAATCGCATCAAATCACTTTTACCTTACGTCGTAAACCAATGACTTCCTGCCCTCCAGTATCCTTTAATAATATCCCTCTGGTGCCTGTAGAACAGATCCGATACATATGGTTGCACCTTGACAAACGATTAACCTGGAATCCTCATACAAGACTGAAAAGACAAGAAACCGCACGACGTTTAAGGCTACTTCAACACTTACTAGACAAACACTCTAAGCTCCCAATTAACTACAAAAGACTCATCTACATGACCTTCATACGACCTATTTGGACTTACGGAGTAGAGCTTTGGGGCTCCACTAAGCTATCGAATTCCTCTCGTATCCAATCCTTACAGTCCAAAATCCTTCGTAAAATCCTCAATGCTCCTTATTTTGTTAAGAATAAACTCATCCATAACGACCTTAATGTCCCTTTTGTTGGTGATTTGGCCCGAACCCGGTATCTATCCTTTCATAACAAACTGCATTACCAGTCAAACCCTCTAGTTTCAAACCTAGCTTCCTCTTCAATTCCCGATAATCCTCCGAGGCGTCTGAAAAGAAGATGGCCACGTGACCTCCTTACTTGAACTTTGATTTGAGTACTACCAGTAGGTAGTTTCTCTACTTGTCATTATCATGTCATTATATATCACTTAGCCTATTTACTTGTTGTATTATTGTAATACAGTTGTAGATATCAATAAATAAATTATAAAAAAAAAAATTAATTTATTAATTTACACCATGGGCAATGACTCGTATCCTAGTACTGAATATGAAGCACTGTGTGTTAATAATTGTTTGAAGCAAATCAATCTCTCTCTCTCTCTCTCTCTCTCTCTCTCTCTCTCTCTCTCTATCTTCTTTTTCTCCCTCTCACTCAGACCATCTCTCACGCTCTCCAACTCTCTTCCTATCCCCTACCATCAATCACATTAATCATATTATGATTATAAATACAGTATTACAAGATTCATTCTTACTGCGCTTATCATTGTGAAGGGGATTGTGGATGTGACAGAGCTTAGACGTTTTTGTTGAAATGCTTCAACAATCTGCCATCTCAAAACTCCTCAATTCAATTTAGAAGCTGTTGAAAACTTTTTCCATTAGCTTAGTCATCGCTGTACGATGGCAGCAAGAACTTTTATCAACCAATCCATTTTGAAAGCAAAATCTCTGCAAGCGAGCAATGATTGCAGGCAACAAGGGGATAATACACTGTTAGATTTTTAGCACCGTTTTCTTTCATTTTTGTTTGTAAAATGAGGAAATAAAATGGTCCTTTGCAAAGAGTTTGAGTTTTATAATTTCATTGAGATATATACAAGAATCAATTTGTGGGAGATTTTTATTTGACGTGCCATTTAATTTATTAGATATGATAATTGGAATCTTTGGATGTTTATAAACATATCGTAATGCACTAAAATTTGAGATAAAGAATTGATTTTTTTTTTTAATTTATCATAGGAAATAAATTTAAATCAATGTTTTAAGACATAATACAATAATGCAATACAAAAATGCATGTTTCAATCTTCTCCCAACTAAGAAACGAAAATTTGTAAGAAAGTGAATTTACATATTTATTGGTGTAGGCCTGCCCTATTACAGAATCGTTTTCACCCAAATTGACTTCCATTTTATATTTTGTTTTTATTTGCTTATTTTTTACCAATTTCTAAAAACCGTCAAACATTTTTATCAGTGTCGTTATATTATTGTATAATGCAGTATTCTTAAATATTATCTGTGTTGTCAAAGAGATTATTCAAAGAGTTTAAATGCTGAATTTTCAAACTCTTCGAGGATAATAGTGGATATTGAAATTTCTTTTTATTTATTTCATTCTAAATAGTATAGATAGATGTAAAAAATGGAAAAAATAACTTATTTGCTAATTTAGAAATTACCTATGAAAAAAGGTAAATAGGTTTGGCATCTTGAAGATATAAGATTTGTAACAGACGTATGTGTCTGTGGAGCTACCTCTGAATGCTCAGAATTTCATCTATCATGTCAAAAACAATACCGTTATTCAATGTTAAAAACAAGTATAAAAAGACCTGGAAATCCTTCGAACTGTCGACCTGAAAATCAGAAAAATGACATGTCCCAGATATGGCAATAGTTTATATGGTATTTTTCTGATTGGAAAAGGAACCGGACAATTCAACCAATTTTTCTAGGCAAGATAGAAAGATCTCAAAGGTTCGTCGTTGCTAAAAAATATCAGGCAACGGACATGAAAGGACGTATATAACATGATGTGGACGAACGTGATACACATTTGACGGGTTGGATGAACTTGATTTTTTGTCGATTAAAAATAAAATAGATCCAGTGTGATTTGGAATTTTAAGGAAAATTATGTTTTTTTCAAGTATGGGATCCATGTTCGGTTCAAGTATGTTTTAAATGCATATTAAAAGGAGGAAGAAGAGTCATTATCCTCAAACACATAATGCGTTACACAATAATTATATAGATACTTATCTTTATAAGACTAACTCATACATACTAAAATAAAATATTCACTGCGCAACAAGGCTATGACTACTTTTACTGTTAAATGGTGATTATTATAATAAGCCTGCTATAGGCATTATACGTAGTACATTTCTTATTTCTGCTCATAGTCCAACTTCATATCAAATTAATTTTTATTTCAATCATGATTATAAAAAAAAATGAACATAAATCCACATAATTAGTTCTTTATATTTTCATTGTATAGTTTCGGGTTTGCGGCACGTTCCAAAATTTATGTATCATGGAAAATGATTACATTTATAATCTTTTCACTAGTCTATGAATCCATCTAGAAACTTTTAATGATTAAAGTTTAAGAAAACCATTACAATGATCAGGATCAGTAGCTGGTTTAAGTTTGTTCAATGCCAGCAGATACTTTCAGAACGGTTGCAAATAACTATAAATAGTTATAACATTAATTATATTAGACTGTCTTCGAAAACCATTATATACTAGACAAAATTGATAGAAATGCCTCACTGTCTTGTTTCCCCCAAGTAAGTAAGTTTTGTGGATACAAAATAATAGTATGCACAAATCAATTAATTAAAATGAATTTTACCCAAACTTGTGACTTTGGCATATATTTAACAAATCTTGACTCGCGATAAAGACTAGCATTTATTGTGAAATGGAACGATATAACAGATTACACAAAGAGACTGTTATAGACTAACTAGATTGACTAACACACTGTAGTTTAACGACTAACATAGAAACTATTTTCCCATCTAAATAATCACTTGTTATATACTCTTAATTATCCACACTATGTAATACCATATCTTTTCTCTCTACTCTTCTCTATATCTCATTAACCTTTTATCTTATAATATTTTAATGATATTATGTATTCTCATGAAAGAAGAGGGGACGTCAAGGAAGTTAACTTAGGAAGATAAGGGTTATAAGCCTACAATTATCCACAAATCCTTAGGTCATCAAGCCCGTTCCACATCTATACTAAAGGCCGTAAACTTATATCGTAGTCAGATCTAGAATCCAGTACGTAAGTAAATCCTCAACGTACCTCTTTTAATTACAGTTTACGAATTTCCGCGTTGTCAATCATGTGTTTTTCTTTAAAATTATATCTCTTAAAAAAATACATGAATTATCCGTAAATGTAAACAGGCATATGGAATATATCTCTTGTTCCTAGTTGGGATGGAATTGTGAGAAAGATAACTATCTCGCACCTCTTTTTTCATAGAAAAGTCACTATTTTTAAAGGGTGTTTTATCTTTTTTTTTTAAAAGAAAGAATGCTCTAAATATAGCATTCACAAACCTGAGAAGAGGTTGTTGCACTCAAAGGAATAGGGTTAGGGTTTTCGGTAAGGCGCTTTAACTGCACGGTTTTTTGCGCCATTTTCATACAAACGCACATACGTACTTGTTAATGATTAAATTATGAAATAAGAATTTGGAAGTATTTCTCTGATATAGTTATAAATGTATACATAGAGATAACCTAAATAAAATGAAATACAATCTTAAATTATTTACATTGTTATATATAGCAATTATAAATAATAGATATGAATTCAATATTCTGAAGTCATTTTCTTTGTAGAGATATTTGTGGTACACATTTTTTATGTGACTAAATGACATTGTACTGCTTATATTATATTTATATCTCGCATTCAAATGTCTCTAAAACATCCAAAACTTCATCCTATTAATGTGATTAAGTAGAATCGTACATTAAACATGTAGTGTTATGTTGGCTTCATTACCCAAATAATGATTCAGGCAAAGTTAAGATCATTTGAACTGAATAATTTTGAAATATTAAAATGGGATGCCACATAAAATAGTTATTACTGTATCATTAATGTTTTAAATACAAATCTGTCTCTTCTCCAAAGGTGAACGTTCTTGTTTGTCTTGGAGTTGTTCATTAAATAAAAAACACGAGATAGAATAATTACTTTTATTATATTGTGATCACTGTTACAAAGTTATATACCTACTTACTAAAAAGAAATCCTTTCGCTATATGTGATTGCTCTTGTGATCTTGAGTGTCTGCTGTTCTTCCTGCTACTGTCAATTTCTTCATGAGGTTACCACCATCTTGCCTCGTTCCTCTCTATACTTACAAATGCAGCTGTCCTCCCTTATCTTCGATACAAATCCTAGAGGACACTTGCACTTCCTCCTGAGTGCTTTGACCCCTAACTAGTTTATTTGGTTATTCCTGTTATTCTAAATAGCGTCACAAATAAAAGCACATGCTCATATACAGTAAGAATACACATGTATTTAAAGTATTTTTATGTATACGTGAACAGTATATCTTATATTCTTTAGTATACAGGATACCATAAAATATACGGATTCTATTGTGATTAATATACCATTATTTCATATTGATTACTTCTGAGCACGTATCTTTCTTTTGCTGGAGCTTTTCTGTCTCCAATATTCCTCCACAAGTTCATTGGGAAGATTATAATGCAATTATTTATTTTCCTGTCGATTCTATTGTATTTTTTCATACAGTTGACTATCACTATCACCATCATATTTGCACTAACACTACCAACTTCTTCTTGTTCCCGTAGGTCCACCAAGGAAAGGCTCCGGGGCTACCTCCGACTGTCGAGCCGGAGAAGAAGACCAGAGGCGGCGGTTGGCTACACTGCTCGCGAGAGCGGCAACTCCTGACTTCACCTCGTCCACGAGCCCACCTAGCCCTCGTCCTCCAGGTCCAGCGTCAGTAACGCAGGGCCTGTACGGGACTTTACCTTCTGGCAGGTGTCCGCGGAGTGAGAGGTTGGTCGTTGTTTATAGTGTTCCTCCTGAGCAGTGTTACTCGTGGAAGAACGATAAAGGAGTGTATCGTACATACTCAAGTTATCATAGCTCTATGTCATATTCTTACTTATGTGTACTATTCATGTCCTAGAATGTTATGATAGGTAATAATTAAGCATCATATGAAAGTGGTAGATGCGATTTCTGAGATCCGAATAAGGTTTGTGGAAGATTCAATGTTTCGACGGTTAAGTACAAAAGATATTTAAGATACTTAAGCCAATGCTCATATGCATGTATATATATTTCTCAAATGTGACACATCTTCCAGTTTAAAATTGCACTTACAAATATAGATTTGGCCTTAAAGCTAAGGATGATATAAGATTTCAGTTTTTATTTTCGAAAAACCTATATTTAAGTTCAGTAACGCATCAACCGCGACCTAAACCTGAGGTTTAACAAATAGGGAAGATAAGCTGGGTTAAGTTACATTTATGGCGGTTAGGATCAAAAGCGGATAACACAAATTTTCAAAAATAAAACTTGAGATACTGCCAGTGAATCAACAGTACTTTAGGGTTTAATCGAATCCGAAAGTGCTGGGCACTGCTGGAAAAGATGGTGACAGCAAGAAAGGTACATTTATCATATTTCAGTATGGAAAAGGAATGGAAGAAACCCTATAGAACCATCTTAATTTAAGATAGACCTCAGTTTACGCCCCAGAAAAATGAAAGCATGAAGAAGTGGAGAAACCTGTTGAGGAGGAGGAAAATAATGTTCAGCGAGCACTATCAAAGACGAAGACTGGTACATCACCGGGACCAGGCGGATATCATCTCCCCTGAAACCTTGTTCCCAGAAGATGATATTTCGGATGATCTGACAGCTGGCAACATATCCTCAATATATGCACAAATGAAAGAATCGGGGCACACCGCTTAAGTTAGTTTCGGCTATGTAAAGAGAATGTTTGAACGTTTGAATGTTGGCCGAACCGAGTCCTGGATTGGGTTCCACCAGGGAGGAGATGACACTGAAGCAGAAAGATGGAGGGTCTCCAGGAGGTTATGGCTGGTCGATGTCCCCAGGAAGAGAATCGGTTGGATCAACAGGCATGGAGCTCTGCTCTGGCAAGTTGAGGCAACCCGTGTTGGAATGCATATAAAGAGAAAATAAAGATAGAATTGTTTTCATATTTTTCGCTAGATTAGCCGAGCAATGCTTTATGCTCCCGAAACTTCAGGTTTATAACCGGACTAAACCTTGAGAAATGTGGCACCAAACGTTCCTTTTAGGCAAATTGTTTGATTAAACTAGCGGAAAATATGAAAAAGTAAATTTTTGAAATTCGGGAGTTATCCGCTGTTAATTCTGAGCGCATCATTTCATTGCTGACGTTCCCCGATTTTCTGTAATGCTCGGTTTCAGCCGTTTCTATGTTCGGTTCAATTTTTAATTCTCTCACAGAGATTATGGAGATAACTATTGATTCCCCTAGTAAATGTACTCGTACTAAAATGGTAATAAATAAAACGAATACACATTTATTATTATTTTTTTTAAAGATTGTATACCGGTTATTTCGAAAATGTATCAACATATAGACAGATTTTGCAAAAAAAAAATAATAGTAAAAATACATTGTAAAGATTATTTATGATAAATCTATCCTTGATATAGACCCTCTTGGTCCAAGTTGTGTAATTAACATACACCATTTACCCGGGTTTTCTGTAGTTCAAAGTCACTACTGGTGTTTTTATTATTTATTTTTTAGTATTAATTCTGCCTTCGGAAAATCTATTTATTACATTTTAAGCAACTCTCAATAATGTAGTTAAAACTATTATATTTTAAACTATTATACGATCGTTTACAGGTATTGCTTGAATAAATACAATAAAATATTAGGATTTTTTCTGCGAGTTGAAATCCTAACTAACGACTACAAGTTCTTGATTAGCGACCTTATATAACAGTGGAATCCGACCTGTAAAATGTTGAAATGCATTTTCAATTATCATTGGCTATCATCATAGGACAAATTTCATTTTTGGAAAGCTGGCATTTCATTCTTAAATTGCTCATCCTAGGATTATATCAGGGTCTTGAAATATTTTGGTTCGAATCATATTTGTAAGTCAAAGGGAGAGTCGCAGTCGCGGTGTCATTTGTAAAATAGGATTTATTGTATGTACATATTTACTTTATAATATTAAGAAGAAACAAAGTTTGTAGGTTCGTATAAAACGTTGTTGAACAACAATGAAATAATAAGAAATACAAATTGAAAATATCATTACAAAAGATATTTTCGAAATAATTCCATTTGATGTTTATAATGCGTTTTAATTAGGCATGAGGAAAATAATAATT
This sequence comes from Arma custos, assembly GCA_037127475.1. Taxonomy (NCBI): domain Eukaryota; kingdom Metazoa; phylum Arthropoda; class Insecta; order Hemiptera; family Pentatomidae; genus Arma; species Arma custos. The sequence goes on along the minus strand of CM073760.1, from coordinate 67,938,776 downwards.
TTTTGATGAAAGTATTAACATTTATGTTTCAAACAATAAATTATTATTTTTTTAAAATTTTACTCCCATGAACTCATTTTTGTAACGTTAATATCTTTTGGAAATATGACTTTACATTATTTTAGTTTATCTAATGTTGTGGAAATGAAAAAATCAATAACCTCAATCAAGAATTAAAATGGATCGGAAAATAATCATAAATATCAGTAATTATTTTACAAATTGTATAAGTAATTGAATTTATCAAAATTATTAATTGATTCTACAATTAGGATTATCCCAACATTTTATTGCTTATTTATTAATTATAAATAAAAGGTTAATGTTCCTTGAACAAAGAGACACAAAATGTAAAAATAATGGAAACACCTTTTCTGGGTTTTATATAGTCTTTCTGGGAGTATTGATTTATGAATATTTTGTAAATGGACAAATAACCATTATGGAGTGTGCATTTAAAGTTATAACGTATATCTGAATGTATTACATTTTTTCAAATAGTTTTAAATATTTTTTCAAAGCACTTAAACGAAGATCTGTTTCTTTTGAATAAATTCTAGCATAAACAAAAATCACTGAAAGTGATATTTATTATGATTACAATCATACCACTATGTGACAGTTAAAGACAAATTATTCAAAAGAACCATTTTATATATGCAAAATAGTTTTCCATGAAATATTTAGAATTATCCAAGAGTAAAAGTTGAATATATTGATGCCCATGATTGATAACTATGGGTTGGCAAGCTAAAACCCAAAGTTATAAAATATATGTCAGACGTATCATCATATGTAATACAAAAACAACCTATCCCACAAGTAAATATCATAAAGATTGTTTTTATTAAGAACACCATCGGAACATATGTTTTTTTTTTCACCGTCAGAGAATATAATTCGTTATATCTGGTATAAGTTCTGGTAGTTATCTTAGAATTTCATACGAAAAACAATATTTATTTTTATGTAAATTTTTATTTTCTATCTTGTGCGATTTTAAAAAAAAAATTACATTCATTACATTACGCATATCCCATCAACTGATGTATTGCACGAATACCGTTCCAGTAATTCTTTAACTGTTTTTATGGATATAAGCCGAATTGGAATATGGCTATCCTGCAGGAAGTATTTACAGAGCTACTCTTCATCATTGAGTGAGCGAATTGGGACTCGGGGAATGTGTTGATAGTTCTGTGATCTGGGTTAGGAGGCGAGAATGTAATGATTTATGAATCTTAAAAATCTCGAACGCTCTGTCATTTTTTTGTGAGTGCTTATTCATAAAATGGTGACTGTAAGTCTTTGTAGATGTAGACATAAAATAATAAAGAAGCACCTTGCCTATATCTCAAAATAGTACAATATTTAATGTCTAAATTTACCCGGCATAATCAGGTGTTTATGGTATTATAATGACGAAAAATAGTTAATGATAATAAAATTATTATAATCAGAAATTAGTGTAACTTTGATCATTTATAATAATACAAAATGAGAACCAGTTGCAGTTTTAATTTAAAACAAAAAAAAGAACGCTATTTTGTTTTCATTAGTTAGCTAAATCGTATATTGGTTTAGAAGATGTATGAAAAATGAAATAAAATTATCATAGAAAATCTCCATATGTTATAACATCAGTGTCATCATCATAGGAGTCTCCTGTAATTCTATCATTGAAAGTTTAAATTAAAAGAATTAAATTGATAAAACATTTTTCAAAGAATAATATTTTTTAATATGTAGACAATTATTGGCAATTTCCTGATGAATTATGATCAATAATGATCGATAAACTATGATTATTTTCAATTTTTTATAATTATTGGTAAACTGTTTTAATTTTTAAATATTTTTATTTTAAAGAGAAAATATATGCCCCCGGCCGGGATGCGAAATTTTCGAAAGATTGGAATTACCCCCTCCTTCCCCCCCCCCGGCCGGGGGCATATCTTTTCTCTTTAAAATAAAAATATGATAATTTTCATATACTATGAAAATAATAATAGTTCAGCAAAAAAAAAAAAAAAAAAAAATTACTTCAATTGCAAGCATCGGTACACCCTTTCATAGCAATGATTTGTCAATAACCACAAACCAACCTTATAAATTGTAAAACTTCCTCCTGATTCATGATGGATATATCAAACAAGAATGTAAGTTTGTTTGACCCCTATTGTTAAATACTATTTATTATTGTCATAGAATTACATAGGCTAATTTATATAGTGTTATTCTGGATAACATAGTGTAATTTATGATAATGATTTTAGAATTAAAATATATTTAATATTCTCTAGCGAGTAAGAATTGAATAATAAACTTGGTGTAATAGAACTGTGATGAAAAGCTCAAAACCCCGACGATTGGTGAAATTTTCACTAATGTAAATTTGATAAAATCATTTTGTTAACGCGTAATACCCTGAGGTTTTGTCAAGTATGGCAACCTTGTCAGTTTCTAACAGTAATATTCAAATTATATAGTAAATATAATATCGCACAATGAATAAATATAACACTTTACAATTTATTATATATTGTATATTAATTATTATAATGTATTAAGAGTTTACAGTAATAAGATATCACACTCAATTAGGCTGTATAAATAATAATTGTCTATATTAGCTTCTAGTAGCGGTGTTAGTGCATGAAAGCCGTTCTGTTAGCTTAGTCGCATTATTGCTTTATTTAATTTAATTGTTTTAATTAATTTTTATAGTGATAAGTTTCCTAGCGGGAACAACGCTAGCTCACAGCGTATGATGATATTAGCATTAAGTCAAAAAATACTTATTGTGTTATTCAATATCACGATCTAAGTGTCCACTATGCGGAAAGTATATCTATCTCAAAGCATCTATATTATCAATATTATTGTAATTAAGTGTTTATTATATGTTAAATTTTATAGTAAATATATCTACGGTTACAGAGAATAAGTGGATGATTCGAAAAATAGTCCGCTCGAATGATGTATGAATGATTATGTTCTCCCGAACGTTATGTAAGCCGTGAAGAAGTCTCGGCCTTAAATTAGTAGGATTAATTAAATAATTAATTAAAGATGATCTCAAAACGGATATTTCTAGAGGATTATTTTTCGACTTACCGCATATATACTCATATTATTATTAAATACCATGTGGTAGAATGGCTAGGGCAGCTTTAAAACGAACCTAGATGCATATCATTTGCAAGTGAATGATTATGCTACTAATAGTATTAGTATTAATTTGTTGTTGACCCAAATGTGGTTCTATATGTATGTCAATCTTTTATGTCTAGGTGTCTGTCTATCAGTGCTACTAATATAAATTATATGAGATAAATGTTTATTATATGGTATATATTTTATGTCTAAAAAATTATATAATATTTATAAATGTTCATTGATATTTCAATCTGTCTAATGTTTTTAAAAAAATAAAATTCAATATTAAATTTGTCGTAATTTCATCTTCTAGCAAAGATTGGGAAAGAGACAGATGGATCAATTGTTTTTAGGATCTATATTTTATTTATTCATTGATTAGTGTAGTAAGTATATATATATATATATATATATATATATATATATATATATATATATATATATATATATATATCTGAAATCTCTCATCGTAACTTTTTCACCTTAAAGCGCTTGAATCACCTTCGTCACCTGTTACCATTTGAAACCCGTAGACTTCTAGTCACTTCCTTAATTTTCCCTCATTTGGACTATTGCTGTACAGTATTCAGGTGTCACTGAAGATCTCGATGCAAAACTAAAACGGTTGATCAATTGCTTCGATCGCTTCATCTTTGGGATCCCGAGAGACGCCCGTATCACCCGATATTACGAAGAGTTGAAGTGGCTTTACCCTTCCTATCGCCGTAAGTATTGCCTAGCTTCCTTTCTATACCAAGTTATCCAATCCCGCCGACCATCATACATCTACGATCTCCTTAAATTCAAAACCTCGGTCCACTCCCATAACACCCGTTCTCGGCTCTCAGACCTATATACAGCATCCCATAGAACACCTGCTTTTGACAGAGCTTTCCTTACCCGATCCTCGTCCCTTTGGAACTCTATACCCTCTTCCATTCGTCGTTCCAATAATATTTCAACCTTCAAATCCCGTATATTCAATCACCTTATATCCTTACGATTCCCCCAAAAATCGGTCCAAAAAACATACCCAGTTTTCAGATTAAAATTTTATGCTAATAAATGACTGATGTGTTTTTATATAAATAAAAGTATATTTATATTATTGACGCTTCACTCATCCAGTTAGATATTTTTAAAAACAAGTTATATTAGTTGATATTTTTCATATTTTTGTTTAATTCTGCTTTCTTAGTTTCTACTTGACTTTGTAATTTTCATACCTATGTAATTATCTATTGTTTCTCTTTATATAATTATTGTAATCTCATTTCTGTTATTTTTTATTTCTAGTTCTCTTTTTTCTTTTTCTTTTTAAATGCTATCACTGTAGATAATTCGCAACTTTTTTTTTTTAATTCTTTCTCATTTAATAAGACATAATAGATACTTTAAGACATAATAATACACTATATAGGAACCTGTATTGTTATTCTAAAGGGGCTTGTCCCAGAATAAATAAAGAATTTATTATATATATAAACACGCAGATAGAGAGAGAAAGAAAGTGATTTAATAGAAATAATGCATTGGATACATTACAAATCACACCAATAAAAACCATTTTAAAAGCATGGTAAGTATAAATAAAGAATAAATAAATGGTTAAGTATAATATGTTACAGAAAATATTATATTTAAATACATTTTGTTTTCAAGTTAGCCTAAAACCTAGATCACATCGAAAAATGTAATACAATTTTACACTTAAGATTTCTTTTTTATCCCCTTTCTTCTTTATATACCATCTTTTTTTAGTCTTTATCCGGTCCACACTTATTTATATTTATATTTTTCATATAACAATACAATATTATTACAGTTCCATTATTTACCTATGTTGCTTTTATAATATGTTTTTGAGTACTAATAGTCTAATAACTTTGCGTTTAACGTTAATAAGAATGGCCTTTTTTGTAACAAATAGCTTTTTTTGAGTATATAATGTATATTATGTTTATCAATTATAATAAATTTGTAAAACAACAGTCGATTCTTTTTAATTCAATAAAGACAGCAACAGAATAGAATCACATAATAGCACAATAGAATCAATATTACAACAACAAAATTAGTGATAATCAAAAACTATGGATTACTGACTATGCTTATGCATAGATATACTGAGTTCAACTCATTAAAGAAAAGCATTGATTTTTTTATTATTTAATTCAGTTTGGAATGGCCCTTGGATATATATTTTGTTTTTCATTCTACTTGACCCTTATTTAATATCTAAATACCCTTTACATTGGTGATACCAAACCCGCACAACAGTCAAGTCTTCTCAAATGGTATAACCTTACCGCCGAAGTTCGGCGGGATTGCAGCCTTACTACAATGAAGGCGTAAATTAAAAGAGGGTTCTCAAACAAAGCTCGCGAAAAAGGTAAGCTTTCTCTTTTAATAACTGCAAGTTGCCGCTTATAATTGAAGTTATAATTTTATATATGAACATACATTCTGGTTGGAACTATATTTATTTCAATAGAAAATAAAAAAGAGTTTATCTATGAAACTATTGAACGCTTTCTTTAGGGGATATTCACGCCTAAACATTTTCATTGTTATGAATAATTTAGCCATAGTAAATAAAACTTATTTTATTTTTTCCAAATACATACTTTATTCCTTAAACATATCAACGATTAACATATTAAACGATCATATTAAATGTTCTTTAAAGTGATTTCATTCAGAATTAAGAGAGGCTCGGAATCTTTCTATAACAGAAACAGTGGTGGAACGGCCCTGGCTATTTCTTATTGTTTCAACCTTCTTCGTAAAATAATTTTTTGAAGTTTTTAGTTTTCATCATATTTAGCTCTAAATAAAAAAATAACAGATAATTTAGGTGTCTTTTTCGGAATAAGTGAACTTTCCATTATTGAAACAATGTCTAACACCATATAGCCTAGCTAACAATGTATTAAACTTTATTCCTTATATTTATTATATAAAGTTATTATATATATATATATATATATATATATATATATATATATATTAAAATTAAACACTAATTATTACCTTACTTCATAGCATATTAAAAAAACTGGATAAAGTCATGAAACATATTTCAAACAAAGTATTATGATATTTTATCTCTGGGAAACCAATTATATTTACAATGAACGAAGGACCTGTTGGGATCCGAAATTGTTATTAACTTTTGAGATAAGAGACTGATTGGTGGGGCCTCTGTTACTAGCTTATTCCATTTACTCATCAGCTCCCGGGAAATGATTTGTGGATGAATATCGATTCAGGATTACATTATCCCTGCTGCCATTTGTGCTAAATCTGCAATCACCTCTTGTTTCCTGATTACATTCCCATTTTCATATATACAAACGCTGACGTGAAACAAACTGTTTGGAATCCGACATCGGGTGGTATTAACACTAATGAAATATGTCACTGTGTGAAAAACCGGAATGCTTGAGTATTGTAAAATAATAAGATTATATTTTTATGTAATGAGTAATTAAACGTTTGAATGATTACAGTAACATAATATTAAGGTAGTTATTGCAGATACGTGAAATTGTAGTTCGAATAATGCTCCAAGCTCCCTCATATCTTAGGAAAATATGTATTCCTTAAAAAAAAATTCAAACTAAATTTTAGTGAGAATCATAAGAATAAATCATAAGAACTTCAAAATAAGGTAATCATCACCCCTTAACGGACACGAGAGGGAATGCATTGTTAGTAAATAAATGTATTGATATATATATATATATATATATATATATATATATATATATATATATATATATATATATACGTTAGAATGAGACTGTAATGATAACATAAAAAAAGGGGATTTTGGGCAGAATAACGACACGCTCTTGAACATAAACTGACTTTATTTCTCTATTACAGCTCTATATATAGTCTATTGGATATATTATAAACTAAGAATAACAAAACTTAATCCTAAACTCCTGTTGATATTTACTAAGCCTAAGTGTCTATTTACACCAGTTAACTCCCCCCCCCCCTCCAGTTCCTTCACTAGGAGGAACTACTAAAAAAAATAATTACAACAAAAACAAAAATGTTTACAACCTTATTAATTATAGCCTAACTATTAACTAAGAGTTACATAAAAATAATTACAAAAATATAACCTGAACGATCAGAAAAAGAACAACACAAAATAATACTTCCATGAACTACAAAATAGATTAAATATTTCCACAATATGTTACAATTTAGTTGTTTTCTTAATCACTAGCCACAGTAACTGACATACAACACAAACAACACTAACACTCCTGGACCACAGCCTCCGGCTCCAGCGGTGACACTTTATGAGGGACACGCAGCTCTTCTAAATGGACTGTACGAACCCTGGATGGCTGATTGATGTCCCGGATTGTATGTAGATTATGTTCCCTGATTGTGATTATTCTAAAGGGCCCCTCATAGCGTGCAGCCGTTTTATTTCGTGCTGTCCGCAATCGTCAATAAACAACAGTTCCCAACGGTAGTGAACCTTTCGAATGTACCCTCACATTCTCATTAGCTTTGTGTACCCGAGAGGTCTTTTCTCTAATCAATTTGTCCCGAACCTTACTCCATGACGACGTCTGTTCGGCACGTTTCCGGGAAAGTTGCGCCAATAGCTCCGTGTTAGTAACTGTTAATAAATCCCCCCGATCGCGCCTTGTTTGACCAAACACATTCTCGACCGGAGATAATCCCGTCACCGAATGAATTGTATTGTTATAGGCTATAATCGCTCTAGGCATGGCGTCATATGCGTCTAGGTTTCGCCCTAATGAGAAGCCGAAGGTGTTCTCCAAGCGTATTATGAAGGCGTTCTACGGCGCCTCTGCCCTTGACATTGTGAGGAGTATTTACCCGCCACGTAATTCCCAGGACAGTACTCTCTTCCCGTATCAAAGCATTATCGAACTCCCGTCCGCACTCCAAAACAATTTGCTCGGGCACTCCGTAACTTGCGCACCATTGCAACACCCCTTCCCATACCGCCCTAGGTGTCTTTGCTTCTATGGGATGAGCCATTGCGATCTTGCTGAATGTGTCTATCGCGGTGAGCCATCATTCGAATAGATATCCAATTGGACACTTTGAAGGGGCACTAGCGCTGTCGGGGTAACTACCTGTTCAGCCACCGGCGGTTGCCTATCGATTTCGATACCACCAATTCCTGTTGACGTAGCAACTCGATACCGCCGCTTGCCCATCCAAAACTGCCATTCTCCGCGCTCTACCCGCATCTTCAGACCCGCTTTACGTAAGATGTCACACATCACAATAAAGTCGTACCCCGGCATCAACGAATCCGTAATTTCACTGTTATGTCGCCTCCCGTTAGTTTTGTACAATCGAAATAAACTTCGCCTAAAGTTTTGCATCGGCCGCTGACCGTGGTTATTGTACATTCACACTGTTTGCGCATTTCCCAGATACCTAACTTTACAGCCCCCCTTTTACTGACTAAGGAATTTGTACTTCCCGTGTCCACCAGAAATTTCATCCCCGTTCCCCTCAGTCTCACCACGGGCAACCTCGTCCATTTACCCTTCTCTTCACTATTATTAGTACCCTCAATCAACCCGTTGTTGTCGCGCCCCCGTCTCGGGTCCCGAAGGTCCCCCTTTCCGCGGTCCCCACTTCTTACCTCGTGTCTCCTTGAATCCGGAGTGCTGCGTACAGAGTGTATGCTTTCTTCTCCGGATGAGTCCCCGCTGGAGAATTGCCCTCTGTTCCTCTGGTAGTTCCGCCTTCCGCTCCACTCCTGTGTTTTAACCTCCATAGGTTCTGGCTGTGAACTCCTCCTATTCGCTCGGTTGCATCGTGGACACTCCCTTGCCACATGTCCTTTCCTGCCACACTCATAACATCGGGTGAGGTTGCATTGTGCGGCCAGGTATCCTGTTTGGTTACATTCGTAACACCTCTTTTCTTGCCTCCGCCGTCTATCTTCGATGCCTCTACTGGGTCGTTTTTCAAATCCTCTACCTCCCCCGTCAAGCCTTGGTGGGCTCCGATGCTGCCTCCTTGTGGATCTTACTTCGATCCACTCACCCTTGCATTTCTCTTGCCGAGCTTTGTTCCGGTCATGTGCATCCACCAGCTCGTGCGCGCATTCGACAAAATCACGGTCACGAGCTAGAGAACCTGGGCGATCCATGTAATGGCTTAATTGAACTTTCAGAAATCCGCGTACGAACTCTAAACGCCGGCTGCCCTCTTCCTGACCAAACGTTTCGACCATCTTCTCTACCACTCTATAGTAGAGCACCAAAAGCTTTTCAACGAACTCACCTTCAGATTGCCCTTGATTCCGTCTTAACTTGACAAGGTAGAACACATCTTCTTCAGGAGTCCAGCGCCCTCCACCATATAACTTCTTAAGTCTGTTCTTCAGGGTGTCCCAGGAAACGGTTGTATCACCCTGTATGGCGTTCAAGATCCGTCTTGATATCCGGCTGACCAGCGCAGCTTCCAACATTTTCACATTCAAAGATTTTGAAGTGATTTTTAATGAAACAAGATCTGAGGTCACCGCGTTCTTTTTTAAAAAAAAAAACATCTACCACATTTCGTGCCTCATAAACCCCTTTTGTGATTCTCTAATGATCTAATCGGGAAACGGGTCCGGTAAATGTCACAGACATTTTAAGATTTTTTTTTCTTGCTCATATCTTATACAAAATAAAATAAATATGAAAAATTAATATCACTATTTAAATGTAATGATATATGTGATTTCAAACATGTGCAAATAGATCCAAAATGATTTATGCTATAAAACACTAGTTGTGTCTTAGATAATTTTTTTTACATATCATTACGATATTTTTTTTTAACCAATTAAATCATATTTCAAATAATCGAATTTCACGTTTATTTTATTTTTTTATTTTAGAATAAATTGTTATCACAATACTTCCACGCTTTTTTTTTTCTAGTCAACCAGACCAGAGTATAGATGTTGATTGCTTTCTTCCCAAATCTTCCTTTCCCTATAATCCAGATATCAATAAGATTATTAATTGAGGGTAAGTGTCATCTGAATTAATTTAAATTATTGGTAGCATTCATGAGAAGTGTGCTGCAAGCAGTAAATTCCAAAAATGTGTCTCTAGGATTTTCCTATTTCATTATAGATTGTTGAGAAAATAAATGAGCAGATTAAGTGCAAAAAAAATCCTTATAAATGATAATAATTTTCAGAATCACAATCTCTTAAAATTCGTTAATTAATTTTAGTTGATGTTAACTACCATATCATACAATATAATAAGTCTAGAAACAAGGCAATTCTCTTTTAAGGTACGAAATAATGTAAATACAAATAACACTTGATTTTTGTGATTCTTAATTTTTTTTCTATATCGTAACAATAACTAAATACAAATAAATCAATTAATGTTGAATGAAATATTTTTTATATTATTATAAATTTCATGTAATAACTGCCATTAAATAGCCTCTAAGCATTTAAAACTTTGAGGTTTTATAAATTGAATTTAAAAGGCATTATAAGTACAAAATAATATTTTGTATAAAAAATAAATTACTATTTTTTAGTTGTTAAGAAAAAAAATTAAATAATTTGAATAAAATATAAACAGGTTTTACTTTTTTAATTAATACAATATTATTTTAAAATGTGTCAGTAAAAGAGCTTATATTAAATTCAAATGATAAAACTTTTTGAGTTTTATGCACCTCATTCATAAAAAAACATAGAAAAAAGGCAGTTTTCAATAGTTAAATCAGAACTCAACCAACAGGGACAAAAGGATGAACAAAAAAATTATACTCAAGGCCTGAGGGGCTAAAATAATATTTTTAAATATATTATGAACTGTTCGAAATAAATATCATTAATAAAAATATTTATTTAAAACAGTTCAATAGTTTTTCTAACGCAGCCGATGTCGTCTTCACTGGTCCGTAATGGAGACCACACGGACTGTTGTTGAGGCAAACTATCCTGTTCTTATAGTCCTTAATTTTAAAAAAATGTTGATTATTCAAATATAAAATTTACCTTTATTTGATAAGCCTTATATGTTATGATATAATTTTAGAGTGAGGTATGAGTGGTATTGAAGATTACCACACCCCTCTGGTAGCTCAGTTGGTAGAGCGGTGGACTGTAGTTTGTGAAAGTGACTGATATCCATAGGTCGCTGGTTCAAATCCGGCCCGGAGGATTTTTTTTTTTTATAAAAGGTTTATTTAAAAAGACTTATAGATAAATAATTATTTTTCTAACTTCAATCTGTGCAACGACTTCCAGACCAAAAAATGCTAATTTTTTTAATTTAATGTTTAATATGCATATAACCGTTTTTCCGATCTGAGGCTTCTTTCTCTCTTTCAATGTTTTGATAATTTTGTTGATGAATTTTTAAATTGCAAAAATGTCTAGTCAATATCGCAACAGTGTAAAATTATAAAATTACAAGGTTTGGAAGGCAATTCACGAAATATTGCCACCGCAAAATTTTATTCAGATGAAAAATTGAAAACAACTACTAAATAGTCACAGCAGTTACTGTCTTGCTATCAGGTACAATAATATTAGTATAATAGTTGATTTAGTATTTTGATGATCCATCATAAAAACTGATTATTTCTTCATACTGGTGCATTAACTATCTTCAATAAACAATTAGTTCGAATTACACTCATTTACATTTTAGAGGCTTACATAACCTCATAGGTTAGCTGATGTGCTAGGCGAATAGGGATTAACGCTGCCCTGGTTTCCGAGCTCATTTGTATTACAACCATGCAACAACATTACACGATTTACAATTTATAACTCTTTTTTATTCCATCATTTGACGAAATGAAAAAATAAAATGTGTGTTTCTACTATTCATTTAAATAACCGTTCCAATTTTTTAAAATTTGTTTAAACATTTCGAATTAAATAAATCGTATAGTCTCATTTTTTTTCCTTTTGGATTACCCTTGGCTTTTATAATTGTGTTGAAAATAAAATAGTAAGGATAGAAAAAATCTCTTTTACTACAACAGGTGCATTTTAAGAGAGGAAATGTGAAAAAGTGAATAGGATTTTCTTGATTAATTAGGTGGTAGGAGTGGGGGTATAGTGATGGAGCTCTCTAGTTCATTTTGATTGGAGTAGTCTCCTATGATATTCACTTATACACTTATACTCGTGAAGATACAGAAGGAAAAGGCGTTTTGGATAAGAGTAAAACATTTATTGCCCTACCTTTGGAAGGAAGACGCCTGAACCTGAATAACTAATGGTGTGTCCCACGATTAATTCACTAGTTGAGCCAGCATCTCAAGGAACGCACCACTTAGCCATGACACTAACTTATTCTGAATGGTAAGCTAGCATATTCATGCGTCGAGTGGTTGCCTTTACATTTCTGACTTAGGGCAATCTGGAAATTGCACCTACTCTCCTCTCCATACATGTGTGTGTTTGTGTGTGTGTGTGTGTGTAAGGAAAATTCCAAGTGTCTACGTTATTTAAATTGCTATATTTCAGTCCAAACATATTACTCCATTCCTACCAGTGATAAAATTTTATTTTGTTAATTGGTACTCATTACTTCCGCTTATCTAAGGTATTTACGGGTTTAAATGGGCAGATTTTAATTACCTATATTCACTGATAAGAACTGGAATAAATTACTTAAGCTAAATTGAAAATCTTACCTTGAATTGATTAATTACTTTTATTAACTACTAATAAACCTTTTATCATTTAAATATAAATATGGATAAACATCAGGCAATCAATAGATAAGGCAAAATACATTGATTTATTATTAACCACAATTAAAAGCAATAATATAAACAAATTTCAATTTAAAACAATATAATGGACAAATCCATCTCAATAGAAAAATGATATAATAAATTAATTAATTTCAATAGAAAATAGTATAATGAACAAATCAAAGAAATTGATCTTGAAATTTACATTTATCAAATATTAAATATAATTATTAATTTCTTACTATGAAATGTCTTTATGATTAAAACATAACCAATCAACAGATTAAATCTATATACATATAGCGCTTTGAATTTATTTAATTTAAATTTTATGAGCTCTAAACAAATTGTAGTTATCGACGTATTCTGGAGAATAATGGTATACAGTACTTGCATTGATAGACGAGGTGATCCTTCCCCCCGCGATGGTTAATCTTCTTCCATAGCTTGAGATGGAGCGCTTGAAGTTGCTTGATCGAATGGTTGAAATGAAGTCTCCTATGTTACTCACTGAAAGGGTTGAACTGAAGAGTAATGTTACTTGTAGGAAGATTTGAACTGAAGTGGTTGTTTTATCTATGGAAGGGATAGGTGAGACTGCCGACCCTTAGCGGCATTTTACTAAAACTCTTCAAAGTTCTATAGGAAATATCCTCCGGTTTTTGTGTTCAGGTTTATTAAGGAGTGATTATATTCTTCTTCATAAGACGATAGTTGCGTCATGTATCAATATATATATATATATATATATATATATATATATATATATATATATATATATATATATATATGTATATATATTACTCCATTCTTATCATTGATAAAATTTTATTTTGTTTATTGATACTCATTACTTCCGCTTTTCTCAGGTGTTTACGGGTTTAAATGGGCAGAATTTAATTACCTATATTCACTGATAAGAATTGGAATAAATTACTTAAGCTAAATTGAAAATCATACCTTGAATTGATTAATTACTCTTATTAACTATTAATAAACCTTTTATCATTTGAATATAAATATGGATAAACATCAGGCAACCAATAGATAAGGCAAAATACTTTTCACTAATATTGATTTATTATTAACCACAATTAAAAGCAATAATATAAACAAATTGATTTCAATTTAAAACAATATAATGGACAAATCCATCTGAATAGAAAAATGATATAATAAATAAATTAATTTCAATAGAAAATAGTATAATGAACAAATCAAAGAAATTGATCTTGAAATTTACATTTATCAAATGTTAAATATAATTATTAATTTCTTACTATGAAATGTCTTTATGATTAAAACATAACCAATCAACAGATTAAATCTATATTTTATATATATATATATATATATATATATATATATATATATATATATATATATATATATATAAAATGGTCCACATGGTACAAAAAAAAATCCACATAAATAGAGAGAACTGTTTATCGGAGAGCCAATATTTCCACCCACATAGTAGATCTTCTTAAGGGCTAAATACGTGAATCCAGACAATTAAAATTATACAAATTAAAAATTATAATACATAAGCATTAAGGTATCTGAGTGATGGTACATACAGATTGGGAGAGACCCTAAACAAGGGGAATAAATAAATTATATTTATAACAGTGATAATGAAGGTAATACAAAACGTAATTAAAAATAAGATAAGCAATAAAAAAAGTAAAAAAAATAAAGCATAACGTAATAAAAATAAAAATAGCGAATTCAGTTCATCAAGATCAACTGGAAAGTAAATATTGGGTTTTTATTTAACCACTGATGATTTTCCGTATGGTGACTTCATGTATTGCATGTATATAGTGTACATACACACACACCCATATTATCTTTCTGGCCTTCAAATATTATGGGTTTGGCTTAACGAATAAATGAGGTATTCAGGATCAAAAGTGGATAACTCCAATTTTCCAAGATTGACATATAACCACTTTTCCCAAGTTGTAACAATGTCTTATTATCCAAAAATTTCAGGTTCAGAACCGAACTAAAACCATAAGAAATATGGCGGCAAAATGTCTTGTTGGACAACATTACTTGATTAAATTAGAAAAATAGACAATTTGTTGAAATTTAACAGGTATCCCAATTCGATCCATGAACGCTTTGTATGTTTTATCTAATATTTATATTTATTTGAGAAATTACGTGAACGGCATTTCGACACATTTCTACTGATATTAATCCTGTAGTTCAGATATTGTTGTATTGACAGATAGTATCTAAGTACATAGATTGGATGAGGCACTTACCGCTAAGAGAAGCCACTCCAACAGACATACAAGTGCTTCCAATTACAACAGATATGGTTAATTGGATGGCTAAGGCGCTGCCGATAGATCTTCGGCGTAAACTAGATAATTATTTGATGGGCTATGTGCGTTTATCACGTACTGTTTATATGGTAATATCACTTTTTTGTTTTATAACAATTATCAAGAGATTTCTTTAATATTTCAAATTCGGTTTCGTTTCTGTCTGCATGACAAGTTGGTTGCAGTTTAATCCATTTGACAGTCATTTTACGTGCTAATGCCATAGCAGTGATTCTATTTTTACACAAAACAAAAAATAAATAAATATACCAATATACCTTTGTTCTTCGGACGCGTTTACACTAAGGTAATATAACATCAATATATATTTTATTCGACAAATAACACGGGAGATAAACAGACAGTACCTTCAAATCTAAAGGGCGGTGATAAAAAAGGAAATGTAGAAAAGGTAAGGCTGTAACCGCACGGTTGTGCAACTTATCCCAAGTGACATATCCCTGGAAGTATTCTCCTCAGCGATTTGTATCGTCCTATTTTTCGAGTTGTGAATATTACGGGAAGAATAAAAGATAATTCAGTAAATACTTTCATTAATCTAGTGAAAACTCACGAGTACAACTGGAACTATTCCTTTCCCGCTAATAGAAAAAAAGTATTTTCTTTTTCTTCTACTTTCATTTTTCTTGATGTATCCAGTTTTTAATTTTCTTCTCATCCTACGTCTGAACTAATAGTCTACTACATCTTCATCACTCGTGCTCATTTTTGCAACTGAAGCGGAGAAAAATCTGTACCCACCAAATTTTTATCGCACATGTCGTGCTGATTTATCGACTATTGTTATTGAATCTTCAATTAATCGCTACAATATATATTTCTTAAGATATATCGCTTATCCTTTATCGCCTCAGTGTGATTGCGTTCTTACTAATACAATCCATACAGCTTCATCAGAGCTCCCCTAGAACAGAGCCCATATCTCAAATAATGTTTAAATGCTCGTTTAGGTTATTTGATAATGTTTGACAAAGAAGATTTAATTTATTTTATGTTTACTATTACTAGGTGTAGGTTAAAGCATAGAGAATTATTAATTACGTAATAGTATTTTGGGCAATTTTCCTTATATTTTAAAGAAGTATGCCTATGTTAAAACAATTTTTATTAACAATTTCATCGCAGTCAATATTCGTTGACATTGTTAAAAACATAAAAAAAATTAATAAATCTGCATTCAAAGGAATTGAAAACTCATATTAATTTATGAAGGGCCTGGGAGAGATTTGGAACGTCGGGTATTCTGAATGAAATATCTCGGTTCTAGTCAAAATTAAAACATACTTTCTGATATTTTATCAAATAGTCTTTTAATTTTACTTGTTTTGTTGGATTTTTCACAAATAATCTTCATTTCCGTTTTATTCAGATATGAAAATTTCAAATTCTTGATGATATTTTTTTAAAAAAATGGTAAAAATATGTATTTAAGTATTAAAAACCAAACATTATCTCTAGATATTAGTAATCTTGGAGTTCATGTTATAGAAAATCCAAGATGACTTGATCTAGTAAAGATATACTATATGGTATCATTCCTATAAAATTGTTTATTAAAATAAATATAAATAGAGAAATAGTTAATAGAGTTATTCACTCTGATTTAGGCCCTATTAGTAATTAGAATTTATTATGTAATTGTTGTGTATTACTATTAATAAAATTATAGGTCGTCCAGGTACGTATCATTTCCAGAATAGTGACAGTTTCCTTAATATCTATTATTGATCAAATGTCACTATGTGAGTCCGGTATCTCTGGCCTTAAAATATTAAATACCTCATAAATGTTATCGCAATAAATATAATATATAATATACATAAATATAATATAAATAATATAAACTCAACATTTCTCTGGTCTCATCAATGAGTTTCCATTACAATTAAAATAGAACTAATTAATATTTTTATATTATGACTGGCTTTTGCCCACGGCTTCGCTTGCGTGGAATTTGGTCTGCCACATAAGGTTTTGTGAAAGATCATTTTAAATAAATAATTTAATTTTTTTTAGCTATAAGTTACTCGCACATCCAAAATTTCAGATAGTCTAACTTCAAAACTGACAGATTCCATACAATCTTTGAACCCCTATTATATTGAGGGGGAAACCCTTGAGGGTAGAATTATCTAAATTCCTTTCTTATTGCTCATTTAAACTATACAAAGAACCTATCTGCAAATTTCAAGATACTAAATTCAGTGGTATCTGCTGTGCGTTGACCGCTGGGTGTGTTAGTCAATCAGTTTATCAAGCAGTACAGCTTTAGATAAACTTCGCCTTAGTGGCTTAGATAAAAAGTAGCCTATGTCCTTCCCCAGACTTGAGATTATCCATACCAAATTTCATCACAAATGGATCATCACAACCGTGAAACATACATCGACACTGATTAACAAACGGGACAGACAGAAGTTACTCTTGTTTATCTAACAAAAAACTGCTTTTCCGTAATGCATAATATTTGAATCTGGAACGGTTGATAGATTCAACTATTAACCTTAACTTTGTTTAAACTATTTTCTATAAAAAAAAAAAAAAATAGGACCACCATAACCCACTTCTTGAGTTCAGTACATGGTTGAATTTCCCCTGTTTCTAAGCGTTTGGTTCTGCAGGGAGGTGATTCGGCCAAGACTACCATCAACCCCCAGGTTTATCTCTCAATGAAGGATAATTATTTTACAGAGGATAAGTGAGCCTCAGGAAAGTCTGTAGATCCAACAGAATCCATCTATTAACGACGGGATTCCAATCTGGGGCCTTTAAATCAGCAAATCAGCGCTCTAATCACTGAGTTATCCCATTCTATATTCTATCTAGATTATTTTATTAGATGTGCTTTTAACAAATATATATATATATATATATATATATATATATATATATATATATATATATATATTTATAGCTTATTTTTTATAACAGCTTAACCGATTTCTAGGTTTGTTTATACTGTGGGCCCGTTGAAATCGTTTTGTTGATTTTCTCTCTAACTGTTTTTAATAATAATAATAATAATGTCTTTATTTATTCTGGGACAAGTCCCTATAGAATAACAATATAGGTATTGTAAGCTATTATGTCTTAGAGTGTAAAATAATTACATTTAATTAATTATTACAAGTAATTTAGTAAGTGAGAAAGAATAACAAAAATGAAAACAAAAATGTGAATTACCTACGATAACAATAATTTAAGAACAGATTAGAAGAAAAGAAAAAAAAATTAAAATAAGTTAACGATCATTATATAAGAGATACAATTTATGGTAACATATATATCAAATTTATGCCAAGAAAAACACAAAAAAAATGAAGAAAAATTAAACAATATTATTAGAGAATTACATTTCACCCCTTTTTATTTGAAAAATTAAATTTCAATTTTATTTAGAGGAAGTAAGCAGTGTTATTAACCCGGCTAGAGTTTCGGACATTCAAAGTTTGAATAATAAAATATATGTTGTTAGTTCATGGCTAAGGTTATGCTGCTATGGCTAATCGGACGATGCTAAAGTGGGAGCTCTAAATTTTGCTTATTCAGGTTTAACTAGAATAGGGATTTGTAACGAGTACCTGAGCCCCGTTTAACGTCCCTTCCGAAGGACGGCATAACCTAGGATTTTTTACTCCCGTTAATAATTCCTGCCGGGCTACGAACCCGCGATCTTGGGCTAAGTAGGTTTTTATGCTAACACTAGACCACAGGTCACTCCTGAATAAAATATTTCGATAAATAATAAAAAACAAAATAATGACTAGGATTTTTGATATGTCACATTATTATATATTGCGTAGGTAAAATAAATAAATCACCAGCAGATCGGACAGGTTATGACATCGACCTTTCTGGAAGTACAGAGCTAACTGTTCAAGTTTCGAGTTCCACTTCGCGGAATCGATATGTTGCAATCGAATCATGTGCAGTCGCGATATTTCTTCTCACTGTCACCTCGGGGCTCTTGCCTCACTTTTAGAATCTATTTCGAAATTTAATGCAATTTTTAGCAACGAGATTAAAGAAAATTATTATTCAGTGCCCACTACATATCCAACGCACAAGGACTTGGTATCCTTATGGGATAATCTTGGACTGTTAACTAATTAATAAGTAAATATAGCACATAATAATATTATTTCATATAGTACTCAAACCGCAACTGCTACTTTCTTATAGAAAATCATACTGTCAACAATAATACGTTTTCTTATATTATTACAACGATACAATAATGCCCAGAAAAACTAATTCTTTTTAATTACTTATTAAAACAAATTAATTTAAATAATTAGTATTATGTCAACTAATGACAGAATTACTCGTTTTTCGTTGATGTTATTTATTAAAAGGGAGAAAGAGAGAGTGAGGGAGAGAATGATTGAGAATGATAACTTTTTTCCCAGGTTTAATCACCCCTTTAATTTGCCCGGTATTTTCGGACCTTTACGAAAGTGGGTACCTGATCCTGATGAGCTTCGATGCTAAACTACAAAAACTGCTATTCTATCTTAGGTATCTTCATCGTTTCTGGATTTTAGTGTTTTGACTTTTCCTCTTTAATCTGGCTTGCTTCCTCCTGTATCTGAAATGTTCTGACTAAGCGATAGTAATTTTTCTTTGAAAAGAAAAGAAAAAATAATAAGCTAGTACAAGTAATAAAAATCTGTTTATCTTAAAACAGAGCTGGGTAACTCAGTGCGTAGAGAGCTGAGTTGCTGAGTTGAAATCCGGAGTTCGAGTTTAGTTGTCGAAAATAAAAAAAATAACCTACTGAGGGTCCTACATTCATTCTGTGAGATCTGCAGGCTCTCCTGGAGCTCATTAAGCCTCTAGAAAATTGTAAAAAAATTCACTTGAACTCGATATCAGCAGTATAACCTCCCTGGATAATCGATTTGAAAAGATGCAGTCTTCCTCATGTACAACATACAACATTGAAGTAGTAGGCATTTTTAAAAATCTTTGATCTTCTATTATATATGTGAGTAACGAAATGATGTTCCTTTTTCGTTGCTAGTTCAAACATGCAGCGGCGTATGGCATTTTTAAAATGGCCAGGAAATTCAGTGACTTCGCGGAATGTGACCTTGGCCGGAGCGGAGCCACGATTCCTCCAAATGGGTTATTAACGAGCCGTCTGACTGAGTCCATTAGAAACGCCCTAGTTTAGGAAATTATGGTATTGGGACATGATGCTCCTCCCAACGGCCATCCAGGGAGTTATGCCAATGCCGTGAGGTCTTCTGTCCGGCAAGGAGTGGTCGTCCTTCCTAATGGAGGGCGAATAGTTGCATCTCCTGCGGACCGCATGGCTAATGAGCGCGATGCCGCAATTCTCCCGCTCATTCGTATCATTCCGTTCGAGACTAAAAGGAATGAAGCATGATCTGGCAGTGGAATATTGGTTGAAAGTTAAAGTCCGTTACCCATTAATTTTTCAAAAAATATTCTCATATCTGCAGCCTCTATTCATAATCGGTTAAGTCGAACCTCGTCCATAATGAGTTAATTGTATCAAGGGAAGTATCGTTCTCGAAGTCTATGGCTTTGATCCGTAATAGAAACAGTAACTTCAATTCAAGCAAACACCTGACTTAATCACTTAACTCATTCACTTCGAAAATAATCAATTCGAAAATAACACGAAACTGTTTCCGTAAGTACAAGAAACTCATTTTTTTAATACATACGACATAACCACTAAATCACCGGGGCTGTATATATATTACTAATAAATCCTGCTGAAAATTTTTGGGAATGATTATTCAATTATATTTTTCAACTAGTTTTTGAGATTTTTTTCCAGATTTCACTAAGTGTGGTAGTTAATTTGAGTCAATATATCGGTTAGTCAAATATTTCTTAGATATCACCCACCTTAACAGTCTTGCCAAATGTTTGCTTTCATCTCTGTTTGCTGTGATTTTGATGTTAATGATATCAAATAGATATAAATAAGTGTAAGTGCGAAATTATTGAGGGCACTAGATTGTGTCTTATCTTGAATGCATGCATGGAAAACAAGCATGATAAATGCAATCCATGAGTCCCAATGACAAGAAACCAAGAAATACTTCCCAATAAACTGTAAACAGAACAAGAAGTGAATAATTAAAAGATAATAAATAAGCACATCCCAACATCATAGTCCACAAAGTCACTGATTCCATATGCAACTGCTCAGTTATAATAGCTATTTTAGTCTTGGGACAGAAAAAATAATAAAAGTTAAATTTAAAAAAATAATCCGAGGGATATTCAGAAAGTAAGGAACGTGCCACCTGATGCCGCCAGGCGCGTGCCAATTCCGTATACTTTGGTGTGCTCGTGCTCGGCAACTCAGTCAGCGTCCAGTTGTGACAACGGGATCATCTCTGTGCTACCACTATTTTTATATTAAAATTTGAAATGTGTGCTGCAATCCTAAATCCCGCCAGTTGTGAGGTGCGGTCTGTGATTTCTCAAAAAACTTAAAACCATTAGAAATTAGGAACATCATTGGGAACTGTATAAAGTGCACGGGAACAACGTAATGAGTGACAGTTCTGTCAGGAAGTGGTACACTCAGTTTAAAAATGGCCGAACAAAAGTTCATGATCAAGAGAAGAGTGGACGTTCGAGCATTATGACTAACGATCTGATCGCCAAAGTGACGAAAAGATTCGTTAACCACCGTTTCACAATAACTGAGCTTTCTCTATATTTCCAACAAGTTTCAGGGATTTTTTTTTTTCAAATTGTTTCACAGAAGCTAGGCTACCACAAATTTTGTGCAAGATGGGGAAAAAATGATTACAGATCGCCATAAAGGTTTTCCCAAACACTCCTAGTGATTTTCATTTCAACACAAGATGATAATGAGAAGCACCAAGTACGCGTCACTAAGTGGTTGAGATCACAGGCGGCAGAATTCTATGACACAGGAATTTCAAAGCTTGTCCCACAGCTATGATAAGTGCCTGAATATGAAGGTGATTATGTTGAAAAAAGTATTTTAGTCCCTCTTTCACATGTATATAATAAAATGTTTTTCTTGTACTTGTTTTTTTTTTATTCCAAAACGTTCCTTACTTTCTGAATAGTCCTCGAAATAGAAAATATATAACGGATAATAAACATACTAAAAAAATCAAAGGATGATAAAAATAGTCATAAAAAATAAAATAAAATCATATTTCATATTAATAAACATTCCATGTTTTAAAATATATTTTAGGTTTCTTTTGAGCTTTTACTTTTCTTTACTAACATTATTACTAATATCGTTTACCTGCAATATTTAATTTCTACCTTATCTCCCTGAAAATTTCAACATTTAATATTTATCGTGCAATCATAACGAATGGCAACGTATATAATATAGAACGTGAGTTCCTATATTTATATACCGACCAAAATTCGGACAAATCACCTAAACCACAGCAGAAGATCCTGCCCCGCTCAAACTGCGAGGGAAACCATTAATAACGACCATTAGACTCCGTATAATCCCAGTGGGACAGGCGACATTCTGTTGTGACACCGACCCGACGTGTATTGCCAAAGAGGTTCATGCGAGCAGTCTGCTTTGAACGTACTATCTTCCGGGACCTTGGCATTTCAAATCCACATCAGATGTTGGAGTATTCCTTCAATTTTAAGTATTTCGAAAGGGAACTGCTGTAGCGCAAATATTAAAGCAAGAATATTTTTCATGAAAAAAAAATTAATACAGAAATTTTTCGTTAGTCCTCCAAACTAGCTGGGAAATCCGTAAAAAGAGATAGTATGATATTTAAAAAAAATATTACAGTTCTTTCACCTGACATGTTATTTTTCAATTCGTGAGGCACGGGGAAACGCTATAAGGCCCAAAAAAATTTAATTAAAAACTGAAAATTTAAATTGGACAGTTTTAGGGTTAGGGAATCCCATTGTTTCTCAATGCCCCAGAGGGTGCATAAATGATTACACAGGAAGCCTAAACTTCAAAAACATTTATTTACGAAATACTAACGTAAAACCCTATTATCCTATAATTTATGCAGTATTCCCCTTAACTTATTGGCTGGTTTCATATAAAATGAAATTTTTCCTTTTTACAAGATTGCAATGATCTGTTATTGATCATTCTATATATTGATAATCTTTACTATCACTACAGCTGAGCGAACATTGTTAAGTATGCCATCTAATATGACTCGCAATTTTCGTATATTTTTTTAGACTTTAAATTTAGGCGCTCGGAAGCCCATGCAGTAAGATCCTAAACCACCGGGTTCGAAGAAGGGTGTTTTATGGAGACCATTCACCAAAATTTTCAGCTGGTGACACTAAATAAATCGCTTCTGTTGTGTATCGATGTGTAGGTGGTAATCGATTCCAGGTGGAGGAGAGATCGAGCGGTGAGTCTATTTCTATGGCGGAGATTGTTGTGTCTCGTGCTTGTGTTAACCTATTAAATGTATATAGTGTATTAAACAGTAATTCGTTGTGTTTGTACTCTTGTTTACTATTGATAAGTCCCCATAGGCTCCTCACTTTGTAGATACGTCGTTTACACAATATTTGGCGACGAGGATCGGATTTTTTTCAACTTTGAGGTTAAGGAGCCACATGGCACAGTGAACAGAATCACATCGTTGCGTCTACACTTTAGTTTACATCACGGACATTTTCCACAAAAGGATAATTAAAATTTTGAATAATAATATAAGTCAAATTTTGTTAAAATGAAAGGTGAACAGTCTACAGAAAAAGGAAATACGGTCGGGTCGATTGATAAAGAGGTCACCGACGCTCGAAGCTGTCACCAATTAATGTTAAATGTCCTACTTTGGAAAATTCGGAGGACCTAATGCCGTTCATTAAAAAGCTGGATATGTACTTTCGGTTGACGAAAGTTCCGGAAGAACAGAAAGTGGACTACCTAGGAGTCGTTCTACCCACGGAGATTTTTAAAATCATGAAGGATGGCCTATTTCCAAAATCTTTAAAACAGGTATCTTATGAGGCCTGTGTCAAGTGTCTTCAAGGTTATCATTCGCCGAAGCATTGTCTGATAACTAACCGATTTAAATTCTATTCCAGAAATCAGACCCGGCGGAATCCCTCACGGAATATGTAATGGTGCTCAGAAATTTGTCAGCGTCATATGAGTTTGGAGAATTTTTGGATCAAGTGTTGAGAGATCGCCTAATATCAGGTATTACTAATCAGGTTTTGTTGAACAAATTATTGGCGCAACAGGATGATCTCACCTGGGAGGCTACAGTCAAACTAGTCTAGGAATTCGAAAAAATAGAGCGTTCACAACAAGTGATGTCAAATTCGTCTGTTCACAATGTAAATTATTACAACAAAAAATTCATTAAACAGTCAACAACGTTTTCAAATAGTGCAGATAAAAGATCTTGTCAGTCTTACGGTCAGTCTACTCATCAGGTCTACAAGAGATGTCATATGTGTACCATCAAGCATCCTGTGGAATCGTGTCCAGCGAAGAAATGGAACTGCTTCAACTGTGGTAAATCGGGCCACACCAGTCAAGTCTGTCATCAAGGAAAGTCAGCGGTCACCAGTCAAGGAAGTCATCAAGAAGGAAGAAATTTTGGATCTGTGATGTCCATATTTCACACCAAAAATTTAAATAACCATTGGTCTGGGGGTCATTTAAGTCAGGAAGGTAAATACGTATTATTAACTGTAAACATGACTGATTTGAATTTTCTTTTAGATACTGGATCTGGGGCTAGTCTTATCTCATGGAATATGTATACAAAATATTTCTCTATCACGAGTCTGAGGCCTTTCTTAGGGAAACTGTTTTGAAAAGAACAAAAATTTCATAGAGTGTTTGCAAAAAAAATAGTGATGCACCCATTAAAGGTTTCAAAGTGGATATAAAATTAAAACAAAATGCATGTCCAGTCTTTCAAAAAGCGTATACAATTCCCTATGCATTAAGAGATCAAGTAAAAAAGGAATTGGAAAAATTAGAGTCTTCCGGAATAATTTCTAGAGTCGATTCAAGCCAGTGGGCTTCCCCAATTGTAGTCGTACCAAAAAAGGATGGGAATATTCGTTTATGTGTGGACCTAAAGAAGTCGGTTAATCCGCAAATAAAAGTTAATCAATATCCATTGCCTAGGATAGATGATTTCTTTAATAATTTTACTGGTTGTAAATATTTCTGTTGTCTAGATCTTACCGATGCTTACTTGCAATTGGAAGTTATGGAAGGTAGTAGTAATTTGCTAACAATTAATACCATTCATGGTCTTTTTGCTTACAATAGATTAGTGTTTGGATTAGCGTCTAGTCCGGTAATATTCCAGATGGTTATGGAGCATATACTGGATGGTATAAAAAACTGCTCAGTGTATCTGGATGATATATTGCTTGGAGGATCAACTCGAGAAGAGTGTCAGAATACTTTAATGTTAGTCTTATCTAGGTTAGAAGTATATAATGTAAAAATAAATATTGGCAAAAGTCAATTTTTAGTCGAGTCATTGGATTTTTTGGGATTTAGAATTTCAGCAGCTGGTAAACATCGCTCTAAACAAAAGATAATTAAAATTTTAATTGTCCTGTTCCAGTTAACGTTACTCAACTTAAGTCGTATTTATCAATGTTGTCATTTTATAGAAATTTCATTCCTATGTGTCCAGATTTATTGCAACCTTTATATAATCTGTTAAAGAAAGAGGAACCGTTCATATGGTCGGCTGAATGTGAACTTGCATTCGCAAAAAGTAAATGTGCTCTGTCAGAAAAGCCGCGTTTAGTGTTATTTGATCCTACAAAACCGTTGAGTTTATCAGTCGATGCTTCACAATATGGAGTAGGTGCAGTTTTAAGCCACAATGTAAATGGGGTGGAGCAACCTCTAGCATTTGAATCAGCTACATTAAATTCTGCACAACGTAATTATAGTCAGTTACATAAGGATGCATTAGCAATAGTGTATGGAATCAAAAAATTTCATCAGTTTTTGTATGGTCGACATTTTACTTTGTACACCGATCATGAAGCACTTAGTTCTTTGTTGTCAGAAAGGAAATCTCTTCCGGTACAAGCTCAATCCAGATTGATTAGATGGTTGATTATATTATCAGCGCATAATTATACCATGGTCGTAAAAAAAAGGAAAAAATATCTCTCAGGCAGATGTAATGTCTCGTCTTCCGAGTCAAAATCCAGTGCCAGATTTTGATTGTAATTATTTGTATTTGTCTTTCCCTTTAATTTCGCATGTCACGGTCGTAGAGCATACCAAAGCAGATAGCGTTTTAAGTAAAGTTATATCGTGTGTTGAGTCTAACTGGAAGAATCAAACGGATGAGTCAATTAAATCTTACTTTGCAATTCACAATTATTTGTCAGTTAATCAAGGTTGCCTTATGTTTGGAGATAGAGTTGTTATTCCAGCATCGTTAATAATTAATATTTTAAAGATAATTCATGAATCTCATATTGGAATAGTCAGATCAAAAATGTTTGCTAGGTCATGCGTATATTGGAAAAATATGGATCAAGACATAGAACGGTCAGTAAAATCATGTCTCAAATGTAAGCAAAATCAGAGTGATAGGTATAAAAAGTGCGTTGTACTTGGAAACGCGCAGCTTTGCCATGGGACAGAGTTCATGTAGATTTATTTCATTTTAAAGGGAAGAATTTTCTCATTATAGTAGATGCGTTTTCCAAGTGGATTGAATGCTTTGTGTTGTTATCAACGATACAAATTCGGTAATATCTAAATTGCAAGACGTAATCTCAAGATTCTCATTACCCAAGTTGTTAGTATCAGATAATGGGCCTCCATTTAATTCAAAGATGTTTGAAATGTTTTGTCAACATGTGTCAATTAACCATATTTTTAGCCCTCCGTATAATCCAGAATCAAATGGATTGGCTGAACGTGCGGTGCAGACATTCAAGTGCCTTTTAGTTAAAAATTGGTCAAGAAACAAAGGTATTTCCGAAATTTTATCATCTACTTTATATAAGTATAGGTCAGTACCATCGTCAGTTACAGGTATATCACCTATGTCAGCAATGTTAAATTATACACCGCGTACATCTTTGTCTACACTTAATCCAATGCAAAGTGTTAATGGAAATTCAAAAATGAAAACTACTCAGCAAAAATAAAAATTACAACTCAAAAGTGATAAGCCTAAATCGAAATGTCAACAAGTTGTTCTTAGTCAGTCATTTGAAGTAAATGAGAAAGTGTTAGTCAGTTTACGACATCCTAATACAAAATTATGGATACCAGGTAGAATTTGTGCAAAATTAAGTCATTTAGTCTATCTGGTCAAAGTCAATGAGGTGGTTAGGAAAGTTCATGTAAATCAAATTCGTCCAAGTCAATTGCATTTTAGTCATCATCCTGAAGAAATACCTTTGCCAACTGGCATCAGTTCATGTAAGTCTCCGTTAAACCAAGAAACAGAAAGGACAAATCACGAGGCAAGAGTCAGCTGTAAATAGAGATAATCAGGGAGAAGTATCGGAAGACCTTAGTCAAATGTCGAGGTTTGGTAGAGTCATTAAAAAGCCACAGAGATTTAGTCACAGTCAGTATGAGGGTTAGAGGTAAAATTTTGTTTGTATTATAGTTGATTTCATTAAATCATATCCAAATCAGTCATGTCATATATGAAAAAAAAAAAGTCTATGTAATAGATGTAAAGTCTGCAATTAGTTTGTATACTATTCTTTTCTATTTTGTTATTTTGTTGTGTTTTTTAGTCAATTGTAATATTGGAAGTTGGGTGTAAAGTTTGAAAAAAAAATGTAAATAAAGGTTAACACGGAGGTATTAGGGATTTTGTTTTGTGTAAACTTAGTTTATAAGTTTTTTTTGGTTCCCATGTCAAAATCAGAGTTAGGGGAGAAGAGTGTTGTGTATCGATGTGTAGGTGGTAATCGATTCCAGGTGGAGGAGAGATCGAGCGGTGAGTCTATTCCTATGACGGAGATTGTTGTGTCTCGTGCGCGTGTTAACCTATTAAATGTATATAGTGTATTAAACAGTAATTCGTTGTGTTTGTACTCTTGTGTACTATTGATAATTCCCCACAGGCTCCTCACTTTGCAGATACGTCGTTTACACAAGAGTTTTCAGAATCAAAATCATCGTAATGCAGGGATATCGGCATAATGTAACTACACCAATCACACAACAACCTGCATTGGTTAATCAGAAAGGACTAAAATTCTTACAGGAAAACGCTAGACTGCATATTTCACGCCAGACTGTAAAGAAATTAAACGAGCAGAGTTACGAAGTCCTACACCAATGTTATTTGCCAGCCTTTCCTCAAACATATTTCCATCTGTTCAGAAATTTGGACAAGTTCCTTAAGGGCAACGATTTTGAAAAAGATGTCCAAAACGCATTTTTAGAATTTATTTCAACATACAACAGTGATTTTTTAGATTTTCGATGGAAATTTGATAACTCGTTAGGAAACTTTTTTACGAAAATGTGATTAAATATTTGAATAAAAATGTTTTGATTTCATGAAGTTGGTTTTCCCCTAATTCGTTTTGGCCAAATATGGACCTCGTGCCTATTTCAATGCCTTCTCATTTATTGGTTTCCTTTCCTTTAATTCTCTCTCATCCTTTCACCATGTCTCTTTTTCTTTCTTCCGAATAATTCGTGCATGTTCTTTTATTGCTTGTACCCTGGAATTCCAAACCCAACACTATCTTACTGAAGGCTTCTCTCTGTGCTTCAGCTTCTGCTTTTATGTGATGTTTTTTAAATCTTTTGTAATTTCTTGGATCCAACCTGTACTAATTTCTTTTCCCAGAGATACTTAAAGATCCGTTTTTACAGCCTGTTGTCATACATTCTATATAAATGTCCAAAAAACATCAGCCTTTTATTCCTTATCGTTTGTTTGCTTTTTGTTTTGTTTTTTATATATTTCATTATTTCTTTGTGATTTCCAGGTTTTTTTATTAAATAACCTTTCCTTTGAAAACGGTCTTGTCATATGAAAGGGTCCAATCAATTAAAAAAAATAATATTGTACTAAAAACAATAAAATAAATCTTGATGTGTCCTCACATATATTCTAATTGTCCCCCTGTTGTATGTTATGTATCACCTGTGTTCAGAAAAATCAGACAGGAAAATGAGGTTAAAAATACACTATCGCTATACCTGTAATAATTACAATCCTGGTTACCGTAACTTCTCCAATGATTGAGACGTTAAAATTAACAAATCATGAGCTTAACCTTTGCCCGCTTCAGGTATGCAACTATAATTCGCCGCATCAGACGCTGGAGTTTCGATATTAATTAATCGGCTGAGTGGAGATTTATGATCCTGTGATAGAGACTGGTATTTGCTCTAGTAGGCCATAAAAATCCGACGAAAAGGTCACGGTCTAATTGCATACAGCGATATAGTGACTTAGCGACCTATATCTTATTCAGATACAGTCTAGGCGCTCGCTCCTGTCTAGGACCGAAATATTTCATAATCCTTCTAACTCAATGATCTTTTGCAACTTAGTTTATAGCAATTTGAGTTATTTTTAAACTTTTTTTTATTATTTTTCCTTTATAAAATATTTTTATATATTTATTAATATTTTTTTTTAATTTCAATATTCTTTCAAATCCTTGTGAAACATTTCTGCGGATTTATGTCCGTTTTATGTCCTATGTTTCATATTTTAAAATGTAATTGTGTCTAAATTAAAAACAAATCTTCATAACATATTATTATGTATATATTAATTTTTTTAATACCCTTACAGCCCCTGGAAGGTCTTAGTTGGTTTTGATTTCACAAATTCTAAGCACATCTGATAACAGAATAAATAATTAGTCCACCACAGGAGGTCTCAAACTACCTAGATATAGAACTAGATATTTGTAGCGCAGTATATAACACTCTGAGCTATCAGCTTCCATAATATCCATTTTTTAATAATTGTTTTATACCAATATTTCTCATAATTGCAATCGAAACTCCAAGCCTATACCCTCAAATTGGCCATATAACATACATCATGGCATATAATAAACTGAATAAAAAATAAAAATAAGTCCTGTATCACTACAAGGGTCCAGAGTTCAACATATTTTAGAGCCTGTTCTGTTTCTAGAATATAGATTAGGATGAGTTCGTTAGAATATTCGGAAGGTGATTAGTTCTAGATCATGCTCAACCGCCTGAATATACTTCCAATTAAGGTTACTCGCTTTATAGAGGCTGGGGTTCCCCAGAAGGGACTCCACCTCCCATAGGTGCCAACTCTCCACACGGCAAATATAGAACAATAGTAGAACCGGAGCTAGCTCGGAACTTTCTTATCAGGCATTCTTATTGTTCAATCTAAACTAGCCAATTTTCATATTTCGACTCATCTACCTCCTTGTACCAGAGGCTATAGATTAATTGGCCAACAACTAGAGGGACAAAATGACCACAACACATGCATCACATGATGGAGTAGAACCTTCAGCAGAGCGTCAAAGGACTATCAGGAACCCAGCAGCCACCCAGAACGCACAATATGCCATTCACAGTAATTAAAACTTTGTAAATTTTATATTTATAATCATTATACTATGCATCACTATAACAACATTTATTTCATTTCATCTTTATCAATTCCACATATCAAAGATACCATATCCCGTCAAGGGAATACACTTTTCTAACTTAAAAACTTATTATATTTTAATTCTCTTGTGGATGTTACTGGAGCACATATTTTTGAATCATTCACTCAAGTGAGTAAAAAACCTTTTTCCAGTCAAAAATTGTTTTCTTTATTTAAAAATACGTTTCGACTTATTAAGTCATTTTCAATTTTCTTTTCTTATAAGTCTATTTTTATTTAATTTAAATATTTTTACTCATAAATTTGTACATTATTAACCTTTTAATAGTTGTCAATTAAATTATTTTTTTTATACTTGGAGTTTGTAATGTTCTCCATGGAAAAATGTTAAGAATGACCATGGAGAACATTACCCACTCCAAGTATAAAGAAAAAAATTTTGACTGGAAAAAGGTTTTTTACTCACTTGAATGAATGATTCAAAAAAACTTATTATATTACATGCGTGCCTTGATGAATCGGACCACATTACCATCATTGTACAAGAATAAACCAGGGCATTATTATTTTCACTATCAAATATCGGACCATACATTTTTCTAAAAATCTTTCGCTCAAAAATGGAGCTGGTTTTATATTGCGAGAGTGAGTATTTCTGTACCGTTGGTAAGTGTTGGTCTAATTAATGTTTTGTAAAGTCTAAACATGCATACAAGATTATAGACAAAGACTCTTACGTTATGCGTATTTAATATAAATAAAATATTAATAAATATAAAATTAGAAATAAGTTTATAGCACATAAATACAAATTAACAAGAAGACAAGTTATTTTTTTTATGCAACTGAACGGGCATTCAATTAATTTTATAATTGAAAAAATACTTATTAACCGATGTAAACGGAAGAGTGATTCATATTTATAAAAAATCTTTCTTGGAATTTTTGACAGTTCTATTAGGGTAAAGCAATTTCTATAGGATGAACTTCGATTTCCCCGTGTTGGGAGAGGGCCTAATTTAATTTTTCGAGGT
Organism: Arma custos; assembly: GCA_037127475.1. Classification (NCBI taxonomy): domain Eukaryota; kingdom Metazoa; phylum Arthropoda; class Insecta; order Hemiptera; family Pentatomidae; genus Arma; species Arma custos. Next base: position 67,906,874 of record CM073760.1, on the reverse strand, counting down.
AGCTCAAGTCCCAAGAATTGAAATCGTCGGGAAATACTAAGACATGATTTTTAAATTCAATATAAAAGTTAGGAAAATTATGGAAAGTTGGACACGGGAAAGCCCTTTTGATGAAGTGGACCTCCGACTTTTTTTATTACTTTATCGATTTTATAACTAATGATCTAGTCATGTGCTATAAGTTTTAACCAGAACATTATACAGCAAATATAGCATTTGAAAATTTACAATTACAATCATTATCTTTGAAGCCTTGTTTTATAATATAAAATAAAAACAATTAACTTTATTTTCTACACTTTTTAAAATAAACTTTAGCATTTAAATTCTAGCATCCGTGGAAAATCTTTTTAGCTTCTTTGGAATTTTTCATTTGTATTCTTAACATAAGGTTAGATATTATTAACTAAAACAATTGCTTAATTTTACACGTTCTTCGTCAATCTCCATTTTCTTCAACGATTATTTAACATCGTAATTGTGTTTTTTGAAGTTAAATATTTTCCAATTTAAATAACTACTACGTACTTTACTCCAGAGAAACTGAATTTAAAACAAATATGTCCAATGTTCTTTTGAGTGAATCGTATTCACCATTATGAATATGAAATATTTTTATTCATTTTCGTAATTTATTCCGTTAAAAGAAGTGGTAAAATAGTCTTGAAGTACCCAATTGTGTACAATAATACAGTTATCGATGTGCAAACTTTAACCTTGTTTAGCGACTTTTTGTTGGGGAAACGCTTACGAGTTGGCGCCACTAACATGCTCGTCATGCTTAGCTTAAAACAGTTTAAATTGGAATTCCATTGATACAAGAATAATAATATTTCATTATAATGTCGTTTAATCGTTATGCAATTGAAATTAAAAATAACTTATAACATTAATAACTAGTTGGATTTTTCATTTTTCAATGATTTGTTTTATGAAATGATTGAAAGAATAAATGGCCTAAGTATCGTTGAAGTTAAAGATGATAATAAAGCTAAAAATAAAAATAAAATCTATGTTAATAAAAATACAAGGAATAAATAATATAAATATACACTAATTATTATAATCAGTATGTAATAATAATTATTATAATTTCAATAGCATTATCGATATTTTGTATTCAGCTAGAAACGCCAATCATGTTTCAATTAATAAATAAACTAATATATTAGTGGCCGAGGTTGGATCCTACGGAATCCAGGACCCTTCTGGAGCTCACCCAGCCCCTAAAACCTGGGCACCCAGAATAACGGGGAACAATCTGGCGCTTGAGCTTGAACTAGGACAAATCACTGCACAAACCTTGACCAAGAGGCTGTTTAGTCTCTATAAGATAGTATAACCAAAGATTCTTCATGAGCTCTAATGGTACAGGTTTTTGTATTAATAAATAAACTACTTGAAAATATATGTAATTATTGTTCGGAGTGCCATTGAAAACGGTACTATTGTTAATAATTTAAATTTCCAAATTGGAAATTTAAATAATTCAGATTATAACTCATTCAGAAATTTAAAAAAGAACACAGTTATTCTGAAGTTTTGAGTTTTCAATTCTGTCCCTAGTCCTAAACTTATTGTATTAGATAAAATAATTTCCGAGAAAGACTCCTCAGATACTCTCCACTTGCAAGATGTAGGTAACCATGAAGTATAAATACTCCAGATTTCCAATATATAACTATATTTTCTGCAAATATCGGGAGTTCTCTAGACCGACTTAATTTACAGAATGCCGTTCTCGTCCTGTATTCAGCTCTCACTCGAAGACATTCTTCTCTATATAGGACGCCATGTGACAAGATGGCACTTATGAAACAATATAACAGACATATATATATTGGAAGTATACATATACACAGATGTAGATTGGAATCGGAAAAGAACAACCTATGTGCTCACTATATTTGTATTTTTTATATTATCATATTAGTTTGATGTCATGTCCAATGAAATCATTACAATAGGAATGTTTTGCAATACCAATACCCAATTTTTTTTTTTTTACTCACATGGAACTTTCAAGTAGGTTTATTGAAAAAATTATATATTTTTTTTTAGCTATAACATTGTTCTTTTGAAGGAGCGATATACTTGCAGCCTATATAAAACTATTTTCTTCAGACCAAATGTATTTAAATATTTTTATCCTAAAAGAGATGTTAACCGCTGTAATTTGTGGTATTTTATAATAATACATCCATAATGATAATACATCTATAATAAATTTATTTTTTCATGTTTAGAAAGTTCTACTCCTAGTAAACAAACCTATTTAAATTTTCAAAATTTGTCTAACCGGAGTGAGGACGAAATTCATTCTGTTCAACCAGTCAGAATACAAACCGGAACCTCATATTTGAGGTTCTTAAGATGATTTATAAGCACTCTTGGTCAGAATGGCCTCACAGTAGGCGCTCATTGATTTTTTTTTCGAATATTCTAATGATGGAAGAGATAACATATTTCACTCCAAGAAATTCGTAAATGAATATTCGAAATATAAATACGTCTTAAATATATATAATAAAAATCTTTATTAAAGAAATTGTACTAATGCCATTTGGCACATATTGTTTCTGGGATCTCCATTGAAAACCTCCCCTAAGTGATTCACGTGGAAGCGTGTGTAGAGAAACCTCCCCTAGTGTAAAGTTGAAGGCATTCCTTGTGCGTGGTTCACCTCACTGTAGTAGATCCCTGCTCCAGAGACGTTTCAGTCTCCTTGTCGGATTATGTCGTAATGTTTCTGTCAATAATGCTTTTACCAGTAAGTTTGTGTTTTCAGCTAGTAAATGATGAAATTAAATGAAATATATCCATGAGCCCCACACCTGCGAGGCATAGGTCCATATCGGTTTAAGTAGCATGATACATATAATTCTTTTATCCGTTAGCGATAAGCGGTGATTCAACGTTTTCTTCAAATTAGTCACGTGTGATTTCCAAGTCAGTCTTCTGTTCTCACTTGAAATAATATAAATAAAGTAAATATAACTCATGGCTCAGTAGCGATTTAAAAAGATGAATTTGCGGCTGGACGCTGAAACCTTTTAATGTCTGAAAATAAGATGAGCTTAGACTATATGAATAAATGAGCAGAAATACATCAACACCATTTTTTTGTATATCATGGTCGGTTTTAATACTTATGCCTACGAGTTTAAGTATCGCTAACTGAGGTCAATAAAAATTTAAATATAAGCAAAAAAAAAAATGTGGTAACACCAATTTATTTAGATTCACAGGAGAACAAGAATTCAGAGAACGGTTTGAAGTATCAGGAAACTGTTTTTTTTTTTAACTTATACTTTTCCCTCCTGTTATACTCTTTTGGATTGAATATTAATATAAATAAAATTATTCCAGGATTCACAATATATTATCTGTTTAGTCAGATAAATGATTTCTAAAATACTTATTTCGATTGCCGAACAATTAAAATTCGAAATGGCCAAATCTAATTCAGAAATAGGTGGAGAGATTCCAGATATGGATTTAGATGTTGTGGAACGTTTCAAGAAACCCTAGATGGAATTCAGGCTGAATTTCTGGGCAAGAAGCCTTCACCCGAATAGTTGTAAATTCAAACCGGTATATAGTAACTAATAATCTTAAGTATTTGAGCTCACTGCATATTCAATCATAAGAGAAAGTTTATTTGTTTATTTTCTCGATGCTTATAATATTTGAATAATGTACCAGCAATATTGCGATACCAGAAAGTTTGTAGTTCCGATTGTATTATTTTATCTATACAGTGCAAGGGTGATAGAAATAAAGCCTATATCCCATTATTGCGTTTATTGAAACTACTACTATTTTAAATTGTAATTATATCACATACGCAAAATAAACTATTGCACGGACACTAAAAATTTTATTTAATAGAGAGAGAGAGAGAGAGAGAGAGAGATTTTTATACAGTAAAATCTGAATCATTAATTTTGTTGAAATTGATATAATAAACGATCCTTATTGTAATTCTTTTGGTGCTTACCTGCCCCAGATACACTATTTATTTATAAATAATATATAGAAGTTATAATAGATGAGTAAATTGGTAAACACCTTTGGAAAGGTACCAAATTAAGACTAAGGAATATAAATAATAATTTGAGTACTCATCCTAAATGAGACTCTGGCATCCCAAATATCAATACATATATATTCAAGATATATTTAAGAGTAGAAACATAGCAATACTAGTTAGAGGGATCCATCTCTGGCTGCTAACCGATTAAATAAAAAAAATTATAATTTTTTGTTGATTGTTTAAATTTTTAAATATTTGTATTTTAAAGAGAAAAGATATGCTCCCGGCCGGGATTCGAACCCGGAATCTCTGTCTCTCCGTGACTGTGCTCCGGGATCTGATAAGAGAATAGAAATGTCCCCGGCAGGCGACTCCGGTGGCTCAATTGGTTAGAGCACTGTCACTGAGAGTACAGAGGATCACGGTTCTATTCCCGGCCAGGGGCATATTTTTTCTTTTTAAAATAAAAATATTAAATCAAAGTTTGCCAGCAATGGGAATTGAAACCAGGGCCTTCGCCACTGCGAATCGGCACTCTACCACTGAGCCACTCCGCTCCCTATTTGGAATAAAACATTTAAATTATATCCAAGTGGAAAGATAAATATATTACACAAATAACAAATAAAGTGCTCTCAGTTCTTTTTTTCTTAACACTCAGTACATTTTTAAATTTTTATGAAAACTTTAACAAGCGAGGATGCATACCAAGAGGAGCAATAACTATAAAATGAAAATTTCTTAATTTTTTCTAGTACCTAGTAGTGATCTTACAATGGATTCTAAGAAATATTTTCTCCAAAAAAAATATTAATTCTAAATAAAAAATTCGAAATTAAATCACCACTTTCTTAAAAGAGAGAATGGATTGCAGACGGTTTTCTAATTATGTTTTTTTTACCTCACTTTAGCATTTTACTAAGCCCGGAATAGAACATTGTTTTTCCAATTAAAATCAGATATTCTTCTATTATGTAATGGAAAACAGGATATTAAACGTCTTTTAGGACCGAAGAAAAATTGTGGTGGAATAAAGATTTATTCTATTAGGACTCAAATGTTATATTAGAATTTTAATGTATGTAATGTAACTCATAGTTATTGATATGTAGGAATCAGATTCGAATCCGCTGTTCAGATATATCATTTATATAACAGCCTTGGATCGATTCCATGTGATCTGCAGAAATCTTGAGGTCGAGCGTGATCTCGGCCAAGCTTCAATGCCCTACCGCTGGCTTAGGGTGCACCTACATTGGATCCGATGCGATGCGACACGATCCTATATTATCACATAGGATGGTGAGCTGAAAAAACAAATAACAGAAATACGCAGTGAGTGCCTTCACTGGATCAGATCCGACATGATTGTATTCTTTTCAATCCGATCGTGAAAATAGTCACTACCTTCCGAATAAAATAGTATTAATTTTATTCTTTTATTTTTTATATTTTATATATATTATAGTGAAATATATATATATATATATATATATATATATATATATATATATATATATATTAAAAATAATTAATAAATAATCTTAATTTTATAAATTTAAAGAACCAAATGTTATAACAATAAGAGGTAATATAAATATATAAATATTAAAAAATATTACAATATTTTTGTCATGCTGTTTCACTATAAATAAATAATTTGGTTGTTTTTCAATAAAAAAAAATAGAATTTATTGTTTTTATTATATATTCGTGTTTTATATAATGAATTAATGTTCTCGATTGTGATAATATTTATTTCTTTGATCACAAAATCGAGGCTTGTTTTGAACTAATTCTATGAGTAATTCTTTGTCTATTTTGTTGTTCATCTTTGCAAACGAGTATAAAAATCAGAAAACTTACCTCCCAATGTTGCCAACTGTTTAACAAATGAATTAAACATTACGATGATAATTTTAACAAATGTTAATGTTTCCAATTTAATTTGACGACTTAAAATTTTATGTAGGTATATTTGTTATGTACATTTCTGATAGAAATAATTGTATTCAACCGAAAAATAACCTTCGCTACTATATTTAATGGTTCATGAAGATTGATAATAAAATATTTTAATGATAATTGAGAATATTTAATTTTGATTTATGACGGATATGTATATAATAGTTAATTATCAAATTACAATGTACATTTTTTAATAAACAGTTTAGACAATAAAGGTCTGTTGTCACACATGGTAACGGCTGACTTATCGGATTGAAAACTAATGATTTTGAAATGTGATAATCGCACCTGATCGTACAGTACCGCATCGGATCCAATGTAGGCGCTTCCGTATAAATAAACTATTTTGATTCCGCGAGCGACTAAATCGGTCGGATTGCTCGGATAAAAATGGATCGGATCGGAGCGGATCCAATGTAGGCACTCTCGATATATTTCAGTCATTTGGTTTGCTTCCGAATTCTGATCGTATCGCATCGGATCCAATGTAGGTGCACCCTAAGAAACAGAACGGTCTCTACAATGTGCTGAACCCAAAGCCCTTCATGGATTATAGTGGTAAACAATTTTTTTATTTATTTTAATGAAATAATAAATAGCTAAATTTTCAGACAATTTGGAATTGTCAGCTTACACTTATGTCAGCATTCGAGTTACAATTCCTCTTCAACTTAAAAAAACAAAAACAGCTCTTGCTTAAAACAATGAAGTAGGAAATTAAATAAATAAATGAAGTTATATAAATAAATTAAATAAACGTTTTTTTTAATCTTCGATGGAACTCTGAACCAACATACAGGAGCTCAATTTAATGATTTATAGAGGCTTTATTGCATGTGAAATCTAATGGCTAAGCGTGAACAGAGCCTGACTTGTATAAGTGTCCGACAGTTGACTTTAAAATAATACAGTATCTATCATATATAGAATCTTCCTGGATCTATGATTGGTATAGACTTTTAGAAGCAAATTAATTATTTTCAAATATTTGTACGATATATCCGCAGACCTTTAAGCGAAGGAGGAAAAGGAGAGACCAATATAGTTACGTATTCACGAACTTTAATATTAATGAATTATGGTAATGCGTGAAAAGGTAAGCTCATTGGTGCTTCTGTCAGCTTCTGCCATTAATCCCACGACGGAATTTCAGATTCTGGAGCTTTTAGTGAGAATAAATAATATCCACATCCTATCTCGAAGTGCTACCAATGCGATTCCATCTCATACAGAAATCCTGTCTTAGTAATAGTTAATGAGATTAGTACAATGTACATGGTAAGATAACTATGAAGGAACTCAGAAATCAAAACGAAGCTTTTTAGTTACTTTATAATTTCTTTTCTTTTTTTTCTAAATTACAGTTGATCAATAAACGATTTAAAGTTCCGCGAAATCAGCCATTATTGATACTGAAAGTATATCACATAAATAAATACAAAATGGAGTATATGATACGTCATCAGTCTAATAACACATTGAATCCGACTTCATCTTCACAAGCAATGGTTACACACGTACAGATTTTTTGGACTGTTGATATGAGCTGAGCAGTATTTTACCTTCATTATGCATAAGTTCTTCTGTTTCGAAGAATCCTGGTGTGTCGAAACGATGGACCATTCTTATATGTGCGTTTATTTATTTATATTTAAAAAATAAATCTACTGTAATTTATGGTTTAGATACTCATGCATGCAATGCATGCATGTAACCTTGCATTTATGTCCTAATAATTATTTTATACATATTTCTGAGTTTTTTTTATTCTATATTCAGACAGAAGTCCAGTTCTTCTACAAGTAGACTTAAGAAACATTTTCTCAGATTCCGTTTAGTCAATCTCATTCAGTTTTTTTTATTGCTAATATTGAATATTAGTATCTATCCTGATGAACAAACCTTCAATGTCACACAATAAGGACATTATACGAAAATAATTTGAATTTTTTTTAACTTTTTGATTCACTTCACATATTTCACGAGAAGTTCTTGGGGCTACCAGTATTAAGTAAGTTGTGAAATTTTCCAAATAAAGAAAAAATGTCAACTATATTAATTTATCGCTTATTTATTTTTTACCAATATATATGTGTGTGTGTGTGTATATATATATGTATATATTCAAGGAAATAATGTATATATTAGGATATACCATCGTACGTAAAATGTTGCAAACGATAAAAAATTTAGTTGACAGGAAGATCTAATGAAGGGTAAAATTAGTCTGGGGGTGCAGTCAATAATAACACCAAATAAGGAAAACTTATTTATTACCAGTGACGACGTTTCGGCCTACGTTGTGGGCTATCTCCAGGGCTAAGAAAGAAAACCAAAAATAACAATAAAAATCATTTCTGTACCAAGAAAGAATATAATTTCAAATAGAGTTATAGAAAAATAAAGAAAATTTGCGATGGATAGATTATTAAGGATGTATATAAATAAAAAAATGACAGAATGTGACCTTTCTGTACACATCTTCTGTCGTTTTTTATTATACATATTATATCCTCATATAATCTATCAAGCGTTAATTTTCTTTACTTTTCTATAACTCCAAATGTTATTATACTCTTTCTTAGTACTGCAATGTTTATTTATAGTTATTGTATTTTTTTTCTTAGCCCTGAAGATGGCTTACAACGTAGGCCTAAACGTCGGCACTAGTAATTAATAAGTTTTGGTCATTTTATATAGGATTTAAATTAGTATAGTAAATTTTTTATGTACTGGTTAACTCCGAAGACTACCAAGAATAATTTCAGATTATCACGTTTCAATTAGCCAAGCAGTTTAAACAGGAATTAAAAGTTGGAGAACGGTACCCATTTTTCAACATTCGAGGAGCTTAAAATCTGCTCCGCCATTTATTTCAATTACACAATTTGTATATTAATAAACGCAACTAAAGTTACTCGACGATTTGACCGAAGGCAGAGGTTGGGAATAATTGTCCAATTCAATCTTGACTTAAACGCTATTAAGATAATTTATAGCCTGCTAGGGCCTGAGAGCAGTCACGATTTAAAATACTAATAGTGTATAATATTAAAATATTTAGGTCGGAATTCCAGAGTTACGAAAATTTATAACCTTATAGATGTCGTTACTCTACAAATGCTATTATTTGAACCATTTTTATTTTCAATAATTTATTAATCATTAAAATACATAAGGTCTAAATAAACGAGGGTCGTGATATCACCGATTTCAATGAATCTATATTTATAGATAATAGGTCAAAAAATGTTAGGAACTTTACATTTGGGTAACAGTAACAGCAACCTTCAGTGAAAGTATTACTCCATGCATGCAAGAGTAATTATATGATGGTAGATCAGCCATCTCAGTACGAGCAAGCTAGTGTCCACCAACGTCAAGATGGATTTGGAACAGTTGAGGTTGAACAGTCCAAGGGAATTGATTTTGCTCCTACTGATTTTATATATGTGTTTAGAAATCGATTTGATTTTTAGTGTAAAGCGTAGTAAAAAAAATATTACTCGAACCTGTAGTTTTAACTTTAGACGAACGACTGTCGACAGCTTTTAGTGATAGAACTGCATAACTTTAATCATTTCTCCAGATGCTGCTCTGCTCGTGTTTATCGAGATTTTCATAATTGTTTTAGAAGTAATTAAGATGGACCGAAGTACCGAAGTTGTTAACAAAAAACAAGTTAAATGATGCGATTTGGTATAATATTTGGTCAAATATGCATTTGGTCCCCATTTCCTGAGTCATTGTAGTTTAGGAATTCATGTTTTAGGATAGAGAGGTGGGAGGTGTTTTGTTAATATTTAAAAAGTTAATATTATGCTAAAATATACTAAATACCGATGCACAGTGTTGCGATTAGTGGGAGCTAGCTGGACAAAATTATTTTTTGGCATTTTTGCAGTTCTTTCGTCTAATTAAGTATTGTAATTATAAAAATGGTTTAATTAATTACAAACTGAACTTAAGAGGATTGCTAGGACAATAAGTAGAAAAATTAAAAAAAAAACTGTATAATTATGACAATATATAATAATAAAGCTGATAAAAGTCCGTATTTATTCCAGGACAAGTTTCGTTAGAATAATGATACGGAAAATAAAATATAAACTATAATGTCTTTGTGAATATAATTACAATTTAAATAATACATGTAACTCCTACTAATATTATGAATGCGAAAGTTTGTCTCTCTTTCACTTCTAAACTTTGGATGTACGAGTAACTTATTGTTAAAAAGAAATTAAATTATTTATTTAAAATGATATGTCACGAAACTTTATGTGGCAGACCAAATTCCATGCGAGTGAAGCCGTGGGCAAAAGCTAGAAAAAATAAATGAATATAAATTAGGAGTTAGCTCGCAATAACGAATTAAATGAAAGAAAAAATATAAATACGATAACAATAATTATAATGAAAGAATACTATTAATATTTACACATATTCAAGTTTTATGGAAAACAAAACAATAACAAAAAATTTAAGAAAGTAAAGAAACTTCATATTAATCATAAAACTAATTAAAGATGTTTCGTGGTAAATAAATGCTAAATAAGATATATAATAAATTAAAAGGATTGCCTGCCAAAATCATTTTTATTTTCCTTTCAGAGTCCTCTGTAATGTTTTCAAAATTAATTTCGTTAGATAAGAGTTTCTTTCTTCCTTTCGGTGCATCAACCATTCTTCAACTATAAAAATATTTTCTCGAAATAAAGTAATCTAGAAAGAATGTGCTCTAAAAAGAAGATTTATTCTGTTGCTATGAATAATTTTGGCCTTATCCCTCAAGCTGTGAAGTGTGTCAGACCTAAACTATTATATTACCATGTTTTGAAGTATTGTTTACTATATTCCAATACCATATTTCAGATTTCTAAACATTACTGTTGTCCTAGCTTGTACTAATCGAAACACTGCGCTGGTTTGAATTTCCCGCCATTTATCAGAAATTTTTGAGGAATGAATAGCCAATCTTATTATAATTTTCATTTCAGATTCCTTTGCAAGGTTTCTAGCATTAAAATTGGTCGAAAAGAACTATAAAATAAAAAAATAAGGGTGTTTCTACCATTATTAAAAAAAATTAAAAAGAAGCTTTGAATACAACTGGTTTAGTCTATTTCTCTGGATTCTTTACTTCGGACTCTATTATTGACGAGATGCAGTGTGCCAGGCATAAGCAAATATTAAATTTCAATGCCGATCTTCTCTAGTGCAATACAATTATAATAAGCACTGATATTTTCAGAGATACTGATTATAATTATGATTACTATAGTATGGAAATTGATTCGTCTACTGATTCTCCTAAAATGTAGCAATATAAAGAAGCAATTGTGTAAAAATTACGAATCGTTCCATATACCTTATTATTTAAATACTATAAACAATATACCACTATAGCCATGAAGAGTCTTAGGTCCAGTAAATTGTGGAGACTACTGTTTACTGGACAACGGTTGTGTAGGAAGGTCATTTGTTCAACTTCACGCTCAGCTTCCTGCTTCTCCCCCAATTAAGGGCACCCACTTTATAGAGGCCGATCACAAAGGGTCCATATAAAGCTGTTAATAGATTAAATAATTTATCTTGCAAAGACAGATTTGAATAGCAACCGAATAAATATTATATAAGTACAAATTATTGCAGTTTTGAAAGGATGATATTGGTAGCTGAGCCAACTGAGCAGACGTATCCCCAACCATCCTTCATCCGTCAATTTAGGTCTTGTTACGTCTACTCACGTCTAGTACAACTTCTACCTCTCTCAATAAATCTAATTGTAGCAGTTATTGCATGATTATATAGTTATTGTAACAATGAAAATTCCATTCGGTCGTGAAATTAATAGTCACGAAGTGATTTGTTATATTATATTAATATTATTATATTTACTAAAGGTAGGCTGTTTATGTTTTTAAACTTTAAAATATACTAGAAGGTTATTTAAAGTTTACAAAACGCATCTTTTTCTACTTGGGACGCTCAAAATCACTTGAGCCACTTTACACTATCCTTTTTAAAAATACTTGAAACAGGTTCTACACATTATTATTTATCACTATTATGGAGAAGAAAATGGTCCGAGTAAAGGTATAAAATTATTCGATAAAGATTGAATTTAATATTAATTAATATAACTAATAATTACAAATCAACGTCCACCCACAAGATCTTCTTCATGGCCAAAAAAACAAGATAAGAAACTTATCCATCATTAAATAACCGGAATAAAATAACTAATTGATATATACAAATGAAATAATTTTAATAAACAATATACATAAAGAAATATAACAAAAAAATAATGTTTAGTTTTTAATTTAAATATTTGATCATTGTTCTTTTTAACTTATATTCGCATTTTATGTTGTTCTTTATTATTTTTTTATTTTTTGTTTTTTTCAACTCTTTCTCACTTAATAAATTACTTGTGATAATTAATTAAATATAATTATTTTACACTCTAAGACATAATAGCTTACAATACCTGTATTGTTATTCTACAGGGACTTGTCCCTGAATAAATAAAGACATTATTATTATTATTATATCTTATTTATTCCAATTATTTCATTTTATATCCTATTGCGTTGTTAATTCATATCTATTATAGTAAACGATTATGTTCAAAGCAAAGAAAATTTAAAAAATTGGAAACTACACTAATAGCTTTAGTTTTTCAATTCAAGGAATATAACTTGAAATATTTGGAATACACAATGTCATATTATATGGGTCAAAGTTTGAAAAAGAGACAAACTTTAGTTGTTCGTTTAATGGATACATCTATCACTGTCTGGCCGACACAGGGACGTAAAAACCGAGGGACTAGGGGTGAAAACCGGGCGGGAAATACTTATTTTCTGACTATTACTAACAGTAATATTGTTTATATCATAAAATGTAAATTTTTTTACGCCATACAATTTATCTTAGTTTGATCAAAATGCAATAATAAGCATTTAAAATATACAAGTATCAAGTCAAAGGGTCGAAATATCGCACACTTAAGCTATTGTTACGGGCTACTGGGTATTTAAATGAATTAAACTACTCCTAAATTATAGAGACTAATATTTATTAACAAAATGACAAAAAGAATACAATTAAATTAGTAACAATTAAATTATTAAACTGATATAAATTTACAATGACAATATTTTAAATATTTATCATCTAGGCCTAACTAATTATCACAATTATTTAATTATTACAATAATATAAGATATTACTAATTCAAAATGACTGAACTATTTACATAAATTTGTATGAATATTATAAAATTACACTACAATCTATAGCTACTAAATAACACTTACAGTTCAATCAACACTAATCAAAGTCCACCGACCGTAAGATTCTCCAAATATGACAAATTGACACACAGTAATAAACAGAAACGGTTTATAACACTCACAAGACTGTCACAGTCCACTGATACACTTATTACACTGGCCGGTTCAATAATGAGTAGTTTATCGCACTGACACTCACTTATTACAGTTCATCACAGTGCCTGGTCTATTCTCAGACTGCCTCGCTCGAGGCGAGGAAGGTATTTAAATAGGCAAGGCCGAACATTCTAGAACACGGAAGTAGGGGGAGACTGTTCTAGAACCTTCTTAAGCTCTTCACAAACAGAGGCGGTTCTACTATGTTCGAGAAGGTTCTAATCCAATCTTAACTTCTCCCGCCGACGGCTTAAGACGTTAATCCCTTGTTTCCGTCTTCCTCTCTGTGACCGTAGCACTATTTATAGAATAGAATAGAATAGAAAAATGATTTTATCCTGGGACCAAGTCTCTTAAGAATTTTATACAGAAGTGTACACAATTTGATAAACATATTTCTGGCCAAATGGCTGCATTATATGAATAATATAATATTTAAATAACGGCATTAAAATAAATATAAACTATAAGGTAAGTTCTGCTTGAGAAAAAAACTAAAAATAAAATAGAACAAAAGCTAAAATAACAATAATAAAGCTGAGAGAGAGAATAAATAAATAGATCAAAGCAACTAGCAATATAAAAAATGTAATATAAGTTATAAATAAACACCCACGGTAGGCAGGACCTGCGTCAGTCAGCCTTACAGCCACTGCCATAAATTAGTGGAAGTGAAGTAGTAACTGTTTGAAGTTTATTTATTTGATTAAAATCTTAATTTAAATTTTATCTTCAAATAAATCTGATCGTGCTGGGATTTTAAATGTGCAAGCTTTCAATTTAAATAACAATTACTTTTGGGCCACCTGGGGTGCAGTGGTTACCATAACAACCCACTATGCCCAAGATCGCAACTTTGAAGCCCGAAATGTGGCCTTTAACAGGAGTAAACAATCCTTGGTTACAGCATCCTTTAGAGGAGGCGTAAAATGGTAGCCCCGGCCATGTTCGATATCAGGTATCCGTTAAATATCCCTATCCTAACTATAGCTGGATAACGAGCAAAACCGAATAGCTATAACAGCATCATGTTGACGTTAAATGAAATAAATTAACAGTTATTTTTCTTACAAACAAGACAGATTCAATAGAAAACACCAACCCACAAACACGAAAACTTCGTTATAATCCATCCAGATGGACTGAAATTAATCATGTTATCCTATTCTTCCAAAGATGAGTCGTTTTCTATGATGAATGAAGTAAGAAAGGTTTTCTTTTCAGCAAACATACAAGGAAGCATGTTGCCCCAAGTGACTAATTCTCAAAACCTTTATCCACATTCTCTCGAAGTTCACTGAGTATGACAGAAGGAGGTCAGAATCCATAACAAATATAATCATTTCTGATGAAAAGTGACTAATTCTGAAAGTAATTACTCCAGACCTTGTAGGGTTCAATAAAGAAATCATTGAACCACAATCAATCTTTACTTTTCCTTCAATGCAGTTTTAATTATTTTTTGTCTCATATTATTTTTTATTTTATATATAAAATAATAATTTATACAAACACATAAACTTGTACGCATATAAAAAATTCTTCATTGTCTTTGGATCCTCTTTATATAAAAAAAATGAAAATGTAATCTTTTTAATTTTTTATTCGGGGATTTTATAATCAATGTAAATCTTTTCCCGTCAGTTCTTCCTATCAGCCCATCTTTCTTCTTCCTCTCGCATCACTCTTGAATGAATGACAGCCTTCTCTCACATCCTCCATTCATTTCTTCCTCTCTTTCTTCTATATTCCAGTATATACAGGAAGAGTTTCTTTGGTCATCTATAGTCTCTCATACAAAATGTAAGTTGTAATCCTAAATACAACCAGTTACCGCAATATAAGTTTGTTAAAATCATTATCTGTACGGCACGATTTACTTCTGTTACTATCTCTAAGATTTAAGGAACTCTAAGATTTATTTGTCACTGTTGATGTTGATAGAGTTATTAAGCTCGAGCTGACCAGGTCACTTGGCAAGGATGGAGGATATGGAGATTCCAAAGAATAACTCAGAGGAAGTCCTGCACCGCACTATAAGAACCGAAACTGGGTGGATTGGTCCTTCTGGGGACCTTTGATAGGAAGATGGCTGCACAGGATACAGTTGAACGGCGGAGACTTGTTGAGGAGGCTAAGACCCACAACGGATTGTAGTATCACGGAATTATAATAAGGAAGCAGCGATAATTGTAATAAATTAAATTAATTGCAAAGTAAATTATGTACAATTATTATTGGTAAACGGAGAAAAAAATTAGAACGGTCTTGTAAAAAACATTTGCATCTTTGAAATACATTTGAAATACTGGCCTTTACTATACTTATAAAATATTGACCTATATATTACATATCCTAATATTGATGTAATGATATTATTTAATTAATTTAAGTTAAATTAAAAAAAAGATAAAAATTAATTAATTTCGATAAGTTGCATTTTACTTGTTTAATATAACGAGTTTTATATTAAGATATTTACTTTCTTTTTTGGTTTTATTATAATTCCTAAGGGCTATTTTTGGGAGGAATTTAATGTGCTTGTGCGTTATCATCATAATTATTTATTGAATGTTTCTGTTTATTATCCTCTTTTTTTTTGTTCCTAATATGTATGTCCGAATGCCATAGTAGTTATCTCCCTCTCTTTACGATTCATTGCTAATAGAAATCTGTCTGTTGTCCTTTAAGCAGGATATTCAGAGGTTACAGTTTCTGACAATTTTTTTTAGTCAAATATGGAATTGTTAACACTCTAAGTCAGAGCTGCCGGAATCTGATATACCTGTCATGGTTTACAGCACACGTAACATTTTAAAATATCTTCAGAAGAAGAGACGCGTAGTCAGACGCGTGAATGAGCGATACCTATTTAGGTAGATAGGTTTCGAGCGATATTTTCCTTATGAAGATTAAAATCCGACTCACCTTAAATTCTTGTCCTAATTTCAAATAAATTATGGGCACGAATTTAATATCGAAACCTTTTAAGTAATTTTCAAGAACATTGAATAAACTATTACCCTGGCTTTGATAATTTTGTCTAATATAGAAAAGAATTCGTTTGTTCTTTTTTGAAACGAAATTCTTGGAGGGTTCGAGCAACATCTACTCTATCCAAAAGAAATTAAAAATGTGAATAAAACACTTCATTTATTCTAGAAATATATATTCATTGTGTCATGTAATTAATTAGTTGGATGCCAAACATTTCTTAGTAGCTATTTTTAAGAAAAATAGTCAATAAAAACTGATTGTTGCCAGTCATCTTTCAATAATCGCGGCGGTACTCGAACGTATGGTTGTATTTATTTATCTAACGTGAGATTTCTAACATTTTCAAATCCTGGTATAATTAGTATAGCGATATTTAACATGTGTCTGGTACTGTACAGGCTTGGAACTGCCATTTTACGTCCCGTCGAAAGGACGGCGCATAAAGAATTTTTACTCCTTTTTAAAAACTCCTATTATCAACTGCCAGACTCTGATCCCGCGACCTTGCGAAGGCCCTGTTTCTTCCACAGCAGAAAGGCGAGGTGATGCGCTTATTATGATATCAATTTGTAATTTTTTCAGGATGTCGGTTGACTTAAAAAATACGAATCGTTGGAATGGATTATAGATCAGAGAAAGGATCCAGCTTTACAATACATAATATAGATGGGGCCTACGAATCCAGCATGAGTACTACTGACGACGAGGTTAGAACGGATCAGTTTGCAGAATCCAAATTTAGCATTAAGAAAGTATAACATCAAATCCAAGCAACCTTTTTTTCATTTTTATTATTAAAAAAATAATAATTTCTTTCTTTTTCACAATACCTAAATCCACAACCTGGGTAAAAAAAATAAAAATACATACCGGTATTTATTTTAAACCATATAGACCACTAAGAGAGAGAATAAGGTACATACATTTATGGTAAATTAACCTCAAAGATAAAATAAACGATAACTTTTGCTTTTGTCTTAATACTACAAAGGTCAATTGGAATAGAAGTGTATCCGAACCACTAAGCATTAAATCATTCGTAAAGGAAACTGGAGAAGAAATAATAATGAAAATCAAAAAGATAAAAAACCTTAGTTTTATCATTCGTTGTTCCAACTGAATCAACTTCAAAAGTTTTAATAGTTAAAATAACATTGTAAATTTAATGTTTATATATTCGATACAATTGTCCTTAACACCCCGGCAATCACTGCTCTTCCAACTAACTAGACTTCCTCTATATACACTTTTTCCTCTTTCCCTCATGGTAACCCCCAAGGAGGGACCGCTTATTAATTTTAGGACACGCACCATGCTTAAATAAAGGACATGTGATTTTAACATTCACAAATCAGTTTATAGAATTAGTATATAGACTAGAATGTTGCACCCTGTTCTTTGGAACACAGTCATCTAAGCGAACAACAAAAGGCGTATTTTCAGAAGTATTGTTGAGCCCTCCCTCAGCTACTCCTCAGAGACCTGGACACGAAGAAGAGGAAGACCCCGAACCCGATGGAAGGACTGCGTGGAGGAGATGGCCGGCAGGGGACTTGAGGAGGATGACTGGTGGAACAGAGAAAAGTGGAGAGACGCTCAAACTTAAGCAGGCAACCCATTGAGGGAAAAATCCTGCAAAAGTAAGTAACTATAGAATTACATTTAAGTATTAGTTAACAATTTAATAAATTAAAAAAATTGAGTTTGACTAAGTAGATAATATGCATGATCGAACAAAATAATGATTAAATTCGTAATCATGAATTATTAATTAAAATTAAGACAAAAATAATAGTAAAATTTAACAAATATAAAAGTAAAGAAAATTTGAAATAAAATTAATATTTTAAGCACATCAAGAAGGTTTTTATACAATAATTTCTATAACTAAAAGCATTAATGAATAATTTATAAACTATAGAAGAGAAAAGAATATTAATAAAAACAAATATTCTGTTTTTATTTTACATAGATAATCATGTTTAGAGACAGTAATTTATAAAAACACATAAACATTTATACACGAGTAGTAAGAATAAATAACATGAAAAACTATGTGGTTCATGCCATTATTTGTTCGTAGAGTTGACCAAAATCAATGTCTTTTATAAATGATAGTAAGTTTGTTTTAAATTTAGAGAAAATTGAGTGTTCTCTCAGACCAAGTCCCTCGTTTGAGTATTTTGTTGCTTATGAATTTAATTCGTTATCTATTGTATCGTGAACAGTCATACATTATATGTATTAAATTCTTTCATATCTAATTAAAAATATAATCCCATAATTTTAATACCTCGATAAAATAATTGTTTATCCTTAAATTTTATAATAATTAATTTTTCTGGTGTTCAGAGACTTAATCTAAATAAAAATAAAAAAAACCTTAGCCTACATGGTTCAATCACCAAAAGGTGACATAAGTCTCGAGGAGAAAAACCGACTAAGGGAAGTAAAGACACCATTGGGGGGCCGTGGAAGTGTTGGTGTTGCAGTTGGAAAACAATCGAAGAACAAGCCCAAGTTCCACTAACCTTAAATCTTCCCTTGGACTTCCCGAGAAAGGGCTTTGCGAAACGAACTTTCTGGACTTTTCCAAGACGATTTGGTCAGAGGTACTTGATGTAATGCATTTGAAAGTTTTATTGTTAGTGAAATTACCGCAGAATGAATTAAAAAATGAAAGTAAAAAATTTTGTTCTTCAGGTGAGGATCAAATTATGAGTATCATCTTTATTTATTTACTTAAATAATTAATTGATCATTCCACCTTCATATATATATATATATATATATATATATATATATATATATATATATATATATATATATATATATATATAAAATAATTCATATATCGTTACCCGGGTCGGAAAAAATCGAGAAATTGAATGTACCATCAAAAAATGGAAATTAGAATATTTTGGTCATCATTTTAAATGATGAGTATCTTCTACAGCATTGACAATTTCTAAGCATATGATTACAGCAAGGGAAAGACTGATAGTGCAATAGGAGGCTGCCAGGAAGGAAGAGGCACTCCTTGCTGCATAATATTAGACGATGTCTCACAACTGTATAGTTATCTAGAAGTGCGGCCAAAAAAATTAAGATTACCAGGTAAACAGCCAACATCTAAAACATTTTTATATATTTAATAACCTTTTAAATAAACTACATATTTAATTGAAATAATTTTTTTGTTAGTGATACAAGATTATATCATCTAGTAATTTGCGAATGTGTGTACATTTTTTAACCTATAAACAATCAGGAAGAACTGTTTGGAAAATTTTACTTTCAGTTCTTGAGATTCAGTCTCATCGTTAAACTCTTCGAGACTATATTGTTCCCATAATCATGACAAATTGATGTCGAAATGTCATTACTTTATTAACCAAGCATAATACCTGTTCAATATTTTCTAATATTATGTGACTACAGTTCATGAGTAACCAAAATCGTGTTTCAAAAATAGACTCATTATTTCCTAGTTAGAACTGTATCTTGAAGTTAGAATTTTAATTATAATATTATTGCCCCTCCCTGGTTCTACAAAAAATAAAGAATTTATTGATCAGTTAGCATTAGCTTTTTCCAAATATTACCGCTTCTGTCCTGTCTATGCAGCCCTGTTAGGAAATCTTCGATAGGCATATTTAATTTATATACTGGATGCAAGAATAGTTGTAGCCCTACCATTAGCAGTGACAGTGAAATATCTGCTACTAGCGCATTAGAGGATAAAATTCGCATAGCTGCAGAGGACGGGACAGATTTAGAAGAGGCATAACGGGTCTGGTTGTGAGGCAAGAGGGAGTGGTCTATGGCGCAACCACGTCTCTCGGACGTTCCAAATACATAATCCCCCGTCCGTCCCCGAAACAATGGAACTGCCTGTACCTGCGCAAGCTATATTCATTAGAGATTAGGCCTCTTGCGCAATGTTTACATCGAGGTTGTATCGGACACGATCCGTTACTATGCAAAATAGACCATTCACATATTGAGAACATTTTTTTTTTCTATTGATGGATATCATTTTGTTTAGGTAGTCTTGGTAGGATGAGTGAGAGGATCATTGAACGAAAAAAAAAAGCCTGTACTGCTCATAAAGGGTTATGGGTTCAGTACGTGGTAGCGACTGTACTGTTTCTTAGACAACGGTTTTACAGGGAGCTAGCTGATTTATCCTAGA
The DNA here is from genome assembly GCA_037127475.1 of Arma custos. Lineage (NCBI taxonomy): Eukaryota > Metazoa > Arthropoda > Insecta > Hemiptera > Pentatomidae > Arma > Arma custos. The sequence goes on along the minus strand of CM073760.1, from coordinate 67,886,218 downwards.
TCTATCTCAACCTCCAAGTTCCCCCTATTTTATGTATCCACTTTACAGAGGTTAGGTAAAACTCTGGAACGTCCCAAATTCCATAAAGCCCATCTCCGGCTGCTTATAGATTAAATAAAATGAGCTACTACCGGATATTTACGTGGGGTCTTCAGAACAGCACCTCGGTGCTTTTCTTTAACATTTAGAAGAACAATGATCCCATTGAGAGGATTATTAAGGTCTTCTAATGTGCAGAGAGTGCATTAAAACATTCAATGGGTGTAATGTTCGTACATAGAAATTCGCTTGTGAAAGAAATCTTACAAATATTATTCAATTACACACCAAATAATACTTTATAGAGAATTCCCACGATCACTTAATATCTATATTGATAAGTTTTGTAGAATCATATCTGTAAATTTAACTACTACCTTAGGAGCCACTTTAACGTTGAGAGCTTGATAAACTTATCAACCTTAATGTCGACATTTCCTCAATCTTCTTTCTTCAAACTTAGAACAGGAAAAAAAATCCTTGAAATACAAAATAGTTACCATTTTGTTACACAAAATAGATAAATATATATTTTTAAAATTATATATATGCATGTAGCTTTACTAAAACAACTAATATTTTACAAACTACAAATGCTCCTGAAAAAGTCACCATGAATAGTGAATTATTATTAATTTTGCAACGAACTAGCTAAGATAAATAAAATATTTAAATATTTTTTACATACAATGATGTACTTACCTATAAGTATAAAAAAAAACATTGTACTTAAAATCCTGAAGGTTATTAGTAGGGATTGTACTGTTGGCAGGCCAAGTGAGAAAAAGTATTGAAAATAAAAGGCATTTGAAATTAAATATTTCTTCTTCTGTAAATGCGTAGACATATCTTTTAGGTAGAAAGATTCTTATTTTTTCTTTTTCTCCTTCATCTAATAACATTGCTTCAATTGACGGGCCATACTCCGTCTCCTTCTTCGAAAGTTGTAGAATTTGATTAAAAGCTGTGCCGTTCGTTGGTAGTTCATTCTTTATTATTTATTTACTTAGATATCTATTTATTTGTTTACTTTATATTTATTTAGATTATGTATTTATTGAATATTTATTGCATCTGTGTAATGAAAATAAACCTTTTTACGAAAATCTAGGCTTTATTATTCACAATGATCATATGAATATTTTAAAAGGTTACAATAGGTTATAACTGCTAGAATGATAATAAATCATCACATTCTTCCGTCCTATTAAAATTTTAATTCATAGTCCTTCAATCGGGAAGGCGCGCGGTGCTCTATAGTGGAGCGTCGCAGAGAATTTTCATGAGGCTGAGCTTCATTGTTTATCATGTGTCCTATATCCTGGGTATCTTGATGTTGAAGGGTTCTTGCAGGTTCCGGCTCCTGTTGCCCAGATGGCTCGAGCTCCGGCTCAATTTCCTCTGGTTCTGTCTCAGTGATCGTCCCACCTTGAGGTGCTAAATGTTTCAACGATACTGTCGTCTCTCGCCCGTCTCCGAGGCGTACCCTGGCCTTCTGTGGATTGACGTCAAGAATGTCAACTTCCTCGACCAATGGATCGAATTTACTTCTTCATGTCTGTTTTTTCATCAAAGCTTTCTGTGAAGCCAAGTCGGGAGTGAAATGCCGTTAGAAGATCGTCTGTTGTGTCAAAACATTCTCTCATGAGATGTCACGTTGGTTGCTGTGCACAACAGGGATCGAATTGAGTGAAGAGCATCAGGGAGCACCAATTCCCAATTCGATGGATCCAGCTTCATATGTTCAAGAGCAAAAGATACAGTGCGCCAAATTGTGCCATTTTCTCGTTCAATTCGGCCATTTCCTGTAGCGTTATAAGTCGACGACATGGAAGTGGCTACTCCCCTACTGTGAAGAAATTGTTGTAGCTCCCTGGATGCGAATGAGGTTCCTCGGTCAGTGTGCACATACGAAGGTAGACCAAATGTGGTGAATAAGTCAACAAGATAGTCAATTAATTTCATAATTGTAACATGACATCTCCAACCGCCACCTCTGTATCTTCTAATTTCTTATTTTATTCTGATGTTTCATATCAAACATGAACGATACAGAGCGCTGGTCCGTAATAATTTTGAAAAACCTTCCGAGTAAGAAATGTCTCCATTTTTTAAGGGCACAGACAACAGCATAAGCCTCCTTCTCAACGGTTGAATGTTTACGCTCGCTGTTGCTCAGCTTTTGAGAAAAGAATGCAACTGGCCGTCCACACTGCGATAGAACAGCTGAAATCGAGAAATCAGAGGCATCCGTTTCAACTAAGAATAACTCCAAGTCATCAATCGTACTCACTATTGCCTTAAAGATCTCAGTTTTGAGTTGGTTGAAGTCAGATATAGCTTCAGGAGTCAAGGGGAAGGTTTTTGAGTTAACAAGCCGTTTGACTTTGTCCGAATAGTTAGGGACTCGTCTAGAATAGTGCGCGAGCATTCCGATTGTCCGCTCAAGGGCCTTCCGACTGTCTGGAGGTGGAAGATTGAGCAGCGGCTTTAGACGTTCAGGGTCAGGAGATATGGTCCCACTTCCGATTTTATAACCAAGCAAATTTATTGAAGTTAGTGAGTACTTGCTTTTTTCTTGATTGATTGTGAAACCATATTTTTTGACTGCATCAGTGAATCGCTTGAGATTTTTATCGTGTTCCTCCTGATTCCGACCACACACCGTTACATCATCCAGGTAAGCATACATTTTCTCAAGTTTTTCGTGAGTAATAAAGTCATCCATCACCCGCTGGAAGGTGGGTCTTCCATCTGTCAATCCAAAAGCTAGGCGTCGAAATTGATACAAACGGCCACATGTCTCAAACGCGGTGAAAGGCCGATCTTTTTCTCGTAAAGGTACTTGGTGATAAGCGCTTTTGAAGTCGATTGTGCTAAACATAGAATTTTTTGAAACCTTGGAACAATATCCTCGAGACTTGGGAGGGGATATGCGTCAAGGTGCATGAACCGATTAATGGTTTGGGAATAATCTACGACCATTCGCTTTTTATGACTCTCATTTCTTACAACGAACGCTTGTGCCCTCCTGGGAGACCTACTTTCTTCAATAATCCCATCAGCAAGCAGTTTTTCAATTTCTTTCTTCATGAAATCGGCGTCTTCTAAAGAGTGCTTCCGAGATTTGGTGATTATGGGTTCGACGTCGTTAGTTAGAAATTCAAAAAGGGGAGGAGGCTCTATCTTTGCTGGAGCCAGATAACTGATAGTCAATGGAGGTTTGATTCCCCCAAAGGCAACCGTGAGTTCAGAGCGTTGTTTTAGTAGATCATGTCCAACAATAACATTAGCATACAAATCGGGCAATACACTGATTTTTGTTTTAGGATAGCGGTGACCCTACAACTCAAAATGAGCTACACAGTAATTAGAAATAGGCTTGCTGAGAGATGTTGAAGCCATGGAGACTCTACTAATTGTAGGGTACATTTTCAGGTTTCAGCTTTTCGCAAAACACTGTGATATAAATGTCTCGGAGCTCCCTTTATCAATCAAAGCAAAGGTAGGAGTAGAATTAACCAGAACTTGCACTTTAGCTTTGTCGAGGACAGTAGAGGCTGCAACGAGTACGGCTGATGAGGGAGCTTTTTTAGTTGATCTGCAGACAGATTTCCAATGACCCGTCTTCTGGCATCTTTCGCATGTATCATTTAAAGCGGGGCACTGCTGACGAGTATTGTGTCGCTGCCGACCACAAAAATAGCATTTTTTATTTTTGAAATTCGAGTCCCTGGGCCTACTTGCTGCCAAATTTGCTATATCTTCCAACGAATTATCACTTTCCAGAGGGATAGATGAAGAAGCGTTAAGGGTTAGCTCAGAGGTGTATGATGCAGATTGATTTTTGGCTGATTCTAGAGCTCGAGCTTTTTCAACAGCCTCATCGAGAGTTAGCTTGTTAAATTCCAATAGTCGCAGCCTTATCTGGTTTGAACTGAGGCCGCGAATGAACGAGTCACGGACATATGTTTTCCGATGTGTTTCTGCATCAACGTCCGCAAACTCACAGTTTTTACTCAACTGTTACAATGCTTGGTGGTATTGGTCAATTGCCTCATCTGGAGACTGCTTACGGGAAGCCAGTTTATGTCTTGAGAAAATTTCGTTTATTGGTTTCATGTACGTAGCTTTAAGTGTTCAATAGGTGTCGCGTACGTGCCCTTATCGGCAATCAATTGGTAAATAGTATGTGAGATGTGATTAGTACGCTTAGTACGCTCAAAGCCGCGATGAAATTTTCGAACGTCTTCAGCCAGTAATTCCACTCCTGAGCAGCTGCAGGGGAGTGTGGATCTCCGTCGAACTTCTCCGGGGAAAGTAGAACAAGAGATTTCGAACAGTATTAAAAAAGCAAATAATCTTTACTACCAGATCTGCAACACTATTGTAGGCAAAAGCTACCAGTATTATATAATATATTCTCTATATTCTAAATTAATTTTTTTAATAATAGAAAAAAATATAGTATACCACGTATCACACCATAAGTTGAAAAAAACGAATAATGAATCACATATATTGTCGACCGTTTGTTTGTGTTATTTGTAATTAATTTGTTTTTTATATTTCCACTCAAATTATATATATTGAATGATAATTGTTGACCTTGATAATATATGTGGAAGAAATTGTTCCGGGTAGAGGTCACTGAATGAATTTCTTGTGTAATTTGAGAAAAACTTTATTGATAGCCAACGTTTCGACCTACAAGTTTACTTCATTCAGTGACCTCTACCCGGAACAATTTCTTCCACAAATTATATATACTTTTTTTTTAAGTTATAACTTCTTAAACGTGATATGTATTTCAAAATGATTACCTACTCCTTGTTTACCTCCTTATTACCTTTTCTAGAATACTTCAATGACACAGAAGTATTTTATGATTGGCACAGACAGAATACAGGAAGGGAATGAACGCACCATCCAGAATGGAATGAGTTAACAGCAGCATTAATGAGCATGTGTTATTTAATTACAATTATAAGCTATGATTATCAATTTATGATTAGCTCTAAAACAGTCAAAAACTTTAAGTAAACTCAATTTCTTATGAGGAATGTTTTAAATTTAGAGGCTGTCAAAAGAAAATGGTTAGATAAATAAATGAAAACGATCTGATTTTCTTCGCTTTAGTTTTCAAAGTGTTCTTGGAGTAAAGAATGTAAAAAGAACCTAATAGCCTTGAATAATTTATTGCTAAAAAGCTTCCATTTTCTTTTTTAAATGGATGGCAACGTCATTAACGGTGATAACGAAATTAAAAAGAAGATAAGCGTAAAGTGGTAATTTCGGGTAAATTTTTATGTAGATGTTTCGTAACTTAGTGATTCAAGAAAATTAAATAAGAGCCAACCTTTCAGTAAAAGTAAACTGTTAGTAATAAAATATCGGAGAAGTAAAAATTCGCCATTTATTAAAGAGATAATGTAAAGGAGATAGTTGGGGGGTGCAGTCAATAAGAACACAGAATAAGTGAAGTACTTATATTATGTGCCGACGTTTCGACCTACAGTGTAGGTCATCTTCAGGGCTAACAGAGAAACAAACAGAACAAAAAATGTAAAAAAATATAAAAAATGTACAGTAACAGTAATATGGTGACAAGTAATGTTGAAAAATAAAATAGTGGCAGATATGAAGATAGAAGATAACGAATATAAAAAAGAGCCAGATTATAATAAAATAAAGATATAGACAGATTTAAAAAATTAATGATAATGAAAAGGAATTAAACTAGTGGCAGATATAATAAAATTAAGATAAAGACAAATATAACAAAATTATTGAAATAGTGACAGATATAATTATTGAAATAGTGACAAAATATAATAAAATTAAGGTAAAGACAGATAGAACAAAATTATTGTTAATGAAAAGAAAATGAAAATAATGGCAGATATAATAAAGTAAGACAGATTTAATAAAATTAATGAAATTGAGCAGAAATGATAAATTATAAATAACGCATATAAAATAAAAAATAGAAAATAAATGTACAGAATGGATAGTACAGTACAAAATAATAATATAAAGGAAAATCAAAAGGAGGAGTTAAACAAAAGAAACAAAAATGAGGATATTTACATATACAAAAAGGTTGGAATATGAAGAATAAAGAAAAACTAGTAAATTAAAGGTATAAAATGTATGATAACGGACTTGATGATGTTACAAGTTACAGAAAAGTATGGAACTATATGTACAATAACAAATGTGAATAATAGAAATACTATTGTACAATAACAACAGTGTACAATGACTGTTTTGAAAAAATAGTTGATAGGAATAGAATATGAAAAGTTGAAATAAGTGACACAATAGTGTACAATGTCTGTTTGAAAAAAAGTAGATGGGATTAATGAATTTGAAAAATTAAAATAGGTGTTTAAAAATATGAACTCTTGATTACCAACATATGATGGATGCCAAAATGATAAGGGGGAAAAAAGTAGGAAAATTAAAATTGGAGAAAGGATAAAGAGAAAAGTTTAAAATAAATAAAATAAAATATAAAGAAGATATAAAGAAGAGGAGACATACCGAATGTTGGAAAGCGTGGCCGTTACATATAACGGCTGGAACGTACTAAGCACATGACCGTTAATACCGGGGGAAGAGATAGGAGCGGTATCTAGTGGCCAAAAAGTTAACTATAGAAGGTAACCGTACTGGAGTATAGGAAAAGATGGGGAAAGTGAATAAATGGATAAAATTAATATAAATAAAATTTAAAAAATGAAAGAAATGTCAATAGAGTGAAAACAAAAGAAATATCAATGACGAAGTAACGGAATTTTATCGGATTCCAGCACAAGACCGTTAAGACCGGGGGAAGAGATAGGAGCGATATCTAGTGGCCAAAAAGTTAACTATAGAAGGTAACCATACTGGAGTATAGGAAAAGATGGGGAAAGTGAGTAAATGGATAAAATTAAAATAAATAAAATTGAAACAATGAAAGAAATGTCAATAGAGTGATAACAAAAGAAACATAAATGACGAAGTAACGGAATTTAAGGTCTTTTGAGTAAATTAAAAATTTGGGAGTAGGTAGAGGAAAGGTGATGAGAGTCAGACTTAAGATTGATAGAGGAGGAATCTAAATTTATGTGGATAGTTTCAGAGAGGATGCGTTTGTCATGGTTATGAGCTGTAGCTAGGATAGACGTTTTTTCAAAATCAAAGGTGTGTTTTAAAGAAAGGGCATGTTAGGAAAGTTTAGAGGAGGTATGGTTATGGGAGGAAATGGCATATTTGTGTTGAGTAATACGGTCTTTAAGGAAGTTTTTGGTTTCACCTATATAGGAAGAGTTGCAATTAGTAGAAGAACAAGGAATCCGACAAACGACATGGGAACGAAGCTTGAAGGGAATAGGATCTTTGATACGGGTATAAATATGGGAAAGTTTGTTATGTGATTTGAAGGCAATACGTAAATTGGGGATAACGGAACGTAAGTATTTTTGAATGTTATTAGAGAGGGTGGGTATATATGCCAAGGATCTGTATATAGGGATAGATGGTGGATGTGGCGATCGGGTGGGGGTGGGGGGGTTATAGTAGTCATGGATGAGATTATTAACAATATAGGGAGGGAAATTGTTTTTAAAAAGGATTTCTTTGATACGGTGGGTGTTGGTTGTATGGAAGCAGGCGTCAGAGAGGGATAGGCCACGGTGAATGATATTTTTAGCGACGTTAATTTTAAGGTGGTGTGGATGTTGGGAGTAATAATTAAGAAGTCGGCCAGAGTAAGTGGGTTTAGTATACCAGTCAGTGGATAAGGTGTGGTCAGAATTTTTAATGATAAGGAGGTCAAGAAAAGGTAGTGACTTATTGGATTCGACTTCAACGGTGAAATGGAGGCGGGGATGGTATGAATTGAAGGAAGATAATAAATCAGTAATGATGTTGGGATTAGTGATAAGGAGGAGGTCGTCTACATATTTTTTGATGAAACAAATATTGTCACGGAACTGTAGTAGAATGGAGTCTAGAAGGTCATTTAGAACAATTAGAGAGGTCAGGAGCTAGGGGATTTCCCATGGCAAGTCCAGAAATTTGGGAATAGAACTGTCCATGGAAGGTAAGGTAGGCGGATTCACAGCAAAGTTTTAAAGATTGAAGGAATGAGGACCGGTTAAGAGATGTATGGGGTTCTATTAGTGACCAGTAGTTATCTATTATGTCAAGAGCTTTATCTAAGGGAATTTTGGTGAAAAGACTTTCGACATCGAAGGAAGTGAGGATGTAATGATCAGGAATGGTGAGGGATGTTAAAAGATCACGTAGGTGAAAGGAGTTATGGATATCGTATGGGTTGTTACGGCTGAGGACTTGTAAAGAAGAAAGTAAGAATTTGCTAAGTTTTGTAGATAGTGAATTGACGTTGGCTGTAATCGGACGGAGGGGGTTGTTGGGTTTGTGGATTTTGGGAAGACCATAAAAACGTGGGGCTAAGGAATTATAGGAAATGAGGTTTCTGTAAACGGGATAAGTAATTAATTTAGAATTGACAAGGCTTTTTAAGTGGAGGTTGAATTGTTTTTGGAGAGATGTAGTAGGATCACGAGGTATGGGTTTATAGGTGGAAGTATCAGAAAGAAGGGAATTAATTTTGAGGTTATAATCAGAAAGGTCCATAATTACAGTAGACTTACCTTTGTCAGCTTTGGTTACAATTAAGTCATCATGAGATTGAAGAAAAGAACGTGTGGACGCAAGGTCTTTGAAAAATTGCGGAGAGAAATTAGAAGGGGTGGAATGGGGGTGTTGAAGGAAATTTGAAATGATATTAGCTACAGAGACGCGTGAAAGATCTGGTTGAACATGTTAATGGTTGAGGAGGGGGTCATTATGGATGTATTCTAAGTCAGTCAATAAGTCAGGTATAATTTTTTTGAAGGAGGAGGAGGGTGCAGAAAAATTTGGTCCTAAGGATACAATATTGATAACATTATTAGGGATGGGGGTGGAAGAAATATTGTGAACCCAGAGGTCATCTCCTTTAGGATAGATTTTGGAGATGAGGGAGTGTTGGTAAAGGGATTTAAATTTGGAGATAAGTTGGTGTTTTTTGCGTGACCTAGTTATGGAGAAAGTGGATGCAATAAGAATTGAAAGGTTGTTCATGTGATCAGGGGAAAGGTGACTGGTTAAAAATTGGTTAAAAATTCATCATTATGTTTTTTCTCTTTAAAATTTAAAAAAATCTCTTGTCAACCTTACTCTGGCCGACTTCTTAATTATTACTCCCAACATCCACACCACCTTAAAATTAACGTCGCTAAAAATATCATTCACCGTGGCCTATCCCTCTCTGACGCCTGCTTCCATACAACCAACACCCACCGTATCAAAGAAATCCTTTTTAAAAACAATTTCCCTCCCTATATTGTTAATAAACTCATCCATGACTACTATAACCCCCCCACCCCCACCCGATCGCCACATCCACCATCTATCCCTATATACAGATCCTTGGCATATATACCCACCCTCTCTAATAACATTCAAAAATACTTACGTTCCGTTATCCCCAATTAACGTATTGCCTTCAAATCACATAACAAACTTTCCCATATTTATACCCGTATCAAAGATCCTATTCCCTTCAAGCTTCGTTCCCATGTCGTTTGTCGGATTCCTTGTTCTTCTACTAATTGCAACTCTTCCTATATAGGTGAAACCAAAAACTTCCTTAAAGACCGTATTACTCAACACAAATATGCCATTTCCTCCCATAACCATACCTCCTCTAAACTTTCCTAACATGCCCTTTCTTTAAAACACACCTTTGATTTTGAAAAAACGTCTATCCTAGCTACAGCTCATAACCATGACAAACGCATCCTCTCTGAAACTATCCACATAAATTTAGATTCCTCCTCTATCAATCTTAAGTCTGACTCTCATCACCTTTCCTCTACCTACTCCCAAATTTTTAATTTACTCAAAAGACCTTAAATTCCGTTACTTCGTCATTTATGTTTCTTTTGTTATCACTCTATTGACATTTCTTTCATTGTTTCAATTTTATTTATTTTAATTTTATCCATTTACTCACTTTCCCCATCTTTTCCTATACTCCAGTATGGTTACCTTCTATAGTTAACTTTTTGGCCACTAGATATCGCTCCTATCTCTTCCCCCGGTCTTAACGGTCTTGTGCTGGAATCCGATAAAATTCCGTTACTTCGTCATTGATATTTCTTTTGTTTTCACTCTATTGACATTTCTTTCATTTTTTAAATTTTATTTATATTAATTTTATCCATTTATTCACTTTCCCCATCTTTTCCTATACTCCAGTATGGTTACCTTCTATAGTTAACTTTTTGGCCACTAGATATCGCTCCTATCTCTTCCCCCGGTCTTAACGGTCTTGTGCTGGAATCCGATAAAATTCCGTTACTTCGTCATTGATATTTCTTTTGTTTTCACTCTATTGACATTTCTTTCATTTTTTAAATTTTATTTATATTAATTTTATCCATTTATTCACTTTCCCCATCTTTTCCTATACTCCAGTACGGTTACCTTCTATAGTTAACTTTTTGGCCACTAGATACCGCTCCTATCTCTTCCCCCAGTATTAACGGTCATGTGCTTAGTACGTTCCAGCCGTTATATGTAACGGCCACGCTTTCCAACATTCGGTATATCTCCTCTTCTTTATATCTTCTTTATATTTTATTTTATTTATTTTAAACTTTTCTCTTTATCCTTTCTCCAATTTTAATTTTCCTACTTTTTTCCCCCTTATCATTTTGGCATCCATCATATGTTGGTAATCAAGAGTTCATATTTTTAAACACCTATTTTAATTTTTCAAATTCATTAATCCCATCTACTTTTTTTCAAACAGACATTGTACACTATTGTGTCACTTATTTCAACTTTTCATATTCTATTCCTATCAACTATTTTTTCAAAACAGTCATTGTACACTGTTGTTATTGTACAATAGTATTTCTATTATTCACATTTGTTATTGTACATATAGTTCCATACTTTTCTGTAACTTGTAACATCATCAAGTCCGTTATCATACATTTTATACCTTTATTTTACTAGTTTTTCTTTATTCTTCATATTCCAACCTTTTTGTATATGTAAATATCCTCATTTTTGTTTCTTTTGTTTAACTCCTCCTTTTGATTTTCCTTTATATTATTATTTTGTACTGTACTATCCATTCTGTACATTTATTTTCTATTTTTTATTTTATATGCGTTATTTATAATTTATCATTTCTGCTCAATTTCATTAATTTTATTAAATCTGTCTTACTTTATTATATCTGCCATTATTTTCATTTTCTTTTCATTAACAATAATTTTGTTCTATCTGTCTTTACCTTAATTTTATTATATTTTGTCACTATTTCAATAATTATATCTGTCACTATTTCAATAATTTTGTTATATTTGTCTTTATCTTAATTTTATTATATCTGCCACTAGTTTAATTCCTTTTCATTATCATTAATTTTTTAAATCTGTCTATATCTTTATTTTATTATAATCTGGCTCTTTTTTATATTCGTTATCTTCTATCTTCATATCTGCCACTATTTTATTTTTCAACATTACTTGTCACCATATTACTGTTACTGTACATTTTTTATATTTTTTTACATTTTTTGTTCTGTTTGTTTCTCTGTTAGCCCTGAAGATGACCTACACTGTAGGTCGAAACGTCGGCACATAATATAAGTACTTCACTTATTCTGTGTTCTTATTGACTGCACCCCCCAACTATCTCCTTTACATTAGATCATCCAGTCAACTATTTTCATCTCATATTAATGAGATACTTTAGTAGTTCTTGTGAGGTTACGTTGCTGAGCTGGGGTGGTTCACTAGTTAAATATAAAACAAATAGTATAAGTGAGCTATTCTAATTAATAGTTTTCTGTTAAATTCTACTTAATCAAGTATTCAAGAGTATGATGAGCGATAATACAAGTAAGAAATTAAGAAACAAATATTTTAAAATAAATAAACGATAAAAAACCTCCTGGAAAAAATACGGAATATCCATTAAAGACAAAATGTTGAGAAATATTACTAAGTTCTTTTAAATTCTTTTTAAAATCCTTGGTTATGCCGTCCTTCGGAAGGGACGTTAAACAGGAGTCCCGAGCCTGTACGATGTCAGGTGCTCGTTTCGGGTGGGTTCGTTTGTGTTCGGTATTGTCGTATGTGTGTAGGATGGTAGTAATATGTGTTAGTCTTTTTTTTTATGTCAGGATACCAGTTTTTACTAAGCTTGTAACCGTCTTCCTTATTGAAATTATTGGATTCTTTGATAATTTCTATGGCCTCTCTTATGGTGCGGAGGTGATAATTATTTTCTTTAACCAGTTTAGCTGTGTTTTTCAAAATGTGGTGGTTTGTGTTGTAGAAGTGTTTTGTCAGTAGAGAATGTGGTCTTGATGCCGTGGTTCTTTAGAATCCTGGCGATCTTTTCTGGTACCTTAGAACTGTATCCGAGAACTGAATATTAAGTGTAATTATTTTGTGAGGTGGTTCAGTGACTTTTGTTTTATTTTTTTATCTTTTTCTTTGTTCCAATAAGAATAAATTGGGTCTAACCTAGGAACAGAACAATTGTAGGGCGATCACAAACTTTATTTATTTTATTTTTATTAATTATTATTTTGATAGTGATTATTTTTAAAAGTTTTTGTTTTGAAGAGAAAAGATTTGCTCTGGCCAGGATTCGAACCCGAGTCGTCTGCCTTTAAGCTACCAGGGGTTGTGTCCAAGTCAGGCAAATCCGTTCTCTTCAAAAGAAAAATATTTAAGAATAACCAATGTCAAAATAATACTTAATAAAAATAAATTATAAATAATATATTGACGTAAGTCATCAAGATCCTAATTAAAGTATTGTTCAATGAACATTCTTCCCCGAGGATATAGGATTGGTGAAGAAAACAGATTTTCCTGACCTGGACACGACCCCTGCTAGCTCGGTTTAGAGCACTGCGGCGGGGACGCAGACGAACCGGGTTCGAATCGCGGTCAGGGCAAATCTTTCCTCTTCAAAAAAAAATATTTATTTGCTTATATTTGGTACTTACGAAGGCAGTGGGTTAGTTCAGTGTGTAGAACGGTAAATTGCTGTCTCAAGCTTAGATCCATTTATGGTAATGAAAGAATTGGAAATACATAATAAATGAAAGGATAAATAAATATCTGAATAGTTAACATTCGAGAGTTAAGAATATTGAATCATAGCGTAACAAAAAAAAAGTTGTATTACATTTTTTTATTCGTACAGCTTTATTTTTTTATTTTATTGATAAATTTAACGACTTTAAATAAACGTGTTTATCATAATTGCGTGTTAATATAAAGTTAGACATCAGAGTAACTCAGCGGGTTGTCTAGAACTGGTCTAAAGGTCTCTAGGTTAAAACTAAATAAGTGTCAACATTTGTCATATACATTTTATATCCCTTGTATCGACCTAAATATAGATGTTATTTAAAACTTTACATATGATTTTTCCTCTTACCTCCGATTTATTTTATTTACAACTCGTAACTTTAAGAAATCTTTTTTCATTTTATATTTACGTTGCATCCAACTCTGTCAAGTATAAAATTGACCATCAGCGGGGAACCTATTTGTAATTTTACGAATAGCAAGGCATACAAGAAACATTATAAATTCCAAAATACAAGAAACAATACGCCATTAATCTTTTCTTTTTACTGACCAAATAAGTTTAGATAACGGAATCTTTGATCTCAATTTACGGCCATTTCAAAACATCGAATTAAATTGAAACTCTAGACACATCTCAAGGATCGATGACATTATAATTTTTAAAAAAAATTCTCATTCATACCAGGATCTTCATGCTAAGTGTTCTTTCATAACAGAAGACAAGGGCAGTGTAAACAAATTAATAAACACGCCTTTTTAGCTAGTCGAACAGAAAAATGGTAAATGAGTATTAGATTAAAAAAAAAGTGAAGAACACGCGTTTATAGCCAACCGAAATAAAAAAGCATAAAATAAATAATAGTGTATAAAACAAGCTTTAATTGGAAACTAAGGTAAAAAATAAGAAAAAGCTTTTTTATAATAAAAAAGCATGGGGTGATTAATGTTAATTATTGCAAATGTTTTATCGACTAATGAACTATTTGGTAAAAGTAGAGTCATTATGAAAATATCTTTAAAAATACCCTATGTTTTTTTGCAATAGTATGAATTTTTTATTTCATTTTTTTTTAATGATGAATCACTCTATTCTTGTTTTAAATTTTTGTAACTTATTTATAGAATGTGTTTTTTAGTTTTTAAAATTTGTTTCTTACTTTTTTTTAGAATACCCAAAATGTCTTATAACAAGTATTAAATTAAGAGGAACCAAAAACTAAGGGCACTCAAAATAAGGTTGAAAGATTTTCGACATACAATTTTACATTTGTGTTTAATTTAATTAATATTCTCTCCCACAATAAACGTTCATATTAATCAATAGTTATTTTTTAAATTAGTTCAAACCAAATTCGTCCTGGTTTGCTAAACCTTCAACGGAGGTGAGAGTGGGGTCAGACATAGATATGGATAAAAAAAATATCATCCATTTTTTTTTTTAGTTTTAAACAATTAACATAACATTAAATAACATTAAACAATGAATGTTTATATATAGCATTAATGATTAAAATATTTAAACAAACGAGACAATTAGTGTAACATTACACAGATTGAAAGAAACCTATTTTGCCAGAGACTGGCACAAGAGCGACTATTAAACACATTCCTGGCAAGTCTCTTCTCACTTCTTCCTCGGGCCCTAACCTCGTTTACCTCCTGCCAAAAACTTCTCGCTAACTGTGCAATATCTGTTATATAATTTGTATTCTGCCTTGGTTCTTCTCAGTTTCGACAATAAAGAGTAACAAGGGAATGAAGTGTTTCATTCTTACAATATTCACATCCAAAACAATAGAAAAAATGTATGTAATTATTTTATATATTATATCCTTAACCTTGAATTAGGTGCCACTTTCAAGCACTCCGTAAAACTGTATATTCCATAATAGAAATTGCGACGGAGAAAATTTAAAAGAAAGTTATTGACAGTAACTGATGGGACACAATTATTAGCTTGAAGCAGCTTTTTCACCAATCAGCTGAGAGCACTATGAGCACATGATATTAATGCCTCAAATGCGTAGTTTATATATAAATAACTGGTTAGTTAAAAAAAATATCATTTTACAACTTCTACGGTAACTAATGTAACTACTAAAGGCCACCTGCGGTCTAGTGGTTAGCGTAACAAACTACCCAAACCCCAAATCCCCCAATAACCAATAATAATCCCCAAATAACCCCAAGATCGCGGGTTCGTAGAATGGCAGGTGGCCCTAGGATTTTTTTAAGGGAGTAAAAAATCCTTAGTTACGCCGTCCTACGACGTTAAACGGGGGTCCCGAGCCTGTACCATGTCAGGTTCTCGTTAAAAATCAATAACCTAATTAAACCTGGATAGGCAAAATTTATAGCTCCCACTGTAGCATCGTCCGATTAGCCATAGCAGCATAAAGTGGCGTTAAATGAACAAACAAACTAATATAACTAGGTCTTTTTCAATTTAAAAAAAAAGAAGTCATCTACCTAATATTTTAAGGCTGGGAGTATGGGAGTCGCACAAGTATATACAACTGCTAATCACCAAACTATAACTTGTTTTACCTAAAAAAAATAACAACATTTTATGGTATCAATGTGACAGAGAATAAAGAAACGTAACATGTTTTTAAAACATAGTCCAAGGGCAAAACTACAGGCAAATGTTCACTTAAAAATTACTAATATGGTTCAATTACTAATATGAAATAATTGGAAAATCAATTGTACAAATATTCTTCCTTAACCTTAAATATACGTAGCTCAATATATCGTAAAAGAGAAATGGTGACTGGTAAAATTCAAAAGAAAGTTATTCAGCCCTAAAGCATTCTTTAAAAATTGGAAGTAGCTCTTGGACAGTAACTAGTTGAACACAATTATGGCATTAGCTTGAAACAGATTTTTCTCACCAATCAGTTTATAGCAATATGAGCACATGATATTAATGTCTCAAATATTTAGTTTATATATAAATAACTGGGAAATTAAGAAAATGTCATTTTACACCTGCTATAGTAACTAATGTGACTTGGTATTTATTTATTTTTTAATAAATAAGTAAGGGAGTCGCACAAATACAAGGACAGTAACTTATTGGACACAATTATGGCATTAGCTTGAGCAGCCTCAATCTTTCTCACCAATCAGCTCACATCAATCTGGGAACATAATATTAATGCTTCAAATATGTAGTTTATTCAGCAAGTTTTGTTATTTGGAAATAAGTACAATTAACGGAGAAATGAAGATGATAAGGTGAGGTACAGTGAATATGACAGTTTTTTTTTAATGGTCCAACTATCTACTAATTTACATATTTATTGCATCCTTTGTGAGCAAATAATTTAAAGTTTTAATATAAAACTGACAATATTAGTTGAAAGGATTCAATTGTGTTCAGCAAGGACCAACCCTCTTCACTTTAATTTACTCTCCCAGATTTGAGGCACGAGATACTAAGAGATAGAACGAGGGCGAGATGCTGAGATTAACTCCCGGAAATTATCAAATTTGGGGCCTCGACTTTCTGACGCCGAACTAAGGGAATAAAACAAGACTTAAGGAGGGATGAAAGATGTCACAGATATTTACCTTATCTCTGTCTTTCATTCTATTGTATTTATAAATTGAAGAATTTGTTCTATTTTTTTAATAGCGTTATATATACGTTGTGATATATTTAATATATAACAAATAAAAAATAAAAAATTATAAAAATTTAACTTTAAGTATATCGTTAATACTTACATAAAAAAACTAAGTATATGGTATATGGCGATGTCCGTATTTATATTATTTTTAAATATACTCTTACATTATAAAATTAAAAATTTATCTTTATTTATCTTTTGTTCTGGAAAGGTAGTATTAATTCAACGTATTTATTCTGTCTGGCGATTGTCTGCTGTCTTCATAACACCTACAATACTAGGATTATCGACGCAATGGAAGTTGCCCTGATCTTAATGGATTTTGGACCTGGGATTTTGATGGATTTCATGAAGTATTCGTGTAGACGGCTTCCTTTAAATTAATTTCAAGTTTCTGTCATCAATGATCATGTTCTTTCTTTTCGACCGCTACTGACAGTCTAGAAGATATTTCAGATCTCGAAGCTGTGTAAGTCTACTGGTTGGTATTTTTTCGTAATCACGTTCCTGTCAGTTTGTTTCATATATTTCAAGCGGTTTAAATGAGAAACTGAAAAGCGTTCTTGCTGCAGTATCACCTAGACGTACAACAATTTATATGCCAAAGGTTATTTGTAAGACAATTAAACTACATTTAAAGAAAAGAACTTTAAAAACAGGTCGATATTAGAAAAGTTGAGTCTTTTCCCCCACTTTATGGTCCTTGGGTAAGCCCCAGGAGGGTCTCCCGGTTCATCTGAGCCAGATAACAGGCCAAATAATTTACTAGTCACAGGTGGATTTGATCCCGGAACCATCAGCACATCAACTAAGCGCTCTACAATATTAGTCATCCACTCCCCTTAACAATAGTATATTACAGGCAACGGCGCCTAAAATCGCAGAGTTCTCTAATGGTTGAATGGCCTACAGTAAATTTTTTTTCCTGAAATTTACTATTGATTTCGTATACCAATATAATTGTTATCATATAATTGTATCAATGCTGTAATTTGCCTCAAAGTATTTTCCGCATTAATAAATTTAATAGCTTCAATTATTTGTATACGCTGCAATAATATCGAGCGCTCAGAGGAATCGCAGATGAAGTGTCAATAAACTGCAGGGAGGTTGGAAGGCAAGCCGGGCCTTCTCCCCAAGGAAGCCTTGTGCAGCCATTATAAAAGCCTTTGAAGGTCTCTCGGCATTTAGACACGACCTTAGAAAATGCTATTTAGTGTACATTATAAAGAGCGACCTTTACAGATATCTCAAAAGGCTAATAATGCCTTTAGGCTTTTACGGAATTCATTATCGCCGTCTAGTCTTAACCAGATTGATCGGTAATTTTACAGGTCTTTGACAATAAAAGACATATATATAGACACAGAGATGGGAGAGAGAGAGAGAGAGAGAGAGAGAGAGAGAGAGTGAGTGAGAGAGAGAGTGAGAGAATTAAAAGCACATAACATTTATAAAAAATAATATCGTTATAAGTAAAATTGACGGTAATTCATCCATTACTTCTGATGGATATGATTATGCTAGATATAACTGATTAACTGGATAAAAACATCTGTTTGAGAAATTAGGAAAAGCATGGGTTTTAATGGAGATAAGGAAGAAGCAAAAACGTTTATTCAAATTTAATATGAAATACAAGTAAAATCCTTTAATCCCAAAATGGTGTCCTATCACAATTTAGACCTCCTTTCTTTCGAATCACTTCAATCCGACTGAAGTTCCATCAACTGGGACGTCACTTACTGTTATAGTTCCATCGATCAGATGGTTTCCACCTTGACTTCCAATCTGCAATCCAAATTAGACATCCATGCCCCCGAAAAACCCCCAACCTTACGTCGTCCAACTACACCTTGGTTAACTCCTGAAATAAAAGAAATGATGAAGAAAAGAGAAGCAGCAAGGAGAAAATTTCGTCACACACCTCTATCAGTAAACCATGCGTGTTTCAAACTACTTCACAATGAAACCCTATCTGCAATACGTCTTGCAAAATCAAATCACATCCATTTCATCCGATCCAATGCAACCGATTCCAAATCCAAATGGAAAATACTCCAACAATTATCACCAACGGTATCCGGTAAACTCTGCCCTTTTCCAATCACGCCAGACAATCTCAATAATCACTTCGTACCCAATACATCACCTAAATTCTCATCCGCTACCGACATTGATCATAAACTTTAACCCTGATAACTTCTTTTTCTCCCATATATCATATTACGAACTATTAAACAGTCAGAAATCCCGCACCAATGATAATGGTTCCGACAATATTTCTTTAAAGCTACTAAAATCCTGCCTTCCAGTCATAATGCCCGTATTACATCATATTTATAATTTCTCGCTAAAAAACGCCGTAATTCCCACCCTCCTTGGAAAACCGCATAAGTGCGCACGCTAAATAAAATTGAAAATCCCTCATCTCCAAATTACTTCCGCTTTATCTCTCTTCTCTCTAACGTCTCAAAACCATTAGAACGCCTAGCTCAAAACCAAATTTCAAATTTTCTAGAAGAACGTTCCCTCATTAACCCTCTCCAATCCGGCTTTCGGCCAGGCTATTCAACTCAATCCGCTCTCCACAAGATCACCCATGATCTCCATACTGCAATTGAACAACTAGAATTAACAATGCTGATCCTTCTAGATTTTTCCAAAGCTTTTGACACAGTAGACCACAATATCCTCCTCGCCTAGCTTCGAAACATACCTCTATCCAACAGTGCTCTAGGATGTCTTTCCTCTCAGATCGCTCCCAATATGTTCTGGTCCACGTTAAAGAAAGATGCCGAGCCTGTCTGAATGCTCAAGAAAACCACTTTGTTAAAGGTTTACATTTAATAAATAAAGTAGATGGAACAAATAAAATAAGTTTTATTTATTTATTATGATTCTCTTATATAATTATTGTTAACTTATTTTATATTTTTTTCTTCTTCTAATCTGTGTTTAAAGTATTTTTATTAATTCGCATTTTTTTTGTTCATTTTTTTATTCTTTCTCACTTACTAAATTATTTTTAATAATTAGTTTTATGTAATTATTTTACATTGTAAGGCATAATAGTTTACAATATCTGTATTGTTATTCTAAAGTGGCTTGATCCAGAATAAATAAAGACATTATTATTATTATAAACAATTTTATTTAATTTGTGAAGGTATAAAGAATGTAAAATATATTTAAAGGTATACAAATTATTTTATAATATAATTTGTATGTAACCTTTTATACAATGTAATTGGAATTAAGTAACCGTGTTTTTGTATATATTTTTGGTTTATCATATTAATTATGATTTCATTTTTTAAATAAGTATTTCCTAGTCACATAGTATACATTGATGGAATGTGCCAATAAATAAACAATCCTTCCAAATGGTCTCATGTATAAAAATATATTGATTGCCTATTACTAGAATGTTGTCAATAAATATCCAAACGTAACACCAATTTAGGTAGAAAAAAATAGAGTTAAATTTCAAATTAATGTAATGATGCAATGATATCATATTTTTGATAAACTTTATATGAAAATATATTAAATAAGATAAAGTTTTGTTAACAGAAAATTAAAATAAATAGTACTACTATATACATCAAACTGTTTCTACTATCTACATCATAATACGTGTACAACTAAATCACGCATGTTATTTAACTACAACTACATGAAAATATCTTATTACAAAATCTAAGTATGAGCCCACTAATTCTACAATTTTCAAAATTAAACGCATGGAAACATCATGTGAAAAGATCATGTATATGGAAAGATCATGTACATAATCTCAGCCTAGACTGAAAAAATAATTAAATAAACAAATAAAAGGACACGGTGAGCTCTATCAACCGGAAAAATATGTAGTTAATGAATATAAATAAATAAATTAGCACTTTCCCCTTTTTCTCATCCTCCTCTTAAAATGTACATAGTACAGTACAAGAGATCCTTCCATCATATCCTAAAAATCCTGCTTAACAATCTGCAAACCTAATGGGGCTATGAAAAAAAAAATCAATATTTGTCTAAATGTATATATACGCACTGCCCATCAAAGGATTAGGATTTCTGTTATCTTTATTATTAAAATCACACAGGCATATATTTTAATACTAATCTCAGGTGATTTCAAAGCAATCCATTAAACATTTTTCATTCTCACATTTTTATCTTTTTTAGCCGTTTTAAGTTACCCTTGCAGAAGCAATAATAATAGATTTTACACAGTTTACCTTAAAATAAATTAAACCTAAAATCTATATTAAATAATAATATAGATTTATATTATATTTAACAGTAAAATATATTTTTCATATTTTTGTAATAACTTTCATTTGTATTGTAATGGACACTGAAAATCGAAAAATTAAGAATTTATATATTGTCACGGTCAGAGAGAGAAAGGCGGGCTGAAGGGGGAACGTCTTAAGCCCATCGGCTGACCAGATTAAGACGGATTAGAAAGATCTGGAATATCCGGGAACGGTCTCCCCCACTCCCGCGCGTCTAGAACGTTCGATCCTGCCTATATATACCGCTCGCTGGGAACTGAGCAGTCAGTAGTAAGATAGAGTGATAAACTAGTGAGTAGTAAACTTGTGTGTCAGTGAACAGTGTGTGTCCGCGAGTGTAATAAACTGTTTCTGTTTATTACTGTGTGTCAGTATGTCATATTTGGAGAGTCTTACGGTCGGTGGACCTTAATTAGTGAATTTTAAGAAATAATTAGTAGTTGTAAACTGTAGTGGAATTTTATTAATTCAGTACAAAATTATGTAAATTATTAAGCTATTTAGTATTAGTATTATTATTATTATTTATGTGTGACTCTTATTACTATGCACTTCGGCCTAAAAAGGCCCATTGTGCTTGAATCCTAAAAATCCCTAACATAGGTCTAGACTTCTGAGAAATTTTAAATAGTCTATAAACCTCAGTTCTTGAAGTTCCTTGTATCCACCGGGGCCAAGGTCAAATGTCCTCTTTCGACTTAGTGCATTCAAAGAGGACGTGCCAAGGGGTTTCGTCCTCCTCTTTGCACCATCTGCACCTAGGTTCTTGTTCAATGCCCAGACGATGCATGTGTTTCCTGAGTTTACAGTGCCCAGTGATGGTTTCAACCATACTTTTGAGGTCGGTTCTTGACATGTGGACAGCTTCTTTCTTGACTCTATCTCTCTATCTTGACTCTATCCCAACGTGTTTTTATCTTCCTCTTGGCTAGTTTATTAATTGTATCCTTAGCCAGGGGAAGGGGGACCCCGCACCATTGTTCTGGTCCAATAGGAGCAGTAACTGCTCCTTTCTTCGCCAATGTGTCGTCCCTTTCATTTCCTGGAATATTACTGTGCCCAGGGATCCAAAATATGTTAACTCTGTTATGTACAGCTAGTTTATCTAGTCTTAGACAGCATTCCTCCACTAGTCTGGAGTTTGTTACTGCATTTTGTAATGCATTGCATGCTGCCTGACAGTCAGTGAGAACGTTAATTACCTTATTCTTGTGGTCCTTCATAGCGAAGGCACCTGCAAGTATTGCCCATATTTCCGCTTGGAATACAGTGGGTGCCGTTCCCAGAGCTAAGTAATGACCCATGCCCTGACAACCCCTAAACCAGAATCCCGAGCCGGCACCAAACTCCCCTTTGGATCCATCCGTATACACATTTAGACCATTGGGTGGATTAAAGCAATCATTCTTGCTTTTGCAAATCGCCTGTATATTAACGTGAAATCTTTTTTCAAAGTTATATTTGTTCAGCATTGAATCAGAATGCTTTTTTAGATCTGCATTTTGCTCGATTATATCAAAGACACTTCTGTGTCCAAAATCGTTGGTGGGTTTTTTGACCCCTCCTATTTTTACTTCAATGCCTCTGATTCAATTAGAATGTCAAGAGGAGTTAAATCAAGTATAGTTTCCAGTGAAGCGGTAGGGGTGGTTCTCATGGCCGCAGTGATCATGATGCACCCCAGCCGCTGCACCTTCTCCAACCTTGATCTATTTTGTTGGATACCAGCTTTGTGCCACCAGGTTATTGAGCCATATGTTAGCACAGGTCTAACTATTGCTGTGTACATCAACGAGCCATCTTGGGGCTAATTCCCCACTTGTTGCCACAGAGGCTCTTACTAGTCCATAGAATTCTTGTGGTTTTCTTGGTAACATAGTCGATATGTTCATTCCAGTTTAAATTACTGTCCATAATAACACCGAGGTATTTAACCTTCTTGCTGAATTGAATACTCATCCCTTTCATCCTAGGGGGGTTGAGTTCCCTCAATATCCTTTTGTTTGTAAAAGGTACAATTACAGTTTTATTAGGATTGATGTTCAATCCTACTCTCGTGCACCATCTCACCACCATTCTTAGTGCCATTGTCATCAACTCTGAAATAGTTTGTTGGTCAAAGCCCTTGATGATAATTGCTATGTCATCTGCATAGCCTGTCGCTTGGAAACCCACCTCATTTAGGAGGTGTAGTAGTTCGTCCACTACCAGGTTCCATAGGAGTGGGGAAAGGACACCTCCTTGGGGGCAGCCTGCGGCTGCTTTAACCTTTAGGTGATAATTGCCCATATTGGCTTGAATGACCCTGTTCTTTAGCATGGCAATAACCCAATTAGCAATGTTTGGTCTAGTGCCGTGCCTTAGTAGGTCATTAGTTAATATATGAGTAGGGGTATTGTCATATGCCCCCTCTATATCTAGAAATGCTCCGAGCGCGATTTGTTTCCACTGCAGAGCATCTTCTATTTGGTCCACCACTGCATGCAGCGCAGTGTCGCAAGATTTGCCCTCTCTGTATGCATGTTGATGCAACATTACTAACCCATCACTGAGATGTTTGTCCCTGATATATCTATCAAGAATTTTCTCCATTGTCTTCAGCAAGAATGAGGAAAGACAAATGTGGCGATATGATTTGGGTTCATCATATGTTTCTTTCCCTGGTTTGGGAATAAATGTGACCCTAACTTCTCTCCAAGCTGTTGGGATATAATTATAGGCCAAACATCTCTGGAATAGAGTGGAGAGCCTGCCTAAGATGATTTCAAGACCCTCTTTTAGCATGGCAGGATAAATTCCGTCAAAGCCTGGTGTTTTGTACGGCTTGAGGTTTTTAACTGCCCATTTTATGGCGCTGGTATTGAAGATTTCACGGACTGATGTCCAGTCCCGTTTGCACCTATCCTCAGGGAGGTAGACCTTCGTATCCGAGGTTGTAAGCTTGGTCCCCGGGAAGTGCGATTCCAGCATAGCAGTTATAGATTCTGTAATGTTCATGGGATCTCCATTTGGTTTCTTTAGGGAGCCCACGGTATTACAGTAGTTGCTCTTAGAGAGCATTTTATACATGCGGGCGCATGTATTCGTATTATTAATTTCCTCACAGAACTGTCTCCATGAGTTCCGTTTGGCTTTCCTAATTAGGTTATGATATTCAGTTAGAGCGTGTCTGTACTCGATCCATTCACCAGTCCTTTTTGCTTTATTGAAAAGCATTAGTATTAGTAATATCTTATACTATTCTGTAATTAAATAGGAGTTAGGCCTAGGTTATAATCTTTAGAATATTGTTATTGTAAATTTATATTAGTTTAATTATTTAATTTTTAGTAATTTCAGTGTATTATTTTATTAAATTTGTTAATAAATATTATTACCCCCAATTTAGGAATAGTTTAATTCATTTTCACACCCAGTAGCCTGTAAAAATATTTACTCTTTAAAGTTTCCACGGCCACTATTTTTACAGAAGGCTTCAGTGGTTTCTTCTGGTTTAGTTAGTTGTCAGTGGGTTCTTGGTGTAGCTAGAACGGTCTAAACCAAAATAAATCACTGAAGACGTTTTTAACTAATATATATGTTTAATTTCCATGAGTGCTGCCTAAGATATATTTGAATTAGTTGAGAATAGAATAAAAATTAAGACGATTTTTATAATATTAAAGGCGAAACGTAATACTTTACTCCTTAATCTTTCTCGTGGTTCTACTAGAAGTGACCTTTTTTGATACATTAAAGTTCTAACATAGTGTTTATTAAACGTTAAACTAAAATAAACAAGAGTGTACATTAGCATAAGTCTTTTTTCCCATCTATTCATTAATTTCAATCATTAACTTTCCATTATTAACATCAGGAAAATGTAATTAACACAGAAATAATATTATATCTTAATAGTAGTGGCAGTGATGTGTGAATGTCCAGGAAGCTCGTTCCAAATTTATTATTCTAGAAATTAACAGTAGAATAAATTAGAAAAATATCGTAAAAAAATCTTCCAATCTAATTATTTTATAAATTATGCCCTTATGTGCATTAGAAGAATCCCAGACAATCTACACAAGACCCGAAACTAGGATTTTTGCAAGGAAGGCTTACAATATTGTTGCTTCTTTCAGTTTCTTTAACAATGTCAATAATTTTGTAATTCTTTCTTTGGTAAAATAATTAAATATCGGCATATTACGTTACTAGTTCATTATCTTGATTAAATTAAGGCCAAACAATAAAAAAAAGGAGAAACTCATCCCCCTTAAACTTACCTTTATTCTCAGTTTCCTCATATAAAAGTTCCTATCCTCTTTGGATGCTGGCAATTCTTTAACGACCACTGCATGAAACAAGTCTATCGATGTATTTTTAATAAAATAATGCTTTTTTTAATAAGGAATGATATACAGAGCTAAATCATTAAACAAACATAATTTATAGATATTATTTGGAGACTGTTAATAATAATGAGAAATCAGTATTAATGATTCAAATATGTAGAAGACTCAGCCTAGCCTGCTTCTCTATCTTTTCGCTATCGTGTCTCTTGCAGACCTCTCGTCTTGAGTGTGACGTCTTCGACTCATGTGTTTCGACCGTCTTCTTCAGTGTTTCTACAAGAAGTGCCTCTGCAAATTCCCTTTAGGCTCTGTTTTACCAGCTTTCGTGACCAGGTCTTTGTAACCGTCTTTTGCTCATTTCGTAAATTCCTATTTATTTTTATAATAATACATAAGAATTAACTGCAGCTGGCGGTACTTTTCGTTTTGGATCACATGACCAAAGTATGCCAGTTTATATCTTCGGGCGCTGTCCAATATCTTGTGGGGCTTCAATATTCGTTTGAGTGTGAATTACTTTCTGTCATGTTGCACTTATGTAACTCTGATCACCCGAAGGTAGCGCCATATCTCCAATGCTTGTAATCGCTTACATGATTTATACATAAATCTCTGATTAGTATCAAAGTATTAAGAACACGTAGCAACTGTGTAGCCTAATTCGAGTCTACGAGTTCTGAGTTAGCTTGAATAGCAGCACCTTTTCAAGTTGTTTATAACTTCTTGCCGTCTCTGAACGAGACCCGATTTCATTTGAGTGATACCTGCGCTATGTTACATCCCTGATAAGTAATTCTACCGGATCTTTTTAGTGAGTAAATTTATGCATAGATTTAGGCATCGATATGTTTATTTTTTATCATGATGTTTTCTTAGGATTCATTCCATTATCATTGCATACTTCCGGTTGTCTAAGAGGCGCTAAAGATCATCAGCACTGTCTGCTATAAGCACCGTATCGTTTTTCGCTAAATCGATAATATAGATATTAATTATGATTATTTATGCCATAAGGCATCTATTAAATGAAATGGTTAAGCTAATGTTACAGTTTGAAAATTAATTTACTTTACAGGATTTATCAAAAGCAAATCCACAGTTGAAATTAATTGAATTGAATACCGCTAAATGATAAAAGTAACTTCTTCATATGCATGCATTAATGATTTTACACATAAAACACAAAGTATTCAATACATTCTCAATTTCCTTTTTTTTTTAATAATAACTTCATTGATTAATTTAAAATGTTAATAAAAAAAGTCCATTTTTCTTGTGACATGCATATCTTGGGCTAAAAAAAAAACTTTTTAATTATTAGTAGTAAGTGCCTGAGGTATGGAATAAGACTCTCATTCTCCTTAAATTTTAGGTGATTTGCTTAAGGTTTTTCGATGCCACAAAATTTAATATAGTCCATTATATTTTAAACACATATGGGACCTCAATTAACGTAGATGGATAAGATTAGGTTTGTCCCTCTTTCTTCCCAATAATGATGCTGCAACTTATACAACGTATACTACGTATGATGCTTATACTTATACAACTAATACTGCTTTTCAATTCAAATTCATAAGAGAGAAGAAAACATTATTCAAATTACATCTGACATTATGAAACGACAAAATCTCTACATTATTTCTGAGTAAGAAAATGTATTTAAGATTGAACTACATATTTCAGGAAATGATTAATATTTTGGGCTCTAGGCAAGGTTTGATGTATGAATGTGGAAGCACAAGTCGGCTAATGAATCTACTTCCTCACTCGAAAAGAGAATGTATATATCATTTTATTTTGGCCTTGTTATTTTTGATGCAGCCTATAAAGTAATATTTATTCGTTAACTCATTACATTGTTTTAATTTTTTGGAGTCTTTATCAAATATAATTCTGATACTTGAAGAATGAATCTCATGCTTTTACAGGGTTTTTTCTTTTAAATATAAATTAAAAAATAAGATGCAAAACTTATAGAATAATTAAAATATTAAATAATAGTAAAATAATTAATGTGCTTAATATTTAAACAGGAACAGAACACAATATTTATTTTTTATAATATTTATTTTTTTAATTTAAAGTAACAAACACTTGCCATGCCAATGTATGCAGTAAATAATCATTCACCACGTTAACAATCACAGATGAGTCCGAAGTCTTATACTAAAATCATGCAGTTATACAGTTCTTATTTTGTTGTAGTAGCGTTCAAAATATTTTCATGTGGCACATCAATAACAGGTACTTGTCATATTCCATCAGTTCTTAATTGTCAATTAGTAGTGGTAGGTGGCTCCAAGGGTGGAGAAGGAGGTGTGAGCAATGGCTGGGCCAGCGGCGTAGGAAGTGTAGCCAAGACCAGCAGCGTAAGCTGGGGCGGCAGCGTAGGAAGCCCTGAGGGCAAGGGGAGCGGCGTAGCTCCTGACAGAGGGGGCGGTGTAGCCGACGCTGAGGGCTGGGGCATGGGCGGCGTAAGAGAGACCAGCGGCGTATCCAAGACCGGATCCGTAGCTGAGGCCGGAGTATCCATTACCATGGTAAGAGGATGACCTGGCAAGAGAGTAAGCTGGAGCAGCGACGGAAACAGCTGGGGCAGCAGCGACAGAGATAGCTGGAGCGGCAGCGTACCTTACAGCGGCACCGGTGTAACCGTTACCGTGGTAGGAGGAAGACCTGGCGATGGCTGGGGCAGCAGCGACAGAGATAGCTGGAGCGGCAGCAACAGAGACGGCTGGAGCGGAAGAAGTGTAGCTGATGGAGGAAACAGCTGGAGCAGCGGAGTACCTGATAGCTGGGGCAGCTACAGAAACAGCTGGGGCAGCAGCGTACCTGATAGCGGCACCGGTGTATCCGTTACCGTGGTAGGAAGAAGACCTGGCGATGGCTGGGGCAGCAGCGACAGAGATAGCTGGGGCGGCAGCTACGGAGAGAGCTGGAGCGGAAGAGGTGTAGCTGATGGAGGAAACAGCTGGAGCAGCAGAGTAACTGATAGCTGGGGCAGCAACAGAGACAGCTGGGGCAGCAGCGTACCTGACAGCGGCACCGGTGTATCCGTTACCGTGGTAGGAAGAAGACCTGGCAATGGCTGGGGCAGCAGCGACAGAGATAGCTGGAGCGGCAGCTACGGAGACAGCTGGAGCGGAAGAGGTGTAGCTGATGGAGGAAACAGCTGGAGCAGCGGAGTACCTGATAGCTGGGGCAGCAACAGAGACAGCGGGGGCAGCAGCGTACCTGACAGCGCCGGAGTATCCAAGACCAGCGGCGTAGCTACCGGTGTATCCGTTACCGTGGTAGGAGGAAGACCTAGCGATGGCTGGGGCAGCAGCGAGGGAGATAGCTGGAGCGGCAGCAACGGAGACAGCTGGTGCGGAAGAGGTGTAGCTGATGGAGGAAACAGCTGGAGCAGCGGAGTACCTGATAGCTGGAGCAGCGACAGAAACAGCTGGGGCAGCGTATCTCAAAGAAGCACCAGCAGCATATCCAAGACCTGAGGTATATCCAAGACCAGAGGCGTAACCAAGACCAGAGGTGTAACCAAGACCGGTGTATCCGTGGTAGGAGGACCTAGCGATGGCTGGAGCGGCGACGGAGACAGCTGGAGCAGCGGCGTACCTGATAGCTGGGGCAGCTACAGAGATGGCTGGAGCAGCAGCAACGTGAGCGACAGCGGGAGCAGCAGCGATGACACCGCTGGAGCCACGGGTGATAGAGGCGGAGGAGATGCTGCTTCCGGTCTGGACATTACTGTTGTACTGGGAGAAGGAGTTGCCGGCGAGGCCGCGCTGGCTCAGCTCAGAGGTGGAGCCGAGGGAGCCGTCGAGGACTCCTACTGCACCAGAGGCGGTCTGGAAGTGGTGGGGGCCTCCAGCGTGGGCGAGGGCCACCAAGCTGAGGAGAGCTAATACCTGCGAAGAGATGAAGAGGTTTTATTATTATTTCTTACTGAATCAACACTGTACCCCAATCCTCTAAATACTATCCCATTCCTAAAAATAAAAATCATTTCATTCTTTATATTGTTTAGAGGGAACAAAATTACTAAGAATATTCTATATTTACTTTAGACTAACTTCCAATGATTAAACTCGTATACGCTTTTATTTCTATCAAAAAAATAATCAGACGGTTTTTAAAAAACGAATACAAATGTATATAAATACTGGACTGCCTTGAACTTTACGCCTCCAGGAATCAGAGCATAAGCCAAGGCGTGATTCATCCCGCTTGATCACCTTCGAATTATTAATATGTTTAACTTTAGATTTTTATTGTCAGAATAGAATATTTATTTATCCTAATCATTGCTATTATAATACCTGATGCCTCTCCTAAAATACAATTGATAATTAAACGATGCATTAAAATCCTTCAATCGAAAATTTGTATTGTTTTCCAACTAATTAAACGTCTAACTAATTACCTAATTAAACTTTTCAGAATGAGTTATTTTCAGAATTTTTGAAGTAAATATTGTTGCACTAGAAATTACATGGTTAGTTTACCTAAATTATTATAGTTTTTTTTAGTTCCTTTGTTAGAATCTACAATTTGTCATAGTTTAAATCTATGTTGAAAAGGTTATTGTCATGGTAAATTTATTTTATATTTTAAGTTTGACTTAACGGTTCAAGTTCAAAACAGAATTTTGTAAACTAGTAAACTTTAGAATAATAGTGTAATAATAAAATTTAAAATATTCTTCCTAACAATTCTAAACATTATTTTATATGTAGATTTTAAAATGAAAAAGTTAATTTGGCAATATAATTATTGAAAGACATTTATGTTACATACTTATAATGAGTGTAAATGTTTTTTAGTGAATTTTAACTATTGTCATGTTATATTTTACAGAAAATAGAATTGTAAGCCTCATTAATATGTAAAAATTATTTTAAAATATTTTTATTCAGTAAAAACTTGACCAATAACTTATTATGTTTAAAAATCGAATTTGAGCATTACGAGTGACTAAGTTATTTTTTTTAACTTTTCCAAAACACAATATAGTTGATCAATTTATTAATAAAACATTTATATTATTATAAAATGGTCCAACGTGAATAACTAAATAACTATTAGAATAATGTCGTATAAAGAAAACGGGATTGGAAAACTTAAAATGATAATAAAATAATTTTATAAATAAATTATTATTAACTTATAGTGTTCAACGAATGAATTTAAACCTTTGGGAGTGAGTTTCAGTCAATTCTTTTCCTTTTTA